>VMDO01001307.1:91629-179222 GCA_007922755.1 Pedetes capensis
TTAGTACCTGGATGGGAGACTGCCTGGGAACACCAGAAGCTGTAGGCTTGGGAGAAGGACCTGGCAACCCCCTCCCAAAAATCAATCTGCCATTGAAAACCCTATGAACAGCAGAGAAGCACTGACAATAGTGTTTCCCCTGTGGTACAGAGGGTCGCTATGAGTCGGATACTGACTCGACGGCACCTAACAACAACAATAACAACCTCCAGGTTACTGAGCAGATTGAATGAATTGATACATGTAACAAACTTAGTTACCTGGCACATGGTCAGTGCTCAGGAAAAAAACATTAGCCAATCTATTATTGAACATTATTCTTTCAAAGAAAACAAAGAAAACTGCATTATGGTTGTTGTTGTTGGGTGCCGTCCAGTCAAGTCCGACTCACAGCGACCCTCATAGGGTTTTCAATGGCTGACTGTTTCGGGATTGCCTTGGGAGTGGATTGCCAGGTCCTTCTCCCATTTTTGTGGTGCTGGGAATCGAACTCGGGACCTCAGAGACTGCAGCTCTCTACCAACTGAGCTAAATCCCAACCCCTGCATTATGGTAGAGTGGCTTCTATTAATCTTCCATTTTTCCTTCCTTCAAGTTCCTGTAGAACTCCCTGTTCTTATCATAATCTTTACTCTTACTAACACTTTCTGAGAGTATAAAATAGCTGTGAGATAAGATCAATACAAACTTTTATAAGTGTAGAAAAGTATCAGGAGGAGCACATCTCACCCACTGCCCCATCCTCCAGAGCTATGAAAGACTGTCATGTTAGTTTGGTTTTTAAAAAGCCTTTCCTTTATGTGTCTCTGTGGTTGCTGAAGTTTTTTTTCCAAAAATTGTGAACCAGTTTTCAATTTTCTTTTTTAAAATTCACCAGGAATATGTCATTTTTAATCCTGTTCTTTTCAGCCACTATGCATTTCTTGCCTCTATATAGCCAAATTTCTCCAAGTGTTTTATACTTGTTCATATTTGTGTGCCTCTTATTCTTCAACACATTCCTGAGTTAGCTCTTCCCCCAACATTCATCTGAACAAGTTGTTGCTCTGGTCTTTAATGACTCACTCTTAGCTAATCCAGCCCACAATTATTTCATCTTTATCTCACTTGACCTCTGCACAGCAAGTGACATTGCTAACTTCTCCTCACTCTAAAAACACTCTTAAGTTCTTATATTTCTAATTCCTACTTTCTCTCTGCCTGCTCTATCTCTGTTGATTCAGACTTATCTTTCTCTAGCTATCCAGTAAATTTCAGTGTTTCTCAACATTTAATCTCATTTTGTCTTTCCTTCTTATCTGTTTTTCCCTAATTTATCACACTTGCAACTTTGACTTCAATTGCTGCACAAATGTAGGTGACTTACAAATGTACATCTTGCTCAGACTTCTCTGAAGATTTATGTACAGTCCAATCTTTCTTTGTACACTTGTGATGGCTTAAATTTCATAAACCAAAGTCTAATTTTTCCTTTCCAGTCTTCTTCCATCATTGTCTGTCTGAATGAATGACACTGTCATTCATCCAGTTACATGAGATACAGTTGCAGTGCTATTTTCAGTATAACTAGTTCTTCACCTCTCTGATATTTGTTTTTATTTTACCTTCCTAAACATCTCTTGAATTTCTCCACTTATCTTCATCTGTGGTGCCACTACCCTTGTGCAGGTAGCATCAACCCCTCGTCTGAACTGTGGCCTCAGCATGACTCTGAGTTCTGTTACCCCTGCCTCCAATTTTTTCAGCCACAGTGCAAACAAAGAGATCAGATTTTATGGTCGACTTATTTAAAACATTGTACTGATTTCAATTTTGCTTATTTCATGACATCCTACTCCCTGAGTACTTCTCCATTCTCATCTCATACCCCACCTTTTCCTTACCCGTGGTACTCAGGTCATACTGATTTGCTTTCAGTCAACCACCATCAAATGTGTATTAAGCATCTCTCTCCTATGCCCTGAGCACTGTAATAGGTGTTGGACTGCAGCAAAGACAATTATAAAGAAACACACTGCAGTTGTGCCTTGAGTGTGGCTTGCTCTCTTTCATCACAGGGTCTCTTACACATTGTTTATATAGAATGCTTTTTTGCTCTAGGCTGTACCACTGAGGTGCACACCCATTGCTTGCTTTTTTTTTTTTTTTTTTTACTTTTTGTGACAGCGTCTCATTAAATTATGCAGACTGCCTCTGGTCTCGAACTTGTGATCTTCCTGCCTCTGCTTCCCCAAGCAATGGGATTACAGGTGTACAACATTGTACCCGTTTTTTCCCAGTTATTTTCCTAATTGACTCCTAATTATCTTTCAGCCTGTATAAGTTCACATTTCTTCAAGAAAACCTGTCTTAACTAGGTTGCTTTTTTTGTCATATACTCCCATAGCACCATATTCTCCCTTTAGCACTTATCAATATTCTACATATATCTGTATGAATCTTTGCCTCCCATGCTAGGATTTCTTCCTTGAGGGTAGAGACAAAGTCTCATTTTACCCTACCATTTTATCTCTATCCCTTAGCACAAACAGGAACCCAATCCAAAAACAAAATTTTGCCTGGTAGATGATTGTTTTATGTCCTATCTTTTATTAAAACTTTGGTTTTTGTTAGGTGCTGTCAAGTTGGATATCACTTACAGCAGCCCTATGTATAACAGGAGAAAACACTGCCTGACACTGTGCCATACACATGATCTTTTTTATGTTTGAGTCATTATTGCAGCCACAGTATTTCCTCTTATTTTGAGTGGTGCCACATCAGCTAAAGGAGGTCCCAGGGGCTCTACTCCGCTCCCATCATTAAGGTCTACTATACTTTCAGGAGGCAGCTCTTCCCCAACCGTCTTTTGAATGGCTCCCAAGCTGGGCGGCTCATTTTCCAGCACTATATTTGACAGTGCTTCTCTGCTATTTATAGGGTTTTCAATGGCTAATTGCTTCAGTAATGGCTGCCAGGTCCTTCTCCTTAGTCTGTCTTTGTCTGGAAGCTCAGCTCTCCTGTCCAGGTGTTCAATCCTCAACAGTAAAAAAAAAAAAAAAAAAAAAAAAATCAATAACAAAACTCCCAAAATTTTCATTGGGTTCTGTATCTTCTTCATTTCTGCTGCAAGTCTCCCTTTGTTCATACATCATGTCCCCCTTTTCCACAGGAACCTCTATTTTATGTCTTTATTTTCCTCCTGTGTTTCTTGAAGGCCTCAAGTTTTTTCAATATTTTACTATGTGATTGTCCTGTGATCTTAGTGCTCTGATTGGTTCATGACAAGTTGTAGTTTTATATATTTTTATCGTCATTGTGGTGGAAAAATGCTCTTCTCCTGTTTCTTTACCTAAGAAGAAGGCAAGGGTTCAACTATGTAATTAAAGGTTATATTTGATTTACTTTCAACTTAGTATTGTTTTAAACAACATAGTACTCATTATTTTTAGCCACAAAAATCACATATGAATGGCAACATTTCTAAGCATGTCTTTAAAGAATGGTTTCTTCATATTATTACTTTGTTTACAGGATGAGAAGTAATGACCTGAAAGAGAACCATCAGTATAATTATGCAACACACTGCAGTAACTGAGGACAGCTCATCTTAGTAGAAGAAAATTTGGCAACTTCCCAGCCACTTGGTTAATGGATCAATATCTAAAGTCATTGTTCATTCAGTTAAGGTGCATCAAATGTTTTGAACAATAAATTTTTCCTTTAGTTTAGATTTTAGAACTACTTAAACATTTTTTCTTCTTTTAAATTTCATCATTTTAATCAATATAACTAAGTGGCAACCAATATAATAAGTTTCCCTAATAAACACTGAGAAGATTTAGTTTTCTTTGTTCATGATAACAAAAGCAGTTACAGAACAAAAGAGAATCTGATGCAATTGTATAGAAAAATGGGCATATATCACTTGATAAAGCCCTACTTAGATATCATATTCATATTCATAGTGGACTACATTATTTTTGGATTCCACATACTTTTAAAACTTTCTATTTTTAGGGCATTTGAAATTGGGAGATTTAGTGATTTCAGTATGTGTTTACAAACATGATGAAAAGCCTTCTCACTTATGAAGTGAAAGCTCAGGAGAATGTGTTGTTTACATCAGCTCTGAGGACCTTGTTTATAAGAAATTCCTCTTAGGAAATTTCACCATTCAGGTCCTAGGAGAATTTAGGTTTGTGTCTTTGAAACAGTAGTCGGCAGAGGTGTAGGATGGAGAAATACTCTGAGTGCCTAGGAATAAAATACAATGAGAACTGCCTGGTGGTGTTTTGATCTTTGGCGTTTGGGTCTCACTGTCCTGCACTCTGGCCTCAGCCCCCTCACCAGTGACCCCACCACTCTCTCTCCTGTGAGCTCAGCCCACCAGGTGAGAGCAGGAGCTGTGCAGGTGGTTGCTTCTCCTCAAGAGATTCCACAGGGCTTGTGAAGACTTGGCTTTTCCTCTCTAGCTCTACTTTGCCTGCCTGCCTGCCTGCCTTCTTCCTTCCTCTTTCTCTGTCTCCCTGTTCCTCTTCCTCACCTTCCCTCTCTCCTTGCATAGAACTCAGATAAAAGTCCTGCTCCAAGTGTCTATAGAGATCACATTCCCCACAAAAAATGCCTACAATCTCTGTATAAATGTGTACTATGTGCAAGGAATAGACGTTTATTTGAGGATATGATTACTACTGGTCTTTATCTTCAGAGAATTCATAACATGGAAAAAATAGTGACTTGAAACCATATATATATGTTTGTATATATGTATGGTTTCTTATATATATGATATATAATATATATATCATATATATAATATAATATAATATAATATAATATATATAAATCACAGCTAAATCCCAGCTAAATCCCAGCATATATATATATATTATATATATGTGTGTATATATATGTGTGTGTATATAATATATATATATATATATGGTTTCTTATATATATATATGATATATAATATATATAATATATGTATATTGCCTGCAGCTGTAGCCCTGCGGCATCCAATCCCGTCAGATCTCTGAAGCTAAGCAGGGTCGGGCCTGGTTAGTACCTGGATGGGAGACCGCCTGGGAACACCAGAAGCTGTAGGCTTGGGAGAAGGACCTGGCAACCCCCTCCCAAAAATCAATCTGCCATTGAAAACCCTATGAGCGGCAGAGAAGCACTGACAATAGTGTTTCCCCTGTTGTACAGAGGGTCGCTATGAGTCGGATACCGACTCGACGGCACCTAACAACAACAACAACAATATATGTATATATAATATAATATATATAAATCCCAGCTAAATCCCAGCATATATATATATACACACACACACATATATATGTATATATATATATATACACACACATATATATGTATATATATACACACATATATATACATATATATACATATATATGTATATATATGTGTGCATATATATATATATATATATATATATATATATATATATATATATGCTGGGATTTAGCTCAGTTGGTAGAGCGCTGTGCTGCAGTCTTTGAGGTCCCGAGTTCACTTCCCAGCACTGCAAAAATGGGAGAAGGGCCTGGCAATCCACTCCCAAGGCAATCCCGAAACAGTCAGGCCATTGAAAACCCCATGAGGGTCGCTATGAGTCAGATACTGACTCGATGGCACTTAACAACAACAACAACAACAACAACAACAACAACAACAAAAATATATATATATATATATATAATGTATTAGTGCAACAGATAAGACCTATAGAAACAATTGTTGTCATTAGGTGACAAGGAGTTGAGTATGAGTCATAGCTACCCTATGTACAACAGAACAAAACACTCCACTACACTGTGCAATCCTGGCACTGTTGTTAGTGCTTGCTTGCTGTTCTTAGGATTTTCAAAGGCTGATTGTTTTGGGAGTGGGCTCCCAAGTCCTTCTCCCAAGCCTACAGCCCCCTGTATTGCCAGGCTGTCTCCCATCCGAGGACTAACCAGGACTGACACTGCTTAGCTTCTGAGATCCAAGGAAATCAGACACCATGGGGCTAATGGCTATAGATACAGAGCAGCAGAGAGATGGGAAAAAATAACTCTGCTGAATGGAATCAGTGAAAGTGTGGGTGAAAAAATGGCAGTAGAGAAAATAGAGCACAACTAGGACTGTACCAAGTTGATCAAGCAATAAATGAACTTCATAGAGGAAACAGCATGTGTTACACACAGGTTCATGTATGGCAGGGGCATTGGATAAGAGGAAGTGGAGAGAAAAGGCCTGGCAGACATGCACAGACAGTCATAGATGACCTAGGACCAGAGTATGTATGTGGATTTAGCCTGTATACAATGGAGAGTTATTGAATTGCTTTAAAGGGAAAGTTAAAAATGATTACATAAGCATTTTCAAAAGATTATGCTATTATATATGAATAAGTTGGATACAGCAATGTAGGAGGCAGAAAGATGTTAGAGATAAAATAAATGGAAGTTATTGCATTGGAAAATAGGTTAGTCATATTAGGAATAGGGAGGAGTAGATATATTTGAGATATGAGTAAAATTTCATAGCTGGTTAAATTAGTAGGTAAATGATAAAGGAAGAAATTAAAAATAGCACCCAGTTTCTGTGTGTGTGTGTGTGTGTGTGTGTGTGTATGAGAGAGAGAGAGAGAGAGAGAGAGAGAGAGAGAGAGAGAGAGAGAGAATCTATTTTCCAATTCATTCCTCATTCCACAGATGTAGGTCATCAGATATCACAACTATTGCTCATATATTGATTATATTTGGTGAGCCTTAAACATCAATTTTTTTCCCTTGCCTCATACTATTTCAAGATTACCAGAAATGTCCTCTACCATTCACCTCTGGAGTCCCTACTTCCCATTGAGCTAATCAGAGTTTCAGTTGCTTCTTTAGAATCTGCAAATGCCTTATGAGAAAAAAACAGTACTGTGAGGCTCACCTCACTGTGATGCTTCTTTCTCCAAGATCTTTGTCCTTTAAGGCCTTATTGACATCATATTTTCCTTCAGTGGAAATGTTGGCTGGAAACAGTATGTCCCACATTTATCAGATTTGGAAATATATTTTGTGTATTTGTATTACTGTACTGTTATTATTAAGTGGCTCATCTGTTAGTGTTCAATAATACTTATGTCACTTGATAAAGCCCTACTTAGATATCATATATTCCTCATTTAATATGCTTCCACATATCATTTGCTGTTAAATTATTTACAATGTTTGCATCTAATCAAAGGTGAAATTTTTGTCACTACATGTGGTCTCTTAGGGTTTGCAGGAGAATATGGCATGTGCTTTAAATGGAGAATATACAGCTAAATCAGGTAGCTGGTATTTTTTAATCAACTAATTCCTTTGCTCATAATTTTCTGTTTTTTTTTTACATATCCATATATTTTTTAACTGGAGTTTAGCTCAGTTGGTAGAGTGCTGCTCTGCACTTTCTGAGGACCCAGTTTCAATTCCCAGCACTGAAAAAATGCGAGAAGGATGTGGGAGTTCAATCCCCAAAACAATCTCAAACTATCAGCCATTGAAAACCCTTGAGTGTCACTATGAATCAGACACTACTTGATGGCACCTAACAACAACAACAACAACAACAACAACAACCACAACAACAACAGCAACAAGCATATTTGACAGGGAATCAGATCCCATATATGAAACTTTATTTTATTGCTATTAGATACAGTTGCAAGGAAATTTTATTTTTTATAGTTGTATGTGAGCAAGAAAGCATGTAGCCTGTGCTGATAATTACTACAACAAAGCTGACAATGATGCAGACGATGTGGAAGGACACACAGGAGCATGATGACTATTTCGATGGAGCATCACCTGAAGCCAGCCCTACTATGGATTTTAGGTAATCTACATCTATAAATTCTCATTTTAAAAATGAACACTTTCAATGGGGTTTTCTTTTGCTCATAACTAACACATTCTCATAATCTCAAAGGTGGTGTCAGAAGTGGACTATTGAAAGTAACAGGCAAAAATATAGAATTAACTGAATCAACAGGTGGATGAAGGAAGGAACAACCTCACTGTCTCTATCAAGTAAGAAAATTCTTTCGTGTCACTGGTAGAATACACACTCTGGCTAATTGTTGTTGTTGTTGTTATGTGCCTCCGAGTCGGTATCCGACTCATAGCAACCCTCTGTACAACAGGGGAAACACTATCGTCAGTGCTTCTCTGCTGTGCATAGGGTTTTCAATGGCAGATTGATTTTTGGGAGGGGGTTGCCAGGTCCTTCTCCCAGCCTACAGCTTCTGGTGTTCCTAGGCGGTCTCCCATCCAGGTACTAACCAGGCCCGACCCTGCTTAGCTTCCGAGATCTGACGGGATCGGATGCCACAGGGCTATAGCTGCAGGCAAAATGTGTAGCCCAAGCTGGCGTCGAACTCATGATCCTCCTGCCTCAGCCTCCTTGTTCACTGGTGTGTGCCACCACGACCGGCCTCTGGCTAATATATCTCACTAAAATTTGTGTTTTCTTTCTGAATTTACTTTTACTTTCTGAAACTATAGCATAGTCATTATAATAGGGAGATTTTACTATGTTTAACTGTTAACATTTCATAAGTTTCACTAATTTTTTAGTACCATCATTTTCTTCTATTCCTTTTCCTTCTAAAATAATATTTGAATTCAGAAAATTATAGGAACAAAATAGTATAACATGTTATATAAACCATCGTAAATTTATTTAGATGATTTATTGTAGCTTTATTATTTAAAGAGCACTCTATTCTATTTTTTCTTTAAGTACTTGGGGGTTGAATCCCGGGCCTTGCACACACTTTGCAATCACTTTACTACTGAGATGCACCCACTGCCCATTTTCTAAATTACTTGTTTTGAAACAGGGTCTCATTAAGTTATGCAAGCTGACTCTGGCCTTGAAATTGCAATGCTCCCGCCTCAGCCTCCTGAACTGCTAGGATTATAGGCATTCACCTCATGGCTGACTCATGATGACTGTATTCTAAAACAACATAATTTTGGTGACCAAATACCTTGTTGTTAAAGTAAATCTCTTAATTAAAGTATAATATGTAGAGAAGTATAAAACTGGTTAAGTCTGGAGTTCAATGAATTTTTATATTATGAACATAGCCATGTGATCCGTCCCCATCTTAAGAAACAGATAATTACCAGTAATCCAGACTTCTATATCTCATTTTTTCCTTATCACTATACTCTTTTAAGGGTAGATATGAAAGGGTTAAATTCCTTTACTATTTAAAATTTTCTTCTTTTGTTTTTTGTTTCTTGAGATATGGCCTTACTGAGTAGCCAAGGCTAGCCTCAAAATCTCTATGCAACCCAGGATGGATTTGAACTTGTGATCCACCTTCAGGCCCCGTTGTGCTGGGATTAAAGATATGTGCCATCATGCCTGGCCAATTAGTGTTTTAAAAGCACATGTAAAGGATGAAGAGGGAGAAAACTTTGAAGTGAAGTCTATGTGTGGCCTAGAGTCAGGGTAGCTCCATCATAGTTTCATGAATTTCATTTATACTGAGCCAATCAGTAAATTTCTCTTCCCCTTGCCAATACTGCCAAAATATGTTCCAACAAGTCTAAATCTCAGAACTTTAAATAGAAATCTTAAGACCAAATGTCCTATTTTCCTTTAGAAATTTGAGCAAAACAGTAACAGTAAGAGCTTCTTATTATTTTAGGGCATAATGAAGCCATTTGTAGGGTAAAGATGACCACCTTGAGTGGTAGCATTTAAAATTAAAAAAGAAAAGAAAAAAGGTCAAAATTGGTTTTGGTTTTTGACCATGGTGGTTGGGGAAAACGACAGTAGTATTTGAAAAAATTGGAATGTTAAAGATTATTTTCAGAGTAAAGTCAACAGTAAAATTTAGATTCCAAATGCATTGAGTTTGTAGAAGAAGCAGAACATTTTACAGTAAACATTCAGCAAAATGTTAAAAGTGTAGGACTCAAATTTAGAACAGTGGTCAGGTGTCAGTATTTGAGACATTTTATAAATTGATGATAGTTGAGGCAATGGCCTTAATGAGATCCCTAAGGAACAGCATATACTTGAAGAAAGTGCAGAAAAAAAAAACTATGAAGTCTATATACAAGGTGTTGTGTGAGGTTGGGGATTACCTCAGTTGGTAGAGTGCTGCTCTGCACTCTCTCAGGCCCTGGGTTCAATCCCGAGCACAGAAAAAGTGGGAGAAATATGTGGCAGCACACTCCCTAAGCATACCCAAAACAGTGCCAGGCTTGGCACAATGGAGGGTAGTGTTCAATTCTATTATATATAGGGTCACTATGAGTCGGATCTGAGTGGACGGTACCTGACAACAACAACAATATACGTGTGCATTGCTGATACTTCAGATATTTCCACTAATGTTTTTGAGCCTGCTCTCCAACTACATCCATACTACTGAAAGATAGCAGGTCTATTCCTTTCCTATGTATACTTTAGGTCTCTGCCTTATCCTTTCTCAAACCTATTTCTGTAATGCATTCCCCTTATGACTCCTTCTATGGTTTCACACAGACAGCCCAATACCAGTGTCTCTTTAGAAGTAGGATCTGTACTCCTATTCAATATACAAATATCATGTCTGAGCTCTGGGACCAGACTGCTGGCATCAAATGCTGATCGAATAATATATCAGCTCTGTGATCTTGAAAATTTTTAAAATCATCACTGGGCCTCAGAATCCATGTCCCTAAAATGAGATGGTTGGCAGTGTTTACTTCTTAAGACTTCTCTGAGAGTTAAATGAATGGGTGACTATTAAATGCTTTTAAAATGTTCTGGGACATAAGAAATATCGTGAAAAGTAAGGTTTTTGGAGTGTTATGATGATGATGAGCATTATTATTATTAGATTTAGTAGTATAGTATTCTGCTACCTAGAACACAACATCAACAACAACCTCGTAGCCCACATATCCCTAAATATAACAGTTCGGTCCTTTATCGCTCATCAAATTTTCTCCATTGGAGAACAAGTCCAGAAAGCTGTGTTAAAATAAATTTATGACTACTCTGTAGGCACCAAAGGCATCAGACTCAAATAGACCTCTGTTCCATGTTGGCTATGCTAACAAATCTGCCCTGGTGACCTCCTTAAATCTGTCTAGTCCTACCTGGCTTTGAGGCATGTTTTTGTTGCAAAAACTCCTGCAAAAATTTGACTGCGCCTTACTACAATGCTTAGTTCTTTCCAGCTTATTTTCTAATTGACAATATCTGAAAACAGTAGGTGCTAGCCCATTTATGAACACCTATGGGACTGAGGATAATTTCCTTTGTCTCTTGAACATTGCTTGAGTTCCATGTGCTACATGATTGGATTTCCTGGTACTAACTGCTGCTATTGGTATTAAGACTGAAATTAGACTGAATATTTCAAAGCTTACATGCTACAACTAGACTCTGGGGTGTTGGATTCTAACTCTGCCAATTGGTTTCTGTGAAACTTACAAGTTACTTTAACTTAGCATTTCTTTCAAGAATCTTGAGGTCTGTGTTTCCCATTGAGAAAGCATAGTCTAGAGCAACAAGTTCAATAATACACACTTTCTGGTGTTTACTTGCTTCCTGTCTCACTGCTTCCTTCCTCTGTTTCCTGGAGTCCTCTTTATTTATTTGTTTTTCAGTCCTGGGATCTGAACCCAGGGCCTTGTGCATGCTTTGCAAGAACTCTGCCACTGAGCTGCACCCCCAGACCCTTTTTGATTTTTTATATTGAAACAGGGTCTTGGTAAATTATGCAGGCTGCCTCTGGCCTCAAACGAATTTGTGATCCTCCTATCTCCACTTGCCAAATCCCTGAGATTACAAGTGGCTGTCATCATGCCCAGTCTGGAGTCTTCTTTGAAATAAAAGACCTGTTCCCAAAGTCTTTCTTTAGTGCCCATTTTCGGGGACATAAGCTAAGAGAGAAACTAAGGAATATGATGTGGCGGCTTGATGTAGTGGATTTGGCTATGCTGTACAATTTATCTATTGGATTACCAAACCATATTTGAATCTCCTACTGTGACATGAACAAATGTGTCATCAATTTCTGCTTTTAAGTGTTTTGAAATGTAAAAGCTACAGCTGTTTTTACTAATTAAATCAGTTCACTTCATGTTCAGATAGCTAATCCATGTAAATAGTATTTCTCCAGAACAAAAATAAAATTGAACCAAAGATAATTCTCTTACATAGCTACACAGTAGTGTTTTGTTGTTGCAGTTGTTGTTGTTAGGTGCCATCAAGTCGGGTCTCACAACAACCCTGCGTACAACAGATGAAACACTACTTAACACTGTGCAATGCCTGGCACTATGTCAGTCCTTCTCTGCTATTCATATAGTTTTCAATGGCTGATTGTCTTTTGGGAGTAGGCTGCCAGGTCCTTCTCCCAAGCCTACAGCACCTGGCATTCCCAGGTGGTTTCCCTTCCAATGACTAACCAAGCCCCACCTAGCTTAGCTTCCCAGATCTGACTGGATTGGAAGCCAGGGTGGTATGGCTGTAGGCACAGAGTAGTTTACTATTACATAAATATCTGGACATCAAGATTTGCCAAGAAGCCACATAGCACATGATACTCAGACTACCAAGTAGATAAAGCAAAGAAAAATATGCTTAAAAACTATATTCAGCCTGGGTATGGTGATGTATGCCTATAATTCCAGCATGTTGGAGTCTGAGGCTGAAGGATTGTAAGCTTAGCACCATCTTGGACATCGTGGTCTGATTCCATCTCAAAAAACAATAACAAATAGCCAGGCATGTTGGTGCATGCCTATAATCCCAACACTCAGAAAGCTGAAACAAGAGCGTTGCCACATGTTAGAGGTCAACCTGGGCTACAGAGTGAGACCCAGGGCAGACTGGGCTATATAGGGAGGCCATGCTTCAGTATAATACAACACATCACAACACAACAAAATACAATACAATACAATACAATACAATACAATACAATACAAAACAAACAACTATGGGCATTGATGGAAACACCTATATGCATCTTAATGCTAATTGCCACTGAATAGGACAAAGGCAAAAGCCAATAGTCAATAAGATGCACTTGTTAACAGTAAACTTGTTTATAAAGTAGTGAAAACATCTGTTCTCATTCTGATGGCAGATAAACAGGATTACACAGCAATGAGAAGAGGAAACCAGACACATGTGGTTGAATTTGTCTTGCTTGGACTCTCACAAGATCCCCAAACTCAAGTCTTATTGTTCTGTGTTTTCCTAATCATCTACCTTCTTTCAGTATTTGGAAACCTGCTGATGATAATACTTATCCAAACTGACTCTCGATTTCAGACACCCATGTACTTTTTTCTCAAAAACTTGTCCTTGGCTGACCTCTGTTTCTCTACAAGCATTGTGCCCCAGATGTTGGTCCACTTCCTGGTTAAGAAGAAAAGCATTTCCTTTGCTGGATGCTCAGTGCAGATAGTGGCCTTTCTCCTAGCAGGATGCACAGAGTGTGCACTTCTGACAGTGATGTCCTATGACCGGTATGTAGCTGTCTGCAAGCCCCTACACTACTCCACTATCATGACCCAGAGGGTTTGCATCCGCTTGGCTATCATTTCCTGGATAAGTGGTGCATTTGTATGTTCAGTGGATAGTGCATTTACACTGTCTCTCCCCTACCGGGGACAGAATGTGATTAATCACTACTTCTGTGAACCCCCAGCACTCCTAAAGCTGGCTTCAGCAGACACCTACAATGCTGAGATGGCTCTCTGTTCTATGGGTGTGGTTATCCTCTTAACTCCTATCTTCCTCATCCTTGTTTCCTACTGGAATATCATCTCCACCGTTATCCGGATGCAATCTGGGGAAGGGAGTCTCAAGGTCTTCTCTACCTGTGGGTCTCACCTCACTGTTGTGGTTCTCTACTTTGGCTCTGGAATATTTGCCTACATGAGACCTAATTCCAAGACAATGAGTGAAAAGGACAAGGTCATCTCTGTGTTCTACTCAGTTATGACTTCCATGTTGAACCCCATCATTTACAGCCTTAGGAACAAAGATGTGAAGAGGGCTCTCCAGAAGCTGACTGGAAGATAGTGTGCCTTCAGAGGTAATGATTTCTGACATATAAGAAGTATCCCAAACATTGTGGTTGAGAAGAGCTCTAATATTCTTATGTATTCTTTGCATTCTTTTTTAGCTTGCTTTTTCTTCTATATTTACTAAATGACTGTTCTGTGTAAGCACTGTCCCCACACTTCACAAGATGAGTAAAACTCAGAGCCTTCTTTGAAAGATCTGGCAATCCACTAACAATATATCACAAATATAAGGATAGTAATTATAAAAGTTCAATAGAAAAGGTACATTTTAACATGAGGCAAAAGAAACATACTGTGGGGATAAAAGTAAAGGCAAAACTCTCAGTTGAAGATTGGGAACATTCTATGATCGAGGACTGAAAAGAGACTTGGTTTATTAGGAGGGCATACAATGTCAATGAGCATCAATGGACCAGAAGAGATACCTAAAAGAGATTGTAATAGGAACAAAGGTTCAGAAATGGTCAGTGTGGACACATTAAAAGAAAAGGAATATGTAGCATGCAAGAGTGTTAGGAACAAATTATGCATGATATGGACATAGGAACAACTAGTTTTATTGTATTCTGCAGAGGGTCTTATGTATAAGATTGGCCAGTTCGCCCTATTGGCAAACATTCCATGTAGAAATGATGTGACCTCACCTTTGTTTTAGGGGCTTAATTTGGATGGAAAATAATTAAATGGAATATTAGTCTTAGCAATTTGTGTAAACACAGTACTATAATTTCTAAAAGGATTTATGTTCCAGAGATTCTGTCAGAAACTATCTATGAAAGTCAATATGTGAAGACAATTTTTATCTTATCTTTCAATTTTAAGTTTGAAGGTAATCTCATTATTCCTAATTAGTATCTAATTATCTACTCCTTTAATCTTCTCTGTAATTTTGTCAATGCATACTTACTGAGCCTATTAAAATAAAATATCTAGGAAGTCTGTAATTTTTATTGCTAGCATTAAAATCACTGAAATTTTTGCATTCTAATAATTTATTGCTTTTTGTTGGAAAAATTTAAATTGAACAATAACAGTAGGCACGTGGCAACATATTAGGTACTGAAACCTCACTAGGTAATTGCAATACAATTAATACTGCTAAAACTACATTAAGAATAATGACAGCACAAAATAAGAATTGATCAATTCTGCTAGGCAATGAATGTGAGAGGCTAATTATGGCACCATCGAGGAGAAACATGTTGAATAAATACTCATTCCAGTTAGGTGGAACTGTAAGGGAAAGGATATCTCAGAAAGGTAGGGACAGAATGTGTAGGGTGAATGAGGCATGAAAGAACAGTTTCCTTAGCACAGTTGAAGAAATTTTCTTAGAGTAATAACCAAAGCACAAAATTAGAGATGAAGAATACATTTAGGTCATGTGATGTGTAAGGAATTTTTTATTTCATCGTCTAAATAATACCAAAGCGTTAAAAAATTAGGCACAGAACTGACAAGATCAGGTATGATTTTCAAATCCTTTCTATGGCTACATGGAAACTAAGATGGTGTTAAGATAAATTAAGCCATACTGCATAAGAAGCAGAGATTAAAACAATCCACCTTGTGATTCTGATTCTAATGTGACAGTGCAATTTCCACAGTTGCCACCAAAGGGATTGGAGGGCACAAAGAGTTTCCAGTGGATCTCAATGCTCTCCAATTGGAAATGATACAGATGCCCTTTCCTGTCACCTTATAGCCAGAAATAGTCAATCATCCTCTGCATGACTTCCAGATACTAGAAAATGAAAGGATTCTCATTGCATATTTCAGTAGCACACTTTCCACAACAGATAGGAAAAATGAGTTGGAAAATTTTACCAATAGACCATCCAAGACATGATAATAACTATGTTTTAAGCAATGTAACCAGGAGGACCAGAAAGGTGCAAAAATAAGAGTTAAAATATTCATTCAATTTAAAATTTAATTTTATAGAGATAATTAGAAGGAGAATGGGGTCTGGTATGTTTTGGATTAGTGCCATTCAAAGTATAGTATACAAACTTGTATGGGTTTGAGAACAGTTTAGTACCAGTTTATATAAGTACAGAAATTAAATGTGAATAGTTAGGAATATTTATGGCAATTTGCCATTGTTCCCATATTCAAGTACATGATTAATTGACTTGTCCTCTTGAACAGAAAATGGACTCATCTAGTTTTTACTAATGCCTGCAGCCATAGCCCTGTGGCATCCGATCCTGTCAGATCTCGGAAGCTAAGAAGGGTCAGGCCTGGTTAGTACCTGGATGGGAGACCACCTGGGAACACCAGAAGCTGTAGGCTTGGGAGAAGGAGCTGGCAACCCCCTCCCAAAAATCAATCTGCCATTGAAAACCCTATGAACAGCAGAGAAGCACTGACAGTAGTGTTTCCCCTGTTATACAGAGGGTCGCTATGAGTCGGATACCGACTCGACGGCACATAACAACAACAACACAGTTTTTACTAAGTTGGTATACTGAGTTGTGTGAGGTAAGCTATGTAGTAGTCATATGCTGTAGGACCATGTATTGGTCCACAATGGATCAGAAAACAAAACCAAACAAAACAAGAACACCTAGTGTGTCAGCTTGTCTCTTGCTGTGGCAAAATATTTGACAGAAGCACATTTATGGGAGGAATGATTTATTTAGGCTCACAGAGGATTTTAGCCTATAGAGGCAGGGCAGGTATGGCAATGGGGTGGGCAGCTGATCCTGTGTCATCAGACCTCACATCATGGGGTATCAAGAGAAGAGACAGCTTACTGGAACCATGGGCCCACATGAACCTCCAAAGGTCCCCTCACAGTGTCCCATTTCTGGAAAGCTAGGACCCACTACCAATGTTTCATAGCCTCCCAGAAAAGTGCCCTCAGCTGGGGACCAAATGTTCAAACACATGAACTTTGGATGAAATTTTAGATTTAAACCATGACACTACACCCCTAGCCCTGAAAGGTTCATGACCATCTCTTGAAGCAAAATGCATTCACACTAACTCCAAGGTTCCCCAGATTCTCAGCCTTTTCAAAAGTCCAAGTCCCAAATCTCCAGTGAGAGTCAAGGAAAACTTAGCAATGAGCCTCTAAGAAACATAAAAATAGGGTACATGTTTCAAACATATGGTGATATAGAAAAGCATTCCCATTCTAAAAGGGAAGAACAGGGCATAGAAAGGAAAGATTGGTCCAATGCAGGACAAATAACCAGCTGGGCACAAAAACTCTGCAGCTCCATTCCTGGCATGTGACACATCCTTTTGAAAGGATGGATACAAAGAAAACTAATATGTGAAATGGAACAAATAACTAATCCTTCAATGTACAGACAACATTGTACATTAACAAGTATTAAGAACATTCATGAAACTGTGACCTTACATAACCAACATAATATTGTCACAGAACTTGACCCTGTAGCAACAAATTTGTGTAAAATCTTGTGCAAGAACTCAATGAGTTTCAAGAAAACCAAAAGAAATGTTTCACTACAGATAGAGAAACTTACTACACAAATTGAAGTGACCAAAACAAGAAACCCAACAGAAATCCTTGAACTGAAAAGTACATTAAGACAAATGAAAAACATGATAGAAGGTACTAAATAGCAGTATAAATCAAACTGAAGAGAAAAACAATGAAATCAAGTAGCAGTTATTTGAAAATACACTGAAGATAAACACGGAAAAAATGAGGAGAATGGAGAATGTTTATAGGCAATTTGGGCTAGCATTACATGAATAAATATTCAGGTTATTGAGGTTCAAAAGACTTGAGAATGCCAAGGGGCTGGAAATCTTATTTAAAAAGATAATAAGAGAAAATATTCTAAACATAAAGAAGGGTATAAATATCTAGGTACAGGAAGGCCAAAGGACAATGATCCTAATCAACTAAGTCAAGGTAACTCCAAGACATATAATAAAGTGCTTAATGGTTAAAAACAAAGAAAATATTCTCAAAGAAAGAAGAGAAAAGAAACAAAAACATAACTGGGTGTTTCTCTTTGCCTGATAGGAGACTTCTCAATGGAATCTCAACAGGGATTATGATGAGATGTTCACAGTGCTAAATGAAAAATCTGCCAATTGAGACTACTATACTCAGCAATGCTATCCTTTAAAAATGAAGAAGATATAAATATATTACCAAATGAACAAATCTGAGAGAATTTGTCTCTAGCAGAACTCTACTACAAGAAATGAAAGAGTGATTCAAACTGAAAGAGACTATAATAAGTGGGAAAAAATCAGAAGGAATAAATCACACCGTGAAGGGTAACATTACAGAATAATTCAGAATGTTTAATATTTAAAATGTAGTACTCAAACTATTTCTATCTTTAATATGAAAACTAAAAGCTCAAACAATACCAATATCTTAAATAACATCTTAAGAGATATCTACCACTGAGATACATCCCCTGCCTTTACCAAACTCTAAAATGAGAACTACTATGAATTCTCAACCCCTCAAAAAATTGGAGAAGAGTAAATATTTAAAATCTCATTTCATGAGGCCAGAATTACACTGATACCAAAGTTAGACAAGGATATTTCAAGAAAATTAACTTGTAGGCCAATATGATAACCATGTATGCAAAAATTCTTGACAAAATCCCAGGAAACAAAATTCAATAGGACATTAAAAACATTATTCACAGTGATGACATGAGGTTTATCCCAAAGATGCAATGACAGGTCGATATATCCAACTCAGTTAATGTGATAAACCACATTTATAGAATTGAGGACGAAATGTGATAATCTCTGTAAATAAAAAAGAAGCATTGACAAAACTCAGCAACTCTTCAACAACAAAAGCTCTGAATAAATTATGTGGAGAAAGAAGTTATTTCAATATAGGAAAGGCAAAGCTTATAGTTAATATTATACTCCATGCTGAAAAGCTGAAAGCTTTTCTTTTCATTTCAAGAATAAGATAAGGATCCCCCCTTATGCCATTTCTATTCAACATAGTACTGGAAGTCCTAGGGCACAACACTATGCAAGAAAAAGAAATGAGAGAATCAGAAAGAAACAAGCAAAATCATCTATGTAGACACCATGATCTTATGTACAGAAAGACAAAAATACTCCACTGAAGAACTGTTGGAACTAATGAATGAATTCAAAAAATTTTCAGGTTGCAAAATCACTAGCACTTCTATAGACTGGTGACAAACTATCCAAACAAGAAAACCAGAACAGCAATTCTATTCATAATTGCTATAATATAATGCAATAAAGTACTTAGGAGTAAATTTAACTATTGAAATTCAGTCTGTACACTGAAAGTATGAAAAGTGATGAAAGAAGTTGAAAAGTACAACACAGATGGAAAGCCATCGTGTTCATGGGTTAAAAGAATATATGTCATCAAAGTGTTCATACTATCCTAACCAATCTACTATGTCAATATAATACTTACAAAAATCCCAGGGACATTTTTCACACAAACAGGAAAAAAAAACTACTACCATTTGTATGGAATCACAAAACACCTCAGATAGCCAAAACAGTCTTCAACAAAGCGAGAGGCATCATACTACTTGTGTTCAAAATATGCTATAAAGCAATAGTATTCAAAATACCATGTTAATAGTATTAAAAACAGCCACATGGACAGAGGAAATGGAATGGAGAACATAGAAATAAATCTATGTAATTACAGTGAATTGATTTCCAACAAAGTTGTGAAGAACAAAAATTGGGAAACAATAGCATCTTCTACAAGGAGTGTTAGGAAAAGTGAATCTCCAAATGTGGAAAAAGGAAATTAGACCCTTATCTCCCACCATTTATAAAATATTAATTTTTAATGTACTATCTGATAATTTAATGCTACTAGAAAAAAAGATGCAACTCACTGCTCTGAGCAATGACTTTTCATATATGATCCCCAAGGCCCAGGCAACAAAAGCAAAATAGGCAAATGAGATTACATTAAAAAAACACTTCTACATAGCAAAGGAGACAATCACTAGGGTGAGGAGACACCCAATGGAATATACAAAATATCCACAAGCCACAATTCAGATTGCAACTCAGTATCAATTAAACAAGTATAAATATACTCACCACAAGAATATAAGGTCCTTACAACTAGGCAAAGAAACTGAACCGACAGTTGTCAAATGAAGAGGTTCATAAGCTATGAATCACATGAAAAAATGCTCAATATCTATAGCCATTAGGGAAATGCAAATCAAAACAACTTTGAGATTCCACCGAACTCTACTAAGAATGGCCAAGATCAACAACAACAAAAAATAATAACAAATGCTGGTGAGGTTGTGGAGAAAATCAACCTTCTTATACTGTTGGTGGGACTGTAAATTGATTCAACCTTTTTGGAAATCAATATAGAGATACCTCAGAAAACTAAAAAGAGAACTGCCATATGACCCAGCTATACCACTATATACCACGGGAGACAAGTCATCATACCACAGAGATAACTGCATCACCATATTTAATGCAGCACTTTTCACAATAGCAAAGATATGGAACCAACCAAGGTGGCCATCAATAGAAGAATGGATAAAAATTTATGGTATATATGTACAAGGGAATACTACTCGGCAATAAAAAATGAAATAATGTCATTTGCAGCAAAATGGGTGGAATTGGAAAATACCATCTTAAGGGAATGAACACAAGCTGAAAAAGAGAAATGCCATATGATCTCATTCATATGTGGGAGCTGAATCATACATAAAGGAGGAAAAATCCTATACATAAATTGGCATGCAAAAATGCACAGTTAAACTAAGCAAAGAAGGGACAATATAAAGAATAGAAAGAAGGAGGGAGGGAACTAGCAGAGGAAAGTGAAGATTGTGGAAAGTAGGATGGGGAGGAGAGCCAATGCAGAGGGAGAAAGGAGGAAAAGGATAATCTCAATGTAAAGAGCACAACTTCCTGAGTACATTGGAAAAATAAGGGAACATAATCCAAATATGTATTTGAGTTTTACTACATATTATCAATAAAGCTCCATAAACCTTGTGGGTTTATGAAAGTGTTACCAGAAGTGATGTAATGGATGCATAATGGAAAACTCAGTGCTATATTACTTGGTACCTCATCTTCATTTACCAATAAATGGAAATTAGAAAAAAGAGAATATAGGGTCCTTGCAATTATTTTGATGTTTTGAAACAGGCTTGTATATTTGCATTTAAAAAATAAACAACATACATAATGGATTTCCTTCACTGTTGTATTTCTATTCCTCTGTTTAGAGGTGGGAAGTTTCTATTCTATTTCATTCTCTGCTTTGTTTTAAATTTAATTTTAGCCATTGTAAATCACCCTATTTCAAGGGGATTCTGTGAAAATTTTGAACTAGAAATGCCAGGCACCCTTTTTCAGCTATTTCCACTATCTCAACCTAGGTATTTGTCCTCATTTGTAGAGTCAGTTTGAATTTCTCCTCAGACATGGAGGGCAAATGCAGTCACACATCTATAATTCTTCTTCATAATTGCTAGCTCTTGATTAAAAAGGCAATACAATATATCTGTGGGCTTGGCTTTAGTTCAATTGGTAAAGTGCTGTTCAGTGCTCTCTGAGGCACTGGGTTTGATCCCCAGTACTGCAAAAATGGGTAAACACCTGGTAGCCCACTTCACCAAAAATCCCCATTCAGCCATTAATAACACTATGGGGGCCACTATATCTGACTCAATGTCACCTAACCACCACCACCACCACAACAAGAACCATATATGTCCTATTGATCTTTCCCTTTAATAATGATGTAAGGCTCCAGAATAAAAGGGAGTAGTTCCCCCTAATGCCAAGGAGGCTATTGGAGTTTGCTCAGTCAAAAACTATGTCTATTGCTCACTGCTATATGATGTTGAAATGGAAAGTTAACTACCTACCATATCTACTTGGCAGTGTGTCAAAATGACAACCCAGCAGAGTGAGCCTAACATATCCATCCAAAGCTGTCTCTTTTCCTTGTTCCTTTTATAAGGGGGACTTCCAAGATCACAATGGCAATTGAGGTGCAATATGGTAAATGGGTTTACCCTAAAGTCTCTGTGCATACCAGCTACACATAGAGAAAGGATTTTAAAAATGTAAGTATCATCTCAGACAGAGTATAATGTTAAAGAATAGATTGGTGCAGCAATTTGATTTGGAAGAGAAATAGTGAGAGGCTAATCATGAGCCTTCCCTAAAGGGGGGGTGGGCTAGCAGCATGTGTTTCTCCAGGACCCTCCTGAAAGTCCCTGTAACCTCCTTATTCCTCAGGCTGTAGATGAGGGGGTTCAGAGCTGGGTTAACAATTGTGTAGGAAATGGAGACGATGTTGACTTGTTTGGGAGTGTGGGAAGAACTGAGCAGAACATACATGAACGTGGCAGCCCCATAAAACATCCCAACCACAGTCAGGTGGGAAGAGCAGGTGACAAGGACTTTCTTCCTCCCCTCATTTTAGGGCATGTGGAGCACAGTAAAGAGAATTAGTGTGTAGGAGGTGACAGTGGCAGAAAGAGGGAGCAGGAGGAAAGTCACACCTGTCACATAAACCACAAGCTCATATTGGCAGATGTCTTCTCAGGCCAATTTCAGCAACTGTGGGACCTCACAGAGCAGGTGTCTGATTTCCAAGGACATGCAGAAAGGGAAGTGCATGGTGTACATGGTATGGCCAGGGCACTTAGGGATGACAGGGTCCATGAAGTGGCCACCATGAGCCAGCAGACCTTCATGCTCATGAAGATCATGTAGTTCAGAGGATGACAAATGGCCACATACCTGTCACAGGCCATGAAGGCCAGTAGGGGGCTCTCTGCACCACCCAGTGTTAGTGCCAGGAATATCTGAAGAGCACAGCGAAAAAAAGCAGGTGCTGTTATGCTGTTTTCTCTATGCAGACAGTCCATGATGGCCTTGGGAATGACAACCGACAGGAACAGCAGTCCATTGCTGGTCAGGGCCAACATGAACAGGACTGTGATTGTGGCACAAAACAGTTCACAAGACCCACTGCCATTCAGAATCCCCACCAGGATGAAGCCACTTTCCCAAGGAGGAGTTTCAGAGCTCCATTCTCCTTGGTTCCTTTTGTTGCCTAAAACCAGATTGTCTCCTAGTGGAAGCCTTTGTAAAGGAGTCAAATCTACATTTGGGTTGTCCCAGGTCACAGTGAGGTGGTGAAGATGAATCCCATAAGATAGCTTTCTCTGCTCTAAATTTCCCTTCTGCTTTTTGAATCTCTGAATGGTTTTTTTATGATGAGTCATCAACTAAATGGATAACAGTTTTGTTGGGAATTGCAAATCATTACAAATTTCTTTCTCATAATGTAAATTCAGGAGAGTAAAAGTCCAGGCCAACACCTTTGTAGACAGAAAAAAAGCATCTTTCTCATCATAGTAAACAAACACAATTGGTGTTACTTTAAATGCTAACAACTTTTCTGCTTAAAATATACCTAGTATTACAATTCATTTTTGATATTTTTTCATAAAAAAATCTGTGTCATTTTCTTTCCATTCATGTCATGTAAGCTTTTACTTTTGGGTTTCATTTTTGTTGATAGCTTCTGTAACAGATGGATCTCTTCTCTAGGTTCTTGGACCACTTGATGTGTCATGTTCTTCAACCAGCCTCACCTCCTTCTTGGGCATACTGCTACTCTACTGGAGGGATACTATGCTAGGATAAATTGAAAACTAGAAGAAGACAGATTTTAAAGTATATTTTAAGGAACAGGACAAAAGACATTTGTCACCAGGCAGGGTGGTTCACACCTGTCACAACTTAGGAGACAGAGGCAGGAGGGTGCAATTTCAAGGCTAGAGATAGCATGGACAATTTGTCAAGATCCTATCTCAAGATAAAAAGTAAAAAATGAGCTGGAGGTGCAGCACCATGGTAGAGCACCTGCAAACCATGCATGAAGCCCTGGGTTCATCCCCCAAATACAATAAAATAAAATAAAGGAAAAGTAAAAAGAAAAAGAAAAGGCATTGGCCTATTTGGAAGTAGTGATAAGATATCTACTCATGAGGAAGCAAGAAGAAGTAGATGGGGTGTGTGGAGGTATGGTAGTCGTTTGTGTTTAGTGCACCTGATAGAAGGTGTGAGCTACAAAAATATGACATTATAGGAAAAGCCCAAAGCTATTCCATTACATGGCATTCACACAGCACTCTGAGAATGAATAATGGATTCATCGCCCTCACAAAGCTTAGCAATATACTAATGATTGAAGGGATTGAGGAGGAAAAGGCATGGAGTACATGGGGTGTGTGAGACAGAATCCACTGGCTTGTTATTTATGAAAGCAGGTGTTCCACATTTGGATGAGAGACTTAAGAGTCACTCTGGAAGTGAAAAGAAAAGTTCACAACCAATTTATTTATTTATTTATTGATTGATTGATTGATTGATCGATTGCATTTTCTACACCAAAGCTCCAATTTCCCATTTATGCTTCAAATTTTGTACCTCAGAACTAGGACCTTTAAGTGGTTGTTGTTGTTGTTAGGTGACATCGAGTTGAGTCCTACTATTCCCCAATTCTGTGCCAGGAATATGATCTTATTTTTTTAAGATTTGTTTGGTTTTTGTTTAAGCCCATTGTTGCAGACACTGTGTCAATCCATCTGGTAAAGGGTTTTCCTTTTTGTCACTGACCTGCCACTCTCCCAAACATTATGTCTTTCTTTAGAGATTGATCTCTCCTGACTACATGTCCGAAATATGTAAGATGCAGTCTGGCCATTCTTACTTCCAAGGAGCACTCTTTTTCCACTTCTTCTAGGACAGATCTATTGGTTCTTTTGGCAGTGCATGGTATATTCAATAGACGTCTCCAGCACCACAATTCAAAAGCATCAATTCTTCTCCAGTCTCCCCTGTTCACTGTTGAGCTTTCATAACCATATGATGTGATAGAAAATATCATGGCATGAGTCAGGTGCACCTTCATCTTCAATGTGACATCTTTACTTTTCAATACTCAAAAGAGATGTTTTGCCACATCTTTTTTCCAAAGCAATGAGTCTTGATTTCTTGACTGCTGCTTCCACAGGCGATGATTATGGAACCAGGTAAAGCAAAATCATGGACAACATCAATCTTTTCTCCATTTGTTGTAAAGTTGCATACTGACCCACTCATAAGGATTTTTTTGATGTTTAGTCACAATCCATACTGAAGGCTATGTTCTTTGATCTTTATCAGTAAATGTTTTCAATCCTCTTCACTTTCAGCAAGCAAGTAGTAGGGTCCTAAAATTCTGAGGCTTAAGGCCCACAAAATCAGGTACTTTTAATCACTCAGTCAGTTTGTTGTTACATTGTTAGGTGCCATTCGGTCAGGTCAGATTCATAGAGACCCTCTAAAAACCTACACTTAATGTGAAAAACTCATGTCATGTGTAGGTGTTGTGAAAAACACAAACCCCTGCATCATCTTATGAGGATAATTTATATAAGAAGAAAAATGTGCCATATTTGAGACAATATAATCAAAGTTTCAGGAGTGGATTCCAGGGGAAGTGGTGTACAAGCTACAAACTGATGATAATGATAAATATGAGATAGTTCAGACAAGAAGGTCAGGTATAACAAGACAAAAGATAACATTATAAAGTTTGGGACACTAAATATAGTACATGGATATCATTCCACTACTTTTGGCACCTTGGATAGTGGACAAGAAGCCAGTCAGAAAAATACCATCTCCTCCCTCATTCTTTAGGTTTGAGGTCTTTCCATTGCTTCAGGAAACCAAGAGTATATGTCTAACCTGAGAAATATTGACTGCAAGGCTTCTTTGACCATTAATAACATAAAAACATGTTCAATGCCAGTTCTGATCACTATTTATGGTAAATGTGAGAATTGAAATGCTTTTATGTTGACTGAATAGAAGATGAATGGATAAAGGATAAAAACAGAAAATAACTACCTGGGCTCATTTCTCTGGATTTCTGTCACAACATTAGTACACGATTTCAAACAGGAGGAAGTAAAGCAGAGCTTGAGTAAGGTGATGTAATCAGGAGTCCAAATCTTACCTGCCTACCACCTATCTCCATTCAAGACTCTTGCTTTTCCTCCTTTTCCATTCACTGCTCCTCCCTTCTACAACCTATAAAGAGAAGGGCCAGGAAGCACACATTGGTGGTACGAGATGGGGGAAATATCAAAGTAAGAGCTGTCAGCAGAGGCTGAGACTCATAGAGGAGCATTGTGGAAATGGCCAGAGTAAATTAAGGAGATAAAGCTAAAATTTTGGAAGTATGGTTTTCTATCTATCTTTGTGCTATTGCTAAGTATATTTAAAATTGTAATTGACTTCAGGTTCCTTTTCTGTGGCATTTTAGTGTCAAGAAGACTTGTAGAGGAGAGGAATTTCAATGAAAATTAGGTCATCCTCTTTTGAGGTATTCATCTGGGGGACAACATCACTCCTGAAAACCTGAAAAATTCAGGTGTACCAGAGGTTAGGACTAACACATATCGGGAAGCCAATGTCACAATTCCTAGAAACTTAGGTCTTGCCAGTGGTACCTAATGGTTGCAAGCATCCCCCTGTGTGCAAATTGGGCATGTGTACAAGGTGCCTAGAGGACAGACAGGCGTGGGTGAGCTCTGAAGCCTGAGAAGCAAAGTATAAGGTTTGTTCTGTGTCCCATGACTACCAGGCGTCACCTTGCCTAGAGTCAGAGACAAGCCCTTAACTACAGAGGGAAATGATACAGTTTCTGACCACCACAAGTGCCCGGCATTTACCTGGGAAATGAGGTTCAAGAGGCTGAAGTGAGAAGAGGTGACTCTTCTGGAAGGTGGGATATACAGGTATGTGGCTGTCACTGGGGTCAGGTGGCCAAGTCTCCTCCAGTCACTGGCATTTCTGTCCTCTGTGGGAAGGAGAGGGAGGCAGAGAGGCCGTAGAACCTGGGGCAGGAATCTGGGGAATAAGGAGCTGAATCCTTCAGAATGTGTCATTCACTGTCCTTGTGCAAAGTCCTCTGCAACCGTGGAGAGGTTCTGGCTGAATTCTCAAGTCCATTTGTGCAGATTTCCATGTATCCACTCCTGCTGGAGTCCATGATAAAAGAACAGTTGGTAGGTGTTGAGGGAAACAGTTTTGGCAGAGCTTCTCACAGGAGACCCACCATTGCCTGGCCTCACTTTCCCTGGGGCCAGGGTGACTCTTTTCCTGGGGGACATTTCACAATCTCACCCTCTCAGGCAACATGACCTTCTTGGAAATGCTGCTCCTGGAAACTGGATTTTAATGGATTCTCCAGAGCATAGCCCTGGTCTGTCATTTCTGCAAACTCCACCCACTAACTTGGTTCTGTGGCCTAAGGACATCTTCTCCCCATGATCTTACTAAGGAGTTCCCTGAGGAAGTGCCAGATGGTGTCAGTAACTGGCGCAAGCAGCAAGGGGTCCTGCCTAACCTTCTGTCCATATCACAAAGGATATCTCGTGCCTTCTATGAGTGCTTCTGCTCTCCCTCTCCCTCCTTGTGCCTCTGGTGTTGGCTGTTTCAGCCAGACAGACTTAACCAGGCACGTCTGCTAATATAAATTCTTCCTTCATTCACCTTTAATTGGCATCCAACACTGATTTAATGGGTCCTTATATGCTTTTTGAGGTCTTTGCTTTACATTACTACCCTGTCTCATATATGCACACATGTGTGTGCCTCTGTGTTCTGTGACCAGAGGGCTCAGGTTCCCAGAGCTCTGGGATGAGGACAGAGCCACTGACTGCAGTGATCACTGTTCTAGTTCAGAGCTTTCTCATCTTTCACTCCTTTCCTTGCTTTTCCTCCTCATTCTTCATTCTCCCTTTAGTCACTCATTTAATCAGTAAATCCTGGGAAACTGCAGTTTGATTTTCATATCACCTATTCAACTTTAAGAAAATTAAAAATAAATCTTTAATTCTAAAATGAATACACAAAGAAAACATTGTACAAGTGTCATAGAAGAAATGTGATATCTGAATCTGTTTATTTTTATCATTATAAAAGCAGCATACCTCAAAGGAGGGATACTAGTTAACTTTTCATTACTGTGCTTAAATATTTGATAAAATTAACATGCAAAGACAGATATTTTATTTTGTGGGTTCCAGCGTAAGAGATCTTTTGCCCGCTGTTGGGGATGCTGAATGGCCATTGAGGTCACTGAGCAAAACAGCTCATCTCATGGTCAGGAAGCATAGAAAGGAGCAGTCCGGAGTCCCACAATCCCAGTCCAAGGCACATCTCCAATGACCTCAGACTCTCCCTAGGCCCCACCTAGAGGTTTTTTTGACTCCCAATAGCAACCCCCCATGGGTATCCAACCTTTCACATTTGGACCTTTGGGGACATTTGACATAAAAACCATAGTAGGAGGTTTTAAACTTGTAAAATATGGAGACAGTACCATGCCTGAGCCTGCAGCCATAACCCTGTGGCATCTGATCCCGGCAAATCTCAGAAGCTAAGTAGGGTCGAGTCTGGTTAGTACTTGGATAGGAGACCACCTGGGAACACCAGGTGCTGTAGGCTTGGGAGACAGACATGGCAACCCACTCCCAAAAATCCATCTGCCATTGAAAACCCTATGAACATCAGAGAAGCACTGACAATAGTGTTTTGCCTGTTGTATGTAGGGTCGCTATGAGTCGGATACCGACTGGACAGCACCTAACAACAGCAACAACAATAGCACTGTTCCCAATAGAAGAACTAGGGACAACCCTTCTGTTGACCAACAGTGAAATGTATAAATATAAACCTAAATGTATACCATATAGAGGTCAAAGCAAAGGAGCTAGAAGGCCTAAATCTGTGATATTTTTGTTATAAATCCTTTACTTTTCTTACATTGAAAAATAAGAGTGTATAATTCTTGTGTACTGTAGCATATGTTGATACATCCATTGTGGAATGACTAATTTGAGGTAATTAACATTTTCTTTGCCTCATATATTTATCATTTCATATGGTAAAAACATTAGCATCTATTCTTTAAATAATTCTTATTTCAACTTCTTTCAGAATTACGTACTGTACAGTTTGTATTAAATCCAAAATCTCCCCATCTAGACCCTTTGTCCTACTTTTTAACCTTGTTGTTGTTGTTGTTGTTGTTGTTAGGTGCTGTCAAGTCAGTATCCGACTCATAGCGACCCTCTGTACAAAGGGAAACACTATTGTCAGTGCTTCTCTGATGTGCATAGGGTTTTCAAAGGCAGATTGATTTTTGGGAGGGGTTGCCAGGTCCTTTTCCCAAGCCTACAGCTTCTGGTGTTCCCAGGTGGTCTCCCATCCAGGTACTAACCAGGCCTGACCCTGCTTAGCTTCCAAGATCTGACGGGATCGGATGCCACAGGGATATGGCTGCAGGCTGTTTAACCTTATATGTGACTATTTTTTTAAAGTTATAAAAACCCATAAAAAACCTTTACTGTTAGTTATCCCTTAAATGCACTGTCTTTTCAATTTCAGAAATTGTTCAGGATTGAGGCCCATGTTAGAAATATAATACCATTTTTATGTCTTTACCTCAAGCTTCATAAATATACCTGGGATTTATAATAAATGCTCAAAAGATACTAGTTAATTGCATGTAAGAATAGAGAAAAATACTCCATTGCTAGAAACATATGCTTAAATTTGTGATAATCTGTTGCTGATGTTTACTGATTCTTTACCCATTTATTGACATATAATGATATGCCTACTTGCTCAAATTTCCATGTTTACTTTGGGCTAAGAGAGAAGTAACTGCTTTCTTCCCTATTTTTTGATTGTTCATTCATTTGTTCCTTCCTTCCTTCTTCCTTCTTTCTTCCTTTCTTTCTTCTTTCCTTACTCCTCTCCCTCCCTCTCCTATTTTCTTTTTTCCCATCCTTTTCCTTTTCTTTTTGTCTTTCCTTTCTGTTTTGTCCTTTTATTTAATTTCATTGCTTTCTTGCATCCAGCAACATGTGTTTCTTTGGATAGGAAATTTATTGAACTGATCTAATAAATATAGGGAAATGGAAGAAAAAAGTGGAAGAATGGGATGAATGTGCAAAGAATTCTCAAGAAAATCCCCTCTGTCCATATTTCTAAAATGATCATCAGAATCAGGCAACACCATCTCCAAAAAACTATTTTGCTGTTACTCTCCTGAGAGCACCTTTCACATCCTTGTTCCTCAGGCTATAAATGATGGGGTTCAGCATGGGTGTCACTGCTGAGTAGAACACAGAGATCATTTTATCCCCTTCATTCATGATCTTGGAGTTTGGTCTCATGTAGGCAAATATTGCCGAGCCATAGAAGAGAACAACAGTGAGATGGGAGCCACAGGTGGAGAAGACCTTGAGCCTCCCCTCTCCCGACTGCATCTGGATCACAGTAGAGATGATATTCCAGTAGGAGACAAGGATGAGGGAGACAGGAGCAAGGAGGATCACCACGCCCATGGCAAAGATGGCCATTTCTGTATCATAAGTATCTGCTGATGCCAGCTTCAGGAGGGCAGGAGGTTCACAGAAAAAGTGGTTAATAACATTGTTTCCTCTGTAGGGAAGACACAGTGTGAATTTGGTATCCACCAGAGACACAAATGCTCCACCGGCCCACGACCCTGCAGCCAGGTGGACGCACACCCCATGTGTCATGATGGTGGAGTAGTGGAGCGGCTTGCAGACAGCTATATACCGATCATAGGACATCACTGCCAGGAGTGCGCACTCTGCACACCCAACCAGAAGTAAAACAACTATCTGTGTTGAACATCCAGCAAAGGAAATGATTTTCCTCTTCACCAGAAAGTGGACAAGCACCTGGGGGACTGTGGTAGTAGAAAAACAGAGATCTGCAAAGGACAGGTTTCTAAGGAAAAGTACATGGGTGTGTGGAGTTTGGGGTCTATGTGAATGAGCACAATGATCAGCAGGTTTCCCAGCATGGTCAGGAGGTAGATGACCAGAAAAAGGAAGAAAAGCAGGATTTGTGTCTATGGATCCTGTGACAGGCCCAGGAAGACAAATGCCGTAACAGAGGTTTGGTTTTCCTCTCCCATGAATGTTTATTCCTATTTATAGAAGAGTGGCAAGGAAAAAATACAGTAATCAGTTATTTATGTAATTTATTAATCAGTATGCAAAATTAAAATTGGGCTATTGATTTAAGACTTATTTTCTTTTTGCTCAGTAGTTTTGAAAAATTGAAATCCACCTGACCTTCTCTGTTTCTGATGTGGGTCATGTTACCCCTCTTCAGGCAACCTGGTGGCCCCCTGATCCTGGAAGATCATCAGATTGATGCCAGAATTAGTTCTCAATTGACTATACTCAATCGACAATAGCCAAGAACTCATGGACTCAAGAGATCTTCCTGCTTCAGCTTCCCAAGTAGCTGAGAATAAAAGCACATACCACTGCACCCAACATTTTCTATTTTTTTCTCCCCTTGAATTATTTGGCAGCACCACTGGGAGAGAAATCACTGAGTATGCTACATGGCCACCCTCAGCTGGGCCACCGCATGACTGGTAGTCATGAGAAGATTGCAGTGCTGTTTACAGCTCATCCTTCTTACATAGGCTTGGAAAGAAAACAAACTGAGGTGATTTTAAGACATTTAGATTTTTATGCTCCAAACTTTCTGGTAACATTTTTGAAGGGTGATTTTTCATTATACCTATAAAATAATACCAAAGAATCACTCTGAGCAAGGAATGGAAAGTTCAGTTAAGGCAAAACGCAGTATTCTGTGGTACTGTCTCTTGCTCAATTTCTCCTGTCATTTATTTTCAATGTAAAATACTGCTGAGGGAACTCAGCAGGAACAGTTGCCTCTTTGGTAGTTGCCCTCAGTAGCACTCTTGAACTATCCCCTAATCTGTCTCCTACACACTTTTATTTCCTGGTACCAATAATTATTTAAAGTTTTTTTTGCATTCACTTTTCATCTGAAATCTATATGAGATAGTTACTATTAGTCCTATTACACAAATGTGAAAAAGACTAATGAATATTCTCAAATTTGTCCCTGTTAGTCTTGCTCACTCTTTCTCTACCTTCCATTAGTTTTCTGTCTTCCTCAATAACTGCCAATGGAGAGGGGTAAACTTTTGTGCAATTCTCTCTGCCTGATCTGTCCTAGAAGAAGTGCAACCAGAGTGCTCCTTGGAAGCAAGGATGGCTAGACTGCACCTTACATATTTTGGACATGTACTCAGGAGAGATCAATCCCTTCAAGAAAGACATGTTTGGGAGAGTGACAGGTCAATGAAAAAAAGGAAAACTCTCCACCAGATGGATTGACACAGTGTGTGCAACACTGGGCTTAAACATAAATAAGGTCGTGTGCCTGGCACAGAATCAGGAAGCGTTTCAATCTACTGTACATAGGGTCGCTATGAGTCAGACTGGACTCGAGGGCACCTAACAACATCAACAACAAGCCCATATTTCTTCTTTATTTCCAGGGCTTCAGAACTAATCACCTTGGTAGAATTATCAAAGGCTTAAATGTAACAGTTAAGCATATTTTGACAGTTATTTTTCAACACTTTGGAAGGTCTTGCCCACGGCACAATAAAAAGTATGAAGAGAAAAAATACTGAGAAAAATGACAAACATAACTTGCAGATAATTGATTGTATATCTTTAAAAAAATCAGTGCCAGTTGTAGTCTCTGAAAACTGATCAGAAGTATGATCTGATACAAGATGAGTAATTAACCATTCTCATGCTAATATATACTAAAAAATCAAGTAGAAATTATAGTAAAAAATCCTTCACAAAAGGAAAAATGGTTAAACTTAGTAAGACCTATTTGAAGAAAACTATGAAACATAATGTGTGGACTAATAAATAGGTATACTAATTTTGTCAAAAGAACAATGAGGTCTTTTAAAGAAATTCACTGAAATTTCAAGTATGTTCACAGAGGATTTTTGTAAGGGAATTTAGCACACCTTTTATGAATTTTATCTGAATAAGCCATTTAATGATACAAAAAATGTTGTGGAAAAGAAAAAGAAGGGATTAAGGGAAACATAGCTTACATGATATAAAATATATTTTCACTTTTCCCTTATTAATATAATGCATACTAAGCATGCATAAAAATTTGAGGAAATATATTAGAGTGCTAAAATATATCATTTGTTAGGTGCCGTCGAGTCGGTATCCGACTCATAGCGACCCTCATAGGGTTTTCAATGGCTGACTGTTTCGGGATTGCCTTGGGAGTGGATTGCCAGGTCCTTCTCCCATTTTTGTGGTGCTGGGAATTGAACTCAGGACCTCAGAGACTGCAGCGCAGCGCTCTACCCACTGAGCCAAATCCCAGCCCCCAAAATATATCATAGTATATATGAAAAATTATTTGTGAATGTAGATTGCTACAGCCATTATGGAAAACAGTATGGAGGTTTCTAAAGAAATTGAAACTAGAGTTTTCATATAACCCAGAAGTTTCTTTCCTGGTTATATAGACAAAGGAGATAAAATCTCACCTTTTAGAGACATTTGCACTCCTACATTCATTACAGCATTATTCACAAAAGCCAAGACACATACAATCTGTCTATCTATGGATGAATAGAAAAAACAACTGTGTGTATGCATTTGTACATGTGTGGTGTGTGTCCTGGAACATGAATCCACTCTAAGAATGAGATCTTGTCATGTACCACAGTATTGATAACGCTAGAAGGCAGCATGCTAAAAAATAGTCCAGTAAAAGAAAAATATTGACATGATCTTCCTGATATGTGGAATCCAGAAAAAAACGTTCAAATATACAGGGATAGAGAACAAAGCAATGATCACCAGCATTTGGAGTTGGGGGTGGCTGGGAAATGGGAAGATGTAGGTCAGAGAATATAAAGTAGCAAATATGTAAAGTGAACAAGTCCAGAGATCTAATGGACAACATGAGGACTGGTGGTAATAAAATTATACTGTGTTTAAGATTCTTGCTGAGTAAAATTCAATGGCTCTCGTCAAAAAAACTAGAAAAATGGGTAACTATGTAATATGATGCATATGTTAATTTGCTTCACTATAGTACACTTGTTTCTATTCATACATATCCAATAACCTTAGGTTATATATCATAAATACACATAATAAAATTTATTTTAAAAATATCAAATTTCTATGAAATTTGGTAGTTTATCAGCTTTTCTATCATCTTTCCCTCTCTCTATCTCCATCTAATTTTTAGTAGTAAATGGAAAAATGCTGACTGGAAAATTTAAAGTATCAGATTTTTGCATAGTAGGTGCCACTGTAAACAAAATAAAGTATAAACAAAATAAATCTGGGAAAATTTGCAAAAACTCAAATAGAAATTGTTTATTATTCCTAATACACGAGTATCAGTTAATAATAATGATAAGACACATAATCTGTTGGAAAATTATGCAAAAATTAAACCCTTGTTCAGAAAAATAGATAAAACTGAACAATAAATATGAAAGAAATATGTGCTTCTTAAAACAACAAATGAGATATCATATTTTAGATTTCCAGTAAAATTTAAAATGATATAACTTCCAAGTTTGATGACATAGCAATAATATGATAGATTATTAAGTGAAAAGCAAGCCATCAAAATTTATGTGGCATATATCATTTTCATCTTTTCCATGAAGTGTAAATGGATGTATGTGTTTGTGTTTATATGGTGTGAATACGAAATTTATATCTATACCTGCAGGCATTGCTCTGCGATGAGAGTCCTCTGATCATGGACTGCTTTATGCTGAGTCAGCATATCTCACCAATTAGCCCTGGAGCTCTGTAGCTATATTGCTGGGTTTGAAGCCTGGCTTGCCCAGTTGATGTGTGACAACAGTAGTTGACTTAGCTTTTCTTTAGCTTTGTTCAGCTATAACATGAGCATATAAACTACACATCAATACTGTCTAATAGTGCTTATGTAAAGATTCAACAAAATATACACCATTTAAAGAATTCAGGAGTATGCATAAGATTTTCTCACAATATTATATAATTTGTCACTGTAATAATAATGTGATCATGGTCTAGATCTCATTATAACTGCAAGACTAGGAAAACAATTGTTAAGGATAAAACATAGTTAACATATGACTGCCGTTTGAGGAAGATAGTTATTCTGTTAATTATTTTACCCTTTGTTTTCTTTTGTTCTCTGCTCATTCTTTGGGATTGGAATGTATTGCTTGCAAAATTCAATGTCAAGAGCAAAAGTGATAAGAGAAAATGAAAGATTTCCAAGTATATGTATAAGAGGCAGAGACAAGCATCAATTAGGTTTAATCATGTTCATCTCTCCATTTTTAATTTTTTTATTATGGAAAATTTCAAGCATATATAAAATCAGTGAAACTCCTACAATAACATTTCAAACACCTATCAGTAAAATTCAATTGTATTAATTAATTTTGATTAATTGGTCATTTACTTCATTAGAGAGTTTGATTATAATAACAAAATCTACATAAAACTATTTTAAAATTCCTTTAATACTGAAACTCTGAAAAAGAAATTAATAGTGTCCTATACTTCTGAAATTAGAACTTAACCTTTCCCCAAAGTTAAAAATAAGCAAAAATATATGTAAAGATCCATCAGAAAACTGTTATGACATAGCAGTATAGTTTGTATACCTGGCTTGTCAATACATAGAAAATAGTGTGTTATAGTGATTACCCTTGGGAAGTGAGATTCTAGCGGGAGCAGAGCAAATGGCTGAGGAGAAATTGCTTTATTCTACAGTTTAGCCTGCACTTGCTAAGTAAAAAAGGATATCATTATTTAAAATAAATAAATATTTTAAGTAAAAGTATCTAGGAGGTACAGGCAGGAGGCCCACAGGTTCCAGACCAGATGCAGTTTAGGTAACTTAGTGAGACACTGTCTCAAGATAAAAAATTTTAAAATGGGCTGTGGGTGCAGCCCAGTGGTATAGTAAATTATGTGCAAGTCCCTAAGTTCAACCAGTAAGTGCCAAAAAAAAATGGATAAAATAAAATATAAAAATATCAAAGAATTAGGATGTAACATGTTGTTATAAGTCATTAGGTACCATTGAGTTGGATACAACTCATAGCAACCCTAGGTACAACAGAATGAAACACTCCCTGACACTGTGCCACGCCTGTCACTATGTCAGTGCTTCTCTGCTATTCACATGGTTATCAATGGCTGATTTTTTTTTTTTTTTGCAGGGGAGTGGGCTGGTGGGTCCCCCTCCAAAACCTATGGTACTTGATATTCCCAGGTGGCCTCCTATCCAAAGAATGACCAAGCCCAACCCTGCTTAGCTTTACAGACTGGTAGCCAGGATGGTATGGATGTAGACAGAACATAATAAAAATGATATAAATAGTAACAATGAAATTAATGCTAAAGTAGTACAAAACCAAAAAGACAAATCATGGATCCAAATAGAAATCAGAATTAACAAAGGCTGCCTAAGGAATAGATTAATAATAGACTTGTTTCCAATAAGGCAAAAATTGCACATTATTCAATAAATCACACTACAATAATTTACTATATAGTGTCAAATAAAATTTATCCATGTAATTTATCACAGAGAAAACATTACAGAGGGATTCAGGATGTGAGTCTCTGCATTGCCCCCAAACAAATATAGAAACATTTAAAAATGGGGTTTCACTGATTTCTTGGGGTAGAAGACTACTGAGGCTGGCAACAAAGGTGCAAACTACAAAAGGAAACATTGGCAATGTTGAATTAAAATACTTTAAATATATACACATTCATACAATAAATATTGAACAATAAAATAAATAACTATAGCATATATAGTAGATCAAAACCCAGTATCATTTGTACAGAAAATATAATGATAAATCAATAAGGAAATAAGTGATAAATATCACAGGAGAATAAGTATAAACATGAACGGATAATTCATAACAATTTCAATCTCAATGCAATTTAACAAAGCCAAATTAAAATTAGATGCTCTATTTGCTCATCAGATTGACCTGATGTTTTAAAGCTTATAATGTGGTAATGAAGTTCTTATATTACTGGAAATAGAAATCACTAATGTTGTTAATAAATAGAAAATGCATTAAAATTAATATTATACTTTGATAAATTAATTTCAATATTAGTGTTCTGTAAAAGAAGATGATATTTTGTCAAAAAGAATATGGGCAAATTACTCTGCAAAGATATGTATTGCAATATTAATTATAAAACTATAAAACATCTAAATGATGGCATACTGTGCAATCACTAAAATTGTCAGGTATTTTAGGACATTAAAAATGTTTGAAAAACATTTAAGGAAGAATAATGAGTCACAAAAATACTTTACACTGTAATTCTCATTTTAAAATTTGCCTTTCCAAATTGTGCCTGGGTATTTTTCTGAGTGATGGGATTTCAAGTGACTTTCTTACTTTGTAATTTACAAATGCTCTATAACAAAAAGCATATTGTTCATAATTAGACAATGAATTATATTTTTTCACCAGGTCCCTTATAATCTGGATCCTGTTTAATTCTTCACTGTCAATTCTTACTTCCTTCTATTCTCCACCTTTATATTCTGGAACATTACCAACATTCCTAAAGCTGCCATTCAGTGAGAGGACTTGTATTAACCTCCTTGTATCATATCACCTAATCTTCACAAGATGTTACTCTGTCCATTTTCTGTAGATAATGGAACCAAACCAAAGATGAAGTAAAGTTTTTCTGAATTCAATAGCTGGGATTGGAACCCAATTGCCCAGACCCAAGCCTCATGTTTCTCTTGACTTCACTTTTATTTAATTCCATTATCAAACATGCTCAGTATTTCATAATTTTAAGAGAAAAAATGTCACAATAGCCAAGAGATGGAACATTGATGGTTGAAAAAATAGACCAAATTTTGTATGTACATACAATGGAATGTTATTCAGGGTTAAAAGACAATGAAGGCCTGACATATGCTATATCATGAATGTCTTTTTTTATTTTTTGATGTTACAAATCCTTTTATTATAATCAGAAGAACAGTGAAATGCTTACATTGGATGAATGCTGATGAAACTCTTCCCAGTTTTTTTCTCAAGGTTATAATACTATTATAAAGAGCAGAGAACTCAACACATTGGCGTTGTGAAATAAGGATGAGGGGAGGAACACAGAAACAAATGTACATTTTTTCTTAGCAAGTAGTTTTTTAAATTGTTCTACAATGTTTGCTTAATTGGTGCTATAGTGTGAAATTTTATTTATTTCTATTGGAAATTTTTAACGTACAACTTAATGTGTTTCATTCTGACATGCATTTCATTGTGACATGTCCATGCATGCATTTCATTGTGCATTGCACAGATAACTTCCCCCTCTTGTGCACCTCCTTCCCCCTCTCCCACCCCCTCAACAAATGCCTCATATAAGGAAGGAGTCTTGAAGCTATTATTTTAAAAGAAATAGGCCAGTCACAAAATGTCTAACTCACAGAAAGAATAGTGGTGGTTTCCAATGGCTATGGAGAGGAGGAAAGGAGTTTTATTCAATGGGTATAAAGGTTCAGTTTTGCAAAATGAAGAACTGAAGATCTGCCATGCAATGTAAACAGAGTTAAAATACAACTGAACTGTACACTTAAGACTGGTAAAGATGATATTTCTTTACCACAATAAAAAAGTGATTTTTGCTTGAAAAACAGGGGCAAAGAGGAACATCCTTCTGTAACCCTAATATTTCCTGTATTCATAATCCAGTTTTTGTTTGTTTTTATTTCTGAATTTATCAAGGTCACATTGAGCACTTAACTGCTTCTGTTTTGTAGCATACCACTGTCTCCTCAAATGTTTTCAATCTCATTTTTATTTCCAAGAGTTTATTATATCAATGACTTTACCAAAGCAAAACTCTTTTCTCATTCCATCTACTCTTTGGGCTCTCTGATATTTGGTGTGATTTAACTATAAATGTTTCTTAAAATCTTTTATTTCTTTGATTGTAGGACATTGTATCACACTGTTGTTCTTGCATTCTACTGCATTTTCAGAAAGTTCTCTGAAATCCATCCTCAAGCTCATACTTCTGTTTCTTCTTGTAATTGTCAACATCACATGTGGAAAATAAAATCACAAAAAAATACAAATGATTCTACTACAACATTGTAGATCCTTACCTCAGCTTCTTATTTTAAGCAGCTTAACTGAGGTATGGTTGACATAAAAACATTGTATAGGTTTGAAGTATACAGCTTGATGTTTTGATAGATATAAATTGGGAAATGGTCATCACAATCAAACTAATTAATGAATCAATCCCCACCTTCACATAGCAACCATTTTCCTTTTTCCTCTTGTGATGAGAAGACTTAATGTAAGGTCTACCCTCAGCCAAGCACAATGGTGCCTACCTGTAATCCCAATGACTCTGCAGAGGGTGGCAAGAGGATCACAAGTTTGAGGCAGAGGCAGCCTGCATAACTTAGTGAGACCCTGACTCAAGATAAAAAAAATTAAAGAATGGGCTTGGAGTGCAGCCCAGTATTTTCAAAGAAAGTGTGAGGCAATGAGTTCAATCCCCAAGACCTGAAAATAAAAGTACCCTCTTCTCAGGTTTCCTGTGTATAAAACATTATTACTAAATGCAGTCAATAAGATGTACATCAGATTTCAGGAACTTATCTTGTATAAGTGGAATTTTATACCCTTTGATCAGAACCATTTCTTTCTTACTTCCCCCAGCGTCACATTACCATTTTAATTACTTTCCAATTCCTCCACTGGTCTGTCTTCTATACACACAGCATAAGTATTTCCTCTTCTCTCATATTCCATCCCAGTTTTAGCCAAAAATATTTTGCAGTTCTCCTAAACCACCCAGTCTTTCACAGGAATATTCTGGTTCCTTTGCCCTCAGCTGTCCATTAAATGCCTCCAGTAAACTTTAATGCTACCATTTTCTAGTTTTTTACTCACTCTACAACCCAGAGTTGGCCTTTATATTCCCAATATCCAGAAGAGGGTTTGCAAACACTTTCTTTCTTATAGTTGTTACACTGTCTTCTAATTATGTTTACATATTCCAAGTTTGGGTAACAGCTTCAAGACTGTGAAACTTATATTACTTATTTGTATCACCTATACTTCAGTATCACAGGGCACATGGTTGGAGTTTAATAAGTTAGTTGAATGATTGAATAAATAGAACCACACCAACACTCTCATCCCAACACATTCACTGTCTCAAGGGAAGTGTGAAAAGAGGAGGTGATCAGGGTTGTACAGGCTTTGAGGTCCGACTTGGGCATGGGAAAGTTTTGACTTAGAAAAACCAGAATTGACCATGGTGTTAAAGGGACCTTATGACCTCACTGTCAGTCACTTCTCAATGAAAGGTGAGTTCCATTTGCTTAAGCACAGGGAAGGTGGACACATGCCTATACAGGCAGACCAATACTCACACAGCCTTTGTGGCCTTCCTGGGGTCTGACCTCAAGCAGCTCCTACCGGTGTCTCCAAGACAGGAGGCTCAGGTTCTATCCTGGGCCTACCTGCTCCCAATACCTAAACTCAAGTGACTAATAAGAAAGATCAAGGAAGCCCTGAAAGAGTACACTGAGAGACTAAGAGTCAGAGGAGAAGCTGATGGCTTAGCTTTTAGTGCAGAAAGACAGGCAGTAGGGATCCCTACCCCTTGCAGTCACTCAGGTAGCCTCAGTCAAGATCTTAATCACCCCCCAGAGGAGATGCGGAACAGGATTCATGGAGACTGCCTATTCTCTCTAGAAGCCAGATTGGGAAAGAGAGAGAGGAGCAAAGAGAGAAAGGCAAAGCTCTCTCCTCCATAACAGAATCAAGATTCACACTGCATAGGTGAAAAAATCCCCCCCCCCCAGCATCTTACCCCTCTTACCTGGAGTGCTGGTGGGTGTGCACACAGGACAGTGAATGTGGTGGTAAACAGAGAGTAACAAACAAAGACAGGTATGGTTTCTGTAGTCAGTAAATCCTTATCTTAACAGGCATACTCCATTGCAGTTTCCCAAATACACTAAGGTGGTGACATTATCTGAGTCTTATTCTATCCAAACCCAAGAACTACTGTAAAGCAAAATTGATTGCCTTTTCAGGGCTTCCAAAGCTGTGTCCAAGGACAGAATCCCAAATCTACTAGGAACCAGCCTCCACTATTTGCCTGAAGGAAAATTTAAAATCTAAGGTCCTTTAGAGCTGTTATAATCAGAGCATTCCCTGGAGCAATTGGTGCTGTTAACATTTTAACGTTTCTACAATAAGAAATCCCTGGAGCATTTTTAAAATAATAATCTGAAATAGAAATCCTTGCATCTCATTTGATGTCAGTTACTATACTGATAAGTTTTAAACTACCCTGTGGACCTCTGGAGTCTCAAAGTCTTTGAATTTTAAAATTAGAGGTGTCATTAATGATGATAGTGTAAAAGGCAGCTGATATGTGGACAGTCATCCCTTAGCATCTATAGAGGGTTCATTTGAAATCACCCTTGGGTACCAAAAACCTTAGATGCTCAAGTCTCTTGTATAAATCAGGTTATATTCAAGTATAACTTCCCATATTGTTAGGCAGGACCTACAAAATGGCACCCTTCTATAAGATGGTGCCTTCCTCTACCCATTATGTCCCAGTCTTCAAAAATCCCACCAAATCTTCCCACCAAATTCTAACCTAAAATCATCCCTGGGTCCTGGCAACTTATGACTACTTCCCTCTCCCTCTTCCAGCCTATTAGAACCCTCCACATACCCTCTTTCTACCTATCCCAATGTGACATGTGGTTCACCCCTTCCCCCACGCACCTACAGTCCAAAATAGCCTTGCCTTTTCCTCTCTCAGCTGCTGTTCTTTCCTTTGATAGAAACAGCCCAGCAGCTTTTGCTGCCAGCTTCTGCTCAATAAACGTTTGATAGAGTTTACATGTTCTGAGCTCTTACCTGACACATATATTTTAAATCATGTAGAGATTACTTTTAATTCCTTAAAAAGCATGTGTATAGACACACTTTAAATATATTTTTAGTTTTGTAGTGGGTTGAATGTGGATCCATATTCTTCATTATCTGCATGATATCACCCAAACTAAGAGGTACCAGAAAATTCAAAATCCTTGTCTGCTTTTGTCTTCAGAGTTTTCTAATTGCCTTCTGCTATTAGGGGGAAAGTGCACCAGGGGTACGTGATGCAGCCCAGGGGGTCCCTACTTTTTGAATGAAGTCTTTACTGTAGCTATTGAAAAACAGAGGAAGGAGAGCTTCCTCAGTCCACAGCACACACAACACAGGCCCATATAAACAAGTCCAGAGGAGAATTCTTGGTTTCTCCACCAAACCCCCTTGAATTCCCCCATCACACACAGATTGTTCATCCCAAAGACCAGGTGCAGCCTTTTCAGTCTTATCTCTTTCCACTTTGTAGGTACTGTCTGCTCACCTGTCTTACCATCTTCTCTGCCTCCCTGTTGCTATGCCCTGCTCAGCCCCTGCTCTCTCACCTGGGCTAGAGCCCAGATTTACTGATGGCTCTCTCTGCCTCCACACTTATTCTCTTGTTACTCATTCTCCACTAAACTTTTGAAGTGACTTTAGTCAAAATAGTGCCAGCATAGCTTTCTATTAAACATAAACCAAAATCAATCACCTAAGGGTTGAATTGTGTTATTCAAAAAACATGTCCACCTCAAAGCTCTGAATGTGATCATTTAGGAATAAAGGTGTTTGCAGATGTGATTAAGAGAAATTCTGAAGTGAGGCTATCCTGGTATAGGTTGAGCCCTAAATCTAGTGGCAAATATCTTTATAAAAACAGAGGAAGACATAGGGCCAGTGGGAAGACGATCGTAGGAAGACATTGGCAGTGTTTGAAGCTATGCTGCCACAAGCCAAGGAGCCCTAGCAGCCACCAGAAGCTGGAAGAGCAGAAGGCTCCTCCTCTGCATCCTGTCTGCTGACAACTTGATTTTGGAATTTACCTGTCCAAAACTGTGAGAAGTAAGTTTCTTTTGGATGTTTGGCTTTTTTTTTTTCAGTACTAAGAGGTTGAATCCAGAGCTTTGCACATGCTAGGCAAGTGCTCTACCACTTAGCTACCCCCAGCCCTTTTTTCATTTTTTTATTTTGAGATGTTGTATAGCTAAGTTGCCCAGGCTGTCTCTGGTCTTGAACTTGTAGCTGTCTTGCTTCAACTTCCTGGGTCCCTGAAATTACAGATTGTGCCACTGCATGCTGAGAGATAAGTTTCTGTTGCTAGAAACCACTAAGTTGGTGGTAGTTTGTTGTAGCTGCAAGAATGTAGGGCACTGCCTAGAGAGGCAGTTCACCCTGGGGCCTATTTAGGCCCATTTGGAGGTCTGAGGCTCCTTTCCTGGGCAGTAACCTTTGCCCTACATCTAGAAACTCCTAGGCATTGAGCTCCCAAAGATGGCACTGGCATCCCACTCCTCTCCTTAGACCCCTTGACACCTGATTGGCTGTTTCCAAGCCACCAAATGGCTTCTGATAGTACCGTTCAGGAACTGCCCCCAATTGATCCTTTTTACAAACCCAAATTTGCATGTCTCCCCTGATTAGCCAAGGCTGGTATGGAGTGGCAATCTCTGATTGGTCCCTAGTTGGCCCCTGAAGGGATACAAGGATGGTGCATGGAGCAGTCAGGGTCCATTCCACTGACCAGGATAGATGAAGCAATAAAGAGCTGTGTTGAGCTGAGCACTTGGAGTTGGCATTTTCACTGGAAGAAAGAAGCAAGGAGGCCATGGACATAAACCTCTGAGCTGTCCCCAGGGACTGGCTGAGTAGCTGTGTGCATAAGCCTCCTTTCTGGGTGACTCGGTTCTCCAGCACTCGACTCCCCCTCACCAGATGGCAGGTTTTTGGCGGTGGGTTCCTGCTCACGGCCAGAGTAAGTCCAGTGGCAGGGCGATGCTCCACACCTTAAATCTCCCCCTTATTTTTTATTAAAGGCACCTCTGATTGGTTTTCCACCATATCTAAACATAACATCTTTTGGTGCATGGGCATTAGTATAGTGGGACACAATAAAGATCGAGATAACAACAATAATTATGTACAACTATTTACAAATATTATGACCTCTGTTAGTTGTCAGTAAAATCTCTAATATGGTAAGTCCCATGGTGGCTGTTGTAATGGTTTTGGTCAGTCCTCCAGGTGCAGGTTAACGGCCATTATGTTGCAATTTTCTTACCTCCATGTGAGGGCAAGCTGACAGTGAAGTATGCACAAAACCATAATGAAAAGCACTAAAATAATTACAACAGTTATACCTATTATTACAAAAATGTTACAGTCGAATAAACTTCCAGGTACAGTATTTGTTGAACTAAACACACCATGTGCTATTCTTCCACTGGACAGCTTGGTTAATTGTCTCTGATACACCCTCTGAATAGCATTTTGCAAATTTTGTATTATTTTGGTGGCATTTCCCATACCTTTTATGTGTTTTTTTATCTCCTCCCATTTATGCTCACTTTTATTATATTCAACAGGGGTGATGCAGAAGTTGGTGGTGTTCCAGTCACACCGCAAACTAAGTTGTTTGCAGATCCCTGATATTTGGTCACCCAGTAAAATGACAGTCTCTCTCAAATCGTCAATTTGTTCTTTGAGGGAAAGGTCCACATCATGTTGTATAGACCCTAACTCCTTGGTGTCTTTGTGCCATTCATTGATGAAATCCCATGTCTGGACAGTCTCACGCAGGGCAACTTCACTGGCAGCTGCAGCAATGGTGACTTCAATGATTCTGATGATGATGGCGATCATGAGTCCCACAAACCTCTTTGTACTCTTGGTCCATTGTTGCAGTATCTGGTGGAGCATTGCAATGGTTGGTGATTCCTGCCAAGGTCTGTCCAGGTGCACGGGTAGCCAGATCCCTTTTCTTGCCCTTAGGACATAGATGTTCTTGCTGTTGGGGTCAAAACTCACAGAGCAGTTAAGGCAAGTGTATAGATTACATATTTTACATGATATTAATCCTCTTTTTTTATTCCATTTTACTTTTCCCTTTAAAATAACATATGGGAGGCAGACACAGGCCTGGATCTCTACCCTTTTGCCATCAATGTATCTTAAGTCCAGGATGACTTCTAAAACTGGTTTTGTTTTAGCAGCCAAATGGGTTGTAGTGCCTCAACCAACTTCCACAAAGGAGTTTGTTTGTAGGGTGACCCTGATAGGTGTGGAGTGGGAGGAATATACATCTCCTCATGTTTGTCCTTCCCCCTTTTTGGGCCCCTCTTTTGTCCTCTAGCTCAAGTAGGATCCATCAAATCCTGATCAGAGCTTAAAATGTTCCAGCTGGGATTTCACAGGCTATGGTCTATGACATTCCCATAGGGAATATTAATGAACACTCATGCCTCTGAGGAACTGCATTTGTTCTTAAAGATTAGGAAGGAGTTATTAGCTAAAGGAGTAATACAGTTTAGGACCTCCCCTTGATCCGATGTTGTAGCTGCCAGGCTTGCTTTACTTTCCTTTTTGATTATGAAGCTGGTTAGGCTTATGGCTGTAGATTGTAGGATTTTGAATGGGCCGATTTTGAGGCAGTGGGGTTGCCCCCCCCCATACATATGGACAACCCCTCACTTCCCACTACATACTTTTTGATTATCCTGCCTTCCTCCTCTGGGTTTGATGGACCCCTCATGTTGTATGGACCTGGCATCCATTGGATTTCATTGATGTAAACCATTATTTGAGGGTCATGCCAATTTGCAGCCCAACTGATGGGGGGATTTGGTACAAATGCCCAATATGTGAATTGTTTGTCTGGAAATGCCAATTTAGAATTTGTGCTTTGTTGATATGAGGGCTTATTAGATTTTGTATTTCCTTGGTTCATGGGTTTAGTCAAATTTTGATTTTTCCCCTCTTGAGTAGGGAGTTTAACAGGGGATGAGTCCTCCCAAGTGGAAGTTGAATCCTCCTGTGTTAAGGGTATGGTAGCTGCTAAGGTATTAATGGAGAGAGACAAAAGTATTACTTGTGTTAGTCCAAGTCCCCTCCACATTACCAGGTTCGAGAAGTCTTCCCAAGTGGGAATTGAATCCTCCTGTGTTAAAGGTATGGTAGCTGCTCCAGTGTTAATGGAGAGAGACAAAAGTATTACTAGTATTAATGCAAGTCCCCTCCACATTACCAGGTTCATTATTCTTCCTTGATGTTGCTGGTAATGTTCTCTTTTGGTCACTGGTAGATCCTTTCTTCATTGTAGATCCTTTCTTCACCATAGATCCTTATTTTCCACCCATCCTTTCACTCTTATAATCAAACTATCCCTTCTTCCACAACAGTCCCTGCGTTTCCAAAAGGGTGGAGTTTTTTATATGCCCATTTTGGAAGTCTGGCATCTTGCACACGATGATTCACATCTTGCCCATGATGTTCAACATCTTGCCCACAATGTGTGGTGGTTCCTGGTCTATGGAGGTCCTGGTTTCTATGGTCTGTAGTTTTTAGGGGATATAAACAGGGCATACAAAGCCAACAAAGATGGTAAACTTACCACTATAAACTATTTACAATGATAATCGGATCCTCTGGTGAGGGTGGTCCAGAAAATTCAGTGAAGCATCAGGGAGGAGCAAGCTAGGGAAGAATTACTTTTTCTTATCCATTGCCCATTTTACATTTCTGGCTGGCATCTCATCTTCAGGGAAGATGCAGGCTGATCCCCTGCTCTCCACAACTACTAAGTCTGGACACTTCACCGTCACAGGATCTTTCCACCTGACCCAGAGTTCTGGTAGTCATGGAAGTTGACCCCAATGCTTTCTATCCTGGGATCGGATTTGTTTTTCTGGAGATCCAGGATATTAAATGTAAATAAGAATTTCACCAATTGTAATGGGGAATATTATCCCCCCCTTTCTTTACTAAATTGCTTCTTTAAAGTCCTGTGAGTTCTTTCAATAATCCCTTGCCCTTGGGGATTATATGGGATGCCAGTTGCATGTTGGATTTCCCAGGTGGTGCAAAGTTTTTAAAAATTTCACTCATAAAGACCAGGCCATTGTCCATTATTATAGCTCTGGGGAGTCCCATTGTCACAAAGCAATATAGCATGTGATTGATCAAATTTTTTTCTGATTTGCCGGTGTGTGATGTGGCCCATGTAAATCCCAAATGTGTCTATTGACACAAAAATGTATTTTAGTTTGCCAACAGGTGCATAATGAGTCACATCAACTTGCCATATTGCATTGGCCTTTAGGCCTCTTGGGTTAATCCCCATCTGTTGCAGCCCTAGAGTGTGAATCAGAGTTGCATGTTTTGAGTATCCATGGACGAGGTTTTTTAGTTGCTCTAAAGGTACATTTGAGTATAATTTTTTGAGGCCTCGAGGGTTCCCATGTGTTAAATTATGGAAATCCTGAGGTTGTACCATGCCAATTAAAGTCAAATCAGAGTCTGAATCTGAGGCAAGAAGGTCTGCCTGGGCATTGCCATAACTCAAAAATCTGGGCAATGATTGGTGGCTATGGATGTGCTATAGGAATCTCGGTTGAGTCCAAGTGTCCACGATGTTTGATGCCTTTACAATCAATGGTGATAAAGGATTGCTATCAAGGCAGGTGTATGAACATCCCAGCCAAGGTAGCAGGTTGTCCATATAAAGGCTGTATGTGACTAGATTAGATGGTTCATTGATATTCTCTACAGCCCATGTTGCAGCACACAATTCCTCAAATTGGGTAGACCTTTGGGGCAATGAAATAACCTCTCTTAGGGTCAGTCGATCTGACCCAGGAGGGAATGCAACAATGGCTGCAGTTTTTCCCTCTGTCGGTGAAGACATTCATAGAGCCCTTCAACAGTGACTTAATAAAGATTTTGGGAGGGAGCCAAGATAGCCCCAGTAAAGACCAAATTCAATCTGCTATTGGTTAATGGCACCCAAACTTTCCCGGGAAATCCAGACATGCAAGGGCAAACCCATGATGATTTTGGATTAGCCAGTCAATTTTCTTAAGGGCATAAGGGAATACAATTTTGTCTGGTTCCTTACCAAATAGTTGTTTGCACCTCTGCCATGAGTGGATTATCATATCTGCCAGGGCTTGGGTCTCTGATAAGCACCTGAGGAGCTTCACCTATAGGGGTGTGTAGCCACTCTAATGGTTCAGATCTCTGGTGGATTGCTCCAACTAAGGTTGGCGTGGAGTTGCAACATACCACCTGCAGAGCCTCTTTGGGGTCATATCTTTGTAGTTCTGAATTGTCAAGTTCTGTCTGTAGCTTTTGGATGGCCAATTACACCTCAGGAGAGAGTATCCTGGGTAATGATGGATCCACATCTCCCTTTAATAATTCACACAATGGTTGAATCTCAGATGTTGGTAGCTTCAACCATTGATGTAGCCAATTTATGTTTCCACAAAACCTCTGCAGAGACTTGAGTGTCAGAGGCCAGGGAAGTAACAATTGAGGATTTAATAGTTTGACCCCATTTAATGTTATCTCTGATTCCAGGAATTTAAATGGTGGTATTCTTTGAATTTTCTCCTGGAATACAGAGAAAGAGGAATTTTAAAAACATTTTAATAATTGTCCTTCCAATTTGGGCAGTGATTCCAAATCAGGGGCCACAATTAACAAATCATCCATATAATGATATATGGAGATTTGTGGGTATTTTTTCTTGAGTGGCTCTAAGGCAGTAGCTACAGCCTCCTGGCAAATAACATGGCCATTTGCTATGCCCTGTGGTAGATATTTCCACTCAAACCTTTTCATAGGTCCCTGATTATTATAGTTAGGAATAGAAAATACAAATTTAGAATAATCAGCAGGGTGGAGCAGAACAGAAAAAAAATAGTCCTTTAAATCAACAATTAGTATGTTATGATCCTTAGGAATGGCTGTCAACAAGGGAAATCCTCTCTGGGGAGACCCCCAGATGTCTGTACACTTGCTGACCAGCCAGAGGTCCTGGAGTAGCCTCCATTTCCCATTATTTTTCTTTAAAGGGAACACAGGAGTGTTCCACGAGCTTCAGGGCAGTTGGATATGTCCCCTAGCCAATTGTTCTCAGACTAGTTCCATTAAATCTTCTAGTTTCTCCCTTTTGAGGGGCCACTGTTCCATCCATACAAGTTTGGTAGATTTCCGTGGTAGAGGGGGAGTTTGGTATTGAACAGTGGGCCCTACATTAAAGGGTGAAGCCCCTTTTTGTCCCCTTTCTTAGCAATCTTAACCTCAATATTCTTATCATCCATGATATTATCTATACAAACATCATCATCAAGCATATCATTAGCATGTATATCCTTATTATCATTATCACATTAATTATCATTAACAGTATTATCATCAATCACATTATTAGTGGCAATTCCATCAATTGCATTGGTTGCACTGGTAGTCATTATGTTATTTCCTGGGGGGTTCCTTAGGAGAGAGTTATTGGGGACCCTTATGTGTCTAACTATTGGTTTTAAGAGTAGTGCCCATTTGGCCAAAGAGGTCTTGTCCCAATAGGTTTACTTTGATATTACTTATTAGGAATTTTACTTTACCTTTGTTTCCAGTGGGGTCTTCCCAGGGGATCCAATCTTTTGTAGTCAATGCCCAGGTCATTCCAGTTATCCCCTTAATTGTGGGTCCTGATGTTAATCCCCCAAATCTGGGAATTTCCTCTTTCCTAAGAACAGTTCTTTGTGCCCCATTATCTATGACATTTAAATGTTTGTCCACCTATTTTTATTTCAAATTTGGGGATATTATTAGTTCTTATGGGGACTGTGTATAATATTATTGGTGTTGCATTTTCCTCCCTTTGTGATCAGGCTGGGAGATGCCTGATCAGTTCAGTTTAAATCAGGGAGGGGGTTACCATCCTTATAGATCTTAGCCCTACAATCAGATTTCCAGCAAAAGCCTTTCTTGCATTGGGGGCACAGACTTGAGAGCCTCCTTTTATTTTTATTTTTGCCTCTCCTTAGGCATTCTCCCTTCCAATGTCCCTTCTGTTTGCAATAATGGCAAGGCCCTCATCTCCCCTTTTGCTTTTTTTATTTGTCCTCCCTTATGGCAGTGGTAAAGGCCTTTATTGGTTCCTTTGTTGATCTTTTTCTTTATTATTTTGGGGCTTTTCTCCCTTTTCTCTGTTGTCTCGAATGGCAGCAGCAAAAACCTTTGCCATTTCTTTATTTTTGACAATCATTTGGGCTGTCATAGCAGCTGTGTGGCTTGAGGAACCAACATCTTGTGTTGCTACAATCCGGTCCTCAATGGACTCTCCTTTCATCCCCTGGAAGGCTGTCTTGCATTCACCTCTCATGCCATCCCAGATCAGACTTTTAAATAATTGTTTTTTGGCCTCTTCCTCAATACTGAACATCCTCTGGTCTAGGCCATTGGATACTTAGTCTATGAAGTCTGGGAAGGGCTCATTGGCCTGCTGTCAGAGGGAGGTTAAATTTGGAATTGTTCCCTTATGGGGAAGTCTGCCCCAAGCCCATAGGGCACATAAACAAATTTGGTCAAAGCTCTGCGCTGGGGCCATAGATTGTAGGGCTGCCATAGAGAAATTTGGACCTTCCCCTAACAGGCAATCAATCCTAACTATGACCCCTGTGTGAGCATTTCTGTTGGCTTGCTGTTCACATTCATCTTTATAGTAAGCCCCCCACTGTATGAAGGCTGGCCTGGGAAGGACTGCTCTTGTTATGTCCTTCCGGTCCTGGGGGTAGTTATCTTTAGCCTTAGGGCTCTTAATACGGTTCTAGTCCAGGGGGGGGTGGGGTCCATTTTCCTTGACAGCTGTTCTGAGCTCCTTTAAGTCTTTATCATGGGGTTACCACATCTGTGGTCTTTTGGGGGTGGGCACCAAAGTAACTGGGTAGGCTTGACATCTGTCCCTGGCCTCATTTGGGCCTACCATCCACTGACCTACATTTAAGGGTGCATTCCAAGGTAAGTGGGGAGGTGACCAAGGTTAGGACATATCCCCCCCCCCAGGTGTATATCTGGAGGGGGTTCTTGTCTGGGAGGGGTTTTGGGAGGAAATCCACCCCCCCCTTTGGGGCTAATTTCCAGGCGAGGTTTATTCCCATCATCCATTTCCAGGATAGATCCCTCACCCTGGGATGGCTTAACAGTTGTAACTGTCAGGGCTCCTGGGGCCCCCTCTGTTTTGTCTATCTGGTTATCTCCCTTTTCCTCCTTTTGTCTCAAGGCCACTAATCTTTGGATAAATGCCTGTGAGAAATTGGCTTTTCCCCTTGCCAAAGTCATCCTAGTTTTTGTCTTGACCTGCCACCAAACAGCCAGATTGGAGAAGTCCTTTTTGGCCACCCATGGTGCCAATTTTTTAACTCTCTTCCAAAACTGGAGGCTTTTGCCTCAGAGACTGTAATACCATTTGCCTCTAACTGGGTGCAGATATACTGCACCTGTGAATCTACAGGTGTTGTCAGTTTGTTCCCCACTTTAATGTTTTTTGGGTCCTGAATGGGGGGCCCCTCAAACCTGAGTCGATTGGACTCTTAACCTCTTGGGTCCCTGGAAAAAGGGTCCCAAATTAATGGCATGTGCTCCCACAAAAGGGGAACCGGGAGGCCTCCTGCAGAGAGACCATCCCAAGATGGACCTGTGAGTTCCTGAAGGAGTCCCGATTAATTTTTCTCCTCTCCAGAGCCTTCCAGAGAGGCAACTCCTAAACTCCCGGGGCCCTCTGAGAGGAACTCCAACCTGTTAAGATTTAGTAAGGTCCCAGAGCCCCTCTGAAGGGCACTCCTTTTGTCACCAGAGTCTTCTAAAAGGAAACTCCAATTTGTTGACCCTTAATAGTTTCCTGGAGCCCCTATGTGAGGAGGCTCCTTGCCTCTAGACCAATAACTGTTTGCAGTTAAACCAAATTGTTAAACTTTAGGACCATTTGCCAATGTCTGTTACCTGATTACCCATCTAGTAGGGTTCCCGAAGAAATTCCATCCCACCCCCCAGTCAGGGCCCCAGTGAATGGGGAGTCCTGACTCTGTGGCTGTCCAAGATAGGGATTCCACAGCTTGTTGGGTCCCTGCATATGGGGGTCCCAACCCATGAGTAAGATAAGTGTGTGACACAAGAAAATCAAGTGACAAAGACAAGTACTTAACAGAGACCTGTTAGCTATTTCTCCCCCTACCTGTCACAACCCATGCACAAGAAGTGGATGTGACAGGAGATGCACTCAACAGTTACATTAAAGCCCACTTGAGGGAAGGAAAGGCAGAAGGTGAGCTTTATTACTGTGAGGGGGAAGTTTGAGTTTCACTAACAGGTTACACAAGACAGACAAAACAGACAGGACATACAACAGGCAGACAGACATTAGACAATGGGCAGACAAGGAAGCTCTCACTAGTCCAGTGACTGGAAACGGGTCCAGGTGAAGCCAACAAAAGGTCCCTCATTGTCTCCAAGGGTCCTTGTTTGGGCACCAGGTATGGGGTGTTTCCCTGCTGCTGGACTCGCTCCGGCCATGAGTGGGAACCCACCAACTAAAACTCGCCATCTGGTGAGGGGGAGCCAAGCGCCTGCGAACTGTGTCACCTGGAAAGGAGGCTTATGCCCACGGCTACTCCACCAGTCCCTGGGGACAATTTGGAGGTTTATGCCCATAGCAGCTCCTTGCTTCTTTCTTCCAATGAAGACACAGACTCCAAGTACTCAGCTCAACACATCTCTTTACTACTTTGTTTGTCCTGGTCAGTGGAATGGATCCTGACTGCTCCATGCACCATCCTTATATCCCCTTCTGGGGCCAACCAGGGACCAATCAGAGATTGCCACTCCATGCCGGCCTTGACCAATCAGGGGAGACATGCAAATTTGGGTTTGTAAAAAGGACCAATCAGGGGTGGTTCCTGAATGGTCCATTCAGGAGCCATTTGGTGGGTTGGTAACAGCCAATCAGGTGTCAAGGAGTCTGAGGAGAGGAGTGGGATGCCGAGCCATCTTTGGAAGCTTGATGCCCAGGAGTTCCTAGATGTAGGGCAAAGGTTACTGCCCAGGGAAGGAGCCTCAGACCTCCAAGTGGGTGAACTGCCTCCCTAGGCAGTGCCCTACACAGGAGGAAGCTTCCTAAAAGAATCCACTGGTCTGACCTCCTCCTACTTCTATGACATTGTTTATTACCACTCTCTTTTCACTAAGTAGCTTCCAAACATAACTTCTTTCCCTGTCTTAATCTCTAGTATCATATTCTTACCACATTAGGCTCCCTGTTTTCTCTGCCTGGATCCTCTACCCCCAGATCTCTCTTTGTTTGTTCCTTTCTGGTCATAGTCAAATGTTAATTTCTGGAAGGTGTAAGATGTCTTTTAACTATAATATCCCTTTCCTGATCACCTTCTTAAAATTACAACGCATCCTTCCTTGATTTTATTTTCTCACATTGTTATTGTTGTTAGGTGCTGTTGAGTCGGATCCAACTCATAGTGACCCTATGTACAACAAATAAGACTCCTCCTGACACTGTGCCATGCCTGGCACTATGTCAGTGCTTCTCTGATATTCACAGGGTTTTCAATGGCTAGTTGTATTTTGAGAGTGTGCCATCATATCCTTTTCCCAAGCTTACAGCACATGGTTTTCCTAGGAAGTCTCCCATCTAAGTAGTAACCAGGCCTGATCCTCCTTAGCTTCTGAGATCTAATGGGATCAGATGCTAGCATGGTATGCCTGCATGGTTATTCCATCATAGCACTATTAACATGAGATATATCGTGTGTTGTGCTTATTTATTTCTTATCACCCTTTTCTAAGGTCTAAATTCTATGAGATGGGAATTGTGAACATTGTTCAGTGCTGTGTATTCAACACCTAGATGTGTGCCTCCAAATATTTAATCAATAAATGAATAGTATTTTCATTTAATAAATAAACTCAAATAAACTACACTATTGAAATCAATATTATATGAATTGATTAAATACAAAGTATATAACATGAACATAAATAAAATTCTTACCATTAAAATCTGAAATCTCTAGAAACCATGCATATTTCCCACACCAAGTGCCTTCATTAGCTTGCTAGCTTCTCATGTGCTGTGAGTTCTTCCAGCATCTGCACAGTCATTTGACAGTCTGGCATTTAATTAAAGTGTGATGCTTTCACTTAAAAATTATCATATGTATTTGATTTTCTTATCCTATTTACTCCAATAACTTCATGTTGGATGGTCTTATTCAATATTTCTGGTCAGGTATATAGTTTTTAAAAAGTCAAAGTGATTTGTGGCCATTTTTTCCATTCCAATTGTGTGATACAACTTCCCTACTGTCTAATGACAAAGAAGAAATTTGGAATGGCCATGAGAGAGCAGCATGTCTAAGAGTAGCTGCTGTCATTCAAAACATTTATATACTGCATCAGAAGTATGTAGAGTTCAGTGCCAGCTTTTTGCTCCTGTACTTTTTAAAATTTCCCATACATTGTGGACTGCTACTTTTATAAAACACATATATCAATTTTTAGAGTAGTAAGTTGAAACCAGAAACAAAATTACACAAAATAAAAGCCTTGATTTTTTAAATGATTGGATTCAGCTTGAGAAAACAACTTGTCAAATTGCTATTAAAGTTTTTAAACATTTCTAACTGTAGGCAAGTAGCATGTAGTTCATGGAAATGTATTAGCTCAAGGATCCGACTGAGTAGCATGGATTTGTTGCTTTGGTTTTTAAAACACAAGTAGACTTGTGAGATGAATTTCAATGCAATGTTTTACCTCAGTTACTTCAATGTTTCCTTAAACTAAGAGCACAGAAGTCATTTTAGTTATAAAGAGAGAATTGTATGTCATTCTCAGTTTTTGGAAATGCATGACTTTTTTCTTACATCTCCCTATGCACAAATGTGACTGCACCCTGTGAAGGGACTCACAGACCATGAGAGACCATCTGTCATTTATAATGCATAGATCTGATCACTCTAAAACTAACACTGTCTACTTTTTAAATTTTCCTCTATACCACTTAAGAAATCTGAACGTTGGTAAGACCAACAGTGCCAGGATTGCTCTTCTGCCACTTGACCTGAACTTTAGGGTAGGAATGTTATGATTTGACTTAAGCAATACAAAGCATTTCTCTATGCAATTTTTAAGTTATAGTGCATCATAATTCTCTTCAGCATGTCCATGTTGAGACCTTTTTGTAAAATTATCCTCATATCAAGGCAGTTTCACAGCCTCAACTTTTTTAAAAAACAGGTAGTAACTAGTGTTTCAAAAGCTAAGCTGATAAATTGGGTGCAGTGGCACACATCTGTAGTCTCAGCAGCTTGGGAGGCAGAGGCAGGGGGATCACAGGTTCAAGGCCAGAGGCAGTCTGGGTAATTTAGTGAAACTCTGTCTCAAAAAAGTAAAAAAAAAAAAAAAAAAAAAAAAAAAAAAAAAAAAAAAAAAAAAAAAGGGCTGGAGGTGGCAGTTCAACGGTCCAGCACTTGCAAAAGCATGCAAGCATGAGGCCCTGGGTCCAACCCCCAGTACCATAAAAAAAAAAAAAAAACCCTAGGCTGGTACCTGTTTCTCCTCACCTGCCCAGCTCTCATATGAGAACATTGATCTCAGAAATGGAACTCTATAATTATTTCCCACATACCTCTTGAGTTTTTCTTGTCCTAGTATCCATTATTACCAATGTTTGGATATTTCTGTTTCCTTTTGATAGAGGAGAGAGCAGAATATTGAATGTAGAAGGGTGAAAATTTGTTTCTAAAAGTAGACAAGTTACCAGACAGGTGAGGTTGGGTACTTAAATCAGGAAAGAACTAAGCATTGAATTAAATGATTGCACTAGGGTTTATTGAGTCCTTTCTTATGCTGCAATGATACAGGCAGTCAATTATAATGTTTTCTTGTATGCCATATTTGCTATGCCAGTTATACCTTATTACAATAAGCCATTTAAAATCCTAAAATGATGCTAAGTACATTAGAAATTTAAATATTAAAATATGTTTTAATTCATATATTTTAAGTATATTAATAGGTCTGTGGTTAATATTTCTGCACTTCTGAAGTTCTTAAGTTCATTATTTTTCATTATCCACCATTTAGAGTAATTCCATGTGTGATGAAAGAAGTCTTCCAAGTTCAACAAAGGTGATTATCTTTGTAACATATTATTCCATATTATCTGAAAATACTATACATGAATTGAGCACAGTAGATCCATTATCACATACATTTATTCTATCATGCAGGATCATTCTACACACAATGTATTCATTTCAGGAAGGACATCAATACATGAAATGAACAGCACTGGATTTAAGGACAAGCCAATGAGCTAAGCTGCCACATCCAGAAGTGAGCGTGGCAAGCTTGAATTTTATCAGCCCTTTCTCCTTCTCTTTGTCCCATGTCAACCTTTATCCCTAATCAGTTTGTACATATGTTAAGAGAATATCACAAAGTAGGGGAGAAATTCCAAGTGTAAGCTCTTCCAGGAAAATAATAAAGTGCTTCTATATTTCTTCTACTTTGTGTAAACAGGATTTGCCAAGATAACCTACTCACTTCTCTATATTACACAATCCTTACAAAGGGCGCCATAGCAGAAATATGGGATAAGCCTGGGAGATACAAGTCTGGCAAAGGAAGTACAAAGTAACAGGACACATTTGTATCATGAGATTTCTGCCTAGGCAAATGGAGAACCATGGAGGGAGATGGGCAGCATAGGGACAGTCCCCAGATGTGTTGACATGGCTGTTATCCAGGCTCACAGACTCTGCAACCAGGAATAGGAATTGGCCATGTTCCTGAATAACAATGATGTATTGGGCCCACTCCACTTTGTGCCTAGAGTCAGACGCATAGTCAAGTGTGCTGAACAAGACAGTAGTGGACTTTCTTCAAAGGGAGGAGCAGTGTACATGCTGCACTCTCTTGAGAGAACATCATCAGTGGAACTTCTTCCCTAACAGGTTCCAACAGTATTTAGAAATGACTCAAGCGGCCAATTCATCCCCAAAATCAAACCCCAAGATTTCCTCTCATGTGACAGCCATTCTGTTCCACTTCATACAGAGGGGAGTTTAGTGGATATGTTGTTGTTGTTGTTGTCGTTAGCTGTGGAGTCGGAGTCCGACTCATAGTGACCCTCATAGGGTTTTCAATGGCTGACTGTTTCAGCATTGCCTTGGGAGTGGATTGCCAAGCACTTCTCCCATTTTTGCGGTGCTGGGAATTGAACTCGGGACCTCAGAGACTGCAGTGCAGTGCTCTACCAACTGAGCTAAATCCCAAGATTAAACCCACAGAGGAAAGCAGAGCATGTCCAGGGGAGCAAGGAGAACAGTCGAGTATTGGCATCACAGGGTTTTCTCACATGACAGTTCTGATATACAAAGCTGCTTCCCAATTCTAATTTTCTCAGGCCAGCAATTATTCCTTGAGGGTGGTAGTATGTGAAAAATTAAAGATGTTTTCTGTAATGTTAGGTCCAAAACCTTGTTGTCTACCACAACAGCCACACCATCTGTGATTGAGTGGGTTGTAGCAGTAGTTCTGACCTCTACAGAATAACATGTATGCTCAGTATCAGAGCTACATGAACAAAGAAAATCATTGGCATTCTTTCACAGGAAACTGGGGGATCTAGTTTATTGGAATCTGCTGGGATTTCAAGATCCATGTGTGGTTATGGAGGAGGTGGGCCTGAGATGGATAAATTTGGCAAGAAGCTGTGGAGTTTAGAGCCGGGTAAACATGGATTGGTATATCAAGGCATAATTTTAAATGAAAATCTTGTTCACTGTATTAAAATGTTTTTATTATACTAGTTGATACACTATCCTGAGGCAAGTGAGCTGCAAACACTGAGGTTAAGTTTGTTTTTGTTGTTAGGTGCTGTTGTGTGGGGTCTGACTCATAATGATCCAAAGTACAACAGAACAAAACAGTCTCTGATTCTGTGCCAGACACATGATTTATTTGTGTTGAATCCCATTGTTGCAGTCACTGTGTCAACCCATCTCATTGAAGGTTTTCCTTTTTTTCATTGACCTACCACTCTTGCAAACATGATGTCCTCCAGGGAATGGTCCATCCAACTATATGTCCAAGACACAGTTGAGCCATCCCTGCTTCCAAAGAGCATTTTGGTTGCACTTATTTTAGGACAGATCTGTTGGTTCTTTTGGCAGTACAAGATAGATTTGATATTCATCCCTAGCACCATAATTCAAAACCATCAATTCTTGCCTGTCTCCCTTATTCAATGTATAGCTTTCACAAATATTTGATGTGACTGAAAATACCATGGCTTGAGTCAGGCACACCTTCGTCTTCAATTTGACATCTTTACTTTCAACTCTTTAAAGAGGTCTTTTGCCTCACCTTTTCCCATTGCAATGCATCTTTTGATTTCTTGACTGATTCAGAAGAGGGTATGGAACCAGAGGCATCACTGCTGATGTCAGATGGATATTAGCCAAAAGCAGGGAGTACCAAAAAGATGTCTATCTATGTTTTATCAAATGGGTAAAGGCATTTGACTTTATGGATCATAGCCAATTAGGGATAACACTATGAAGAATGGGCTGGGATTTAGCTCAGTTGGTAGAGCACTGCGCTGCAGTCTCTGAGGTCCCGAGTTCAATTCCCAGCACCGCAAAAATGGGAGAAGGACCTGGCAATCCACTCCCAAGGCAATCCCGAAACAGTAAGCCATTGAAACCCTATGAGGGTCTCTATGAGTTGGATACCGACTTGATGGCACCTAACAACAACAACTATGAAGAATGGGAATGCCAGAGCCCCTAATTGAACTCATGAGGAATCTGTATATGGACCAAGAGGCAGTCGTTCAAACAGAATGAGGAAACACTGCTTGGTTTAAAGTTAAGAAAGGTATGCGTCAGAGCTATATCCTTTCACTGTACCTCTTCAATTGCTATGCTGAGAAAATAATCGGAGATGCTGGACTTTATGAAGAAGAAAAGAGCATCATGATTGGAGAAAGACTCCTTAACAACCTGCGTTATGCAAATGACAGAACTGCTTGCTGAAAGTGAAGAGGATATGAAATTTTTACTAATGGCTGGGTGCTGTGGCACATGTCTGTAATCCCAGTGACTCGGCAGGTGGAGGTAGGAGGATCACAGCATGGAGACCAGAAGCATCTGTGTAATTTAGTGAGACCCTGTCTCAAAAAGTAAAAAAATGGGCTGAGGGTGTAGCTCAGTGATATAATGCTTGCAAAGCATGCAAGCACAAGACCCTGGGCTCAATGCTCAGTGTTGTACCCACCAAAAAAAAAAAAGAAGAAAGAAAGAAAGAAAGAAAGAAAGAAAGAAAGAAAGAAAGAAAGAAAGAAAGAAAGGAAACAAAATATTTACTGATGAAGATCAAAGAGCAGAGCCATCAGTATGGATTGTGCCTCAACATCAACTAAACAAAAAGTCTTACAATTGGGTCTGTATGCAACTTCACAATATACTGAGAACAAGTTTGACTAAGTCTTTAAGAAACAAAGCTGAAAAACGTTGTAGAAATGCAAAACTACCTTTATGACCTTTACTGACCTTCACTATCAGATTCCAGATGGTTCACAATAAAATTTGTTAAAGATTTTAAACTTTGAAATGTCTCTAGACCCCTGATTATATTTCAATATAAAAATCTTTGCCTCTGAGAGGCACTATCTTCTAAGTAATCTCCTAAATGCTTCCTTTACATCCTTGTTCCTTAGGCTATAAATGAATGGGTTCATCATGGATGTTATGACTGAGTAGAACACTGAGATCACCTTATCCTTTTCAGTGATTTTTCTTTGAATTTGGCTGCATGTAGGTAAATATTGTTGACCCATAGAAGAAGATGACAACAATTAAATGGGAACCACAGGTAGAGAACACCTTGAGCCTCCCCTCCCCTGGCCGTATCTGAATCACTGTGGAGATAATATTGCAGTAGGAGAAAAGGATGAGAGAGATAGGACCTAGAAGAATTATCACACCCATTGCAAAGATGACCATCTCAGCTCTGTAGGTTTCTTCTGCAGCCAGCTTCAAGACTGCAGGAGGCTCACAAAAATAAGGATCAATTACATTTGGCCCCCTGTATGGGAGACACAAAGTGATTGTGGTGTCTACTAAAGACACAAACAATCCACTAGCCCAAGACCCTGTGACTAGAAGAACACAAACTCCCTGGGTCATGATGGTGGGGTAGTGCAGGGGCTTGCAGACCGCCACAAAGCGGTCATAGGACATCACTGCTAGAGGTGAACTTTCTGTACAGCCCATTACTAGGAAAAAAAACATCTGAATTGAGCACCCAGCAAATGAAATCGTCTTTCTTATGACCAGAAAGTGGATTAGCATTTTGGGAACAATAGCTGTAGAGAAACAGAGATCAGTAAATGACAGATTTTTAAGGAAGAAATACATTGGTGTCTGAAGTTGAGAATCAATATGAATCAGGAGTATGATAAGCAGATTCCCAAGCACAGTCAGCAGGTAGATGGTGAGAAATACCACGAACAGCAGGATCTGAGTCTGACGACCTGAAGAAAGGCCCACCAAGATGAACTCAGTCAGGTCAGTTAGATTTTTTTTTGTCCATGGTTGGGTATTCCAGTCCACAGATTAGCATTTGTAGAGCAAGCAAATGTTGACTACCAGGCACCACATCCCAAAGTGAAGGTCTTCTTTTAAGGACAGAAATATCTGATCTAAAAAAAATTATTGAAAACTTTTAAGATGCTGTGTTTTCTAATTTTCTCATCCTTATATTGCTTCTGAAGCCATTTGGTTGGTAGGTACAGTGAGACCAAGACTGTCTTCTTAGTAACATTTGCTGGTAAAGTGCTATTATCTGTAGAACCATTGTTCAGCAATTGTGTGGATCACCCCAGGAAATATTTTCGACAAAATCATATGTAATGAATGTAACATGTGAAATTACATGTTATAATGAATATTGAAACCAAAGAAAGAGGATTTCCAATATATTAAAAGGTTTTCAAAAATATAAGGACTATTTCCATTAGTAGAAAGCCATGGTTGTGTTTGTTTTCTAGTTTACTGATCATAGAACAGATTTTAGCTTTAATTTCTTCAAATACTAGAAACAAATAATCAATTTTTCTATTTTCATTCCAGTAGATTCTGTATCATCTTTCCAAGCAAGAAAAGGAAATAAGGAGGCTATTTTCAGTTGTGTTATAACAAATGGTCCTTTTCCTTCCCTAAATTCTTCACTGGATCAGAGAAATAATTCCTAATGTTGATGATAGTGCTCAAGGGTAAAGTGTGTAACCAAAAGAAATGGCCATGAGCTGAGGATTTAACTTGGTAGAGTGTTTGCTTAACATGCACTGTGGCCCTGGGTTCAATTCCCAGCAGTGCAAGTATTAAATAAATAAATAAATAAATGCATAGAACCAATTTTTAAAAACAAATGGCCAGCCTTAAATAGCACCACACAGTATGGAGGCCCTTCATGGTGCTCAGATACAGCAAAAATAAATGTCTGCAAAGTTGCAATATCTTATCTGGCCACAGCAGGTTGACTTAATAGCAAATCAGCTCAATGGATGCCATGGTAGGAAATCAAGCATGATTTTCTGAAGCCCAGAAAGAAACAGTATTCATAGTCTATGGCCTGTAATACACTTGGAATATTGAAAGAATATGGTGACTGGATCCAAGATAATGGGTAATAGATCAGAAAGCCCCCACATGTCTATTAGCTTGCCATGCTATGGGGTCTTGGGTGTTTCTGTGATGCTAAAAGCTATGACACTGGTATCTCAGATACCAGCAGAACTACCCGTGGTGGACAGTTTCAGTTGAGCTTTAAGACTAAGGCAGACTAAGGAGAAGCACCCAGAATCCCACTTCTGAAACAATTAACCATTGAAAACCTTATGAATAGCAAAGAAATGCTGTCAAACATAGTACTAGGAAATAAGCCTCTCAAGCTGAAGGCATTCAAAAAATGACTGGGAACAGTTAGTTCCTCAATGAAGAATTGACTTTAGTCAATTTACTCCATGGGAATGGAGTAAAGCCCCTAGGACATCCATTTGCTGATATTGCATGACTCAAACTGAGAAGAAACACAGTGTCTTCAACAATATGCTCAAACAAACAAACAAAAAGGATCATGTGCATGGCACAGTGTCAGATAATGTTTATTTCTCTGTACATAGGGTCACTATGAGTTGGATCAGACTTGACAGTACCCAACAACAACAGCAACTATAAATCAGAAAGAGTTAGGGAAAGTGATAGATGTATGGGACTCATGACTGGGGTGTAGTATTCCTAGAAAGAATTGCACTACTATTGTCAGCACTGTCCTTTAGAATGAAGGCAATGTCATAGCAGAAAGCAGTCCTCCTGGCAGGATTCCCTTGAGACAAGAAAAGCCAAAGACTTCAAACACATAAGAGTTTTGGTTGGGTATTTTTCACATGTGGGACCCTATGTCTAACTGGCACTATAGGTGAAATGAAAACAAAATCACAGTGGCTGGGCCACTGGCTCATGAGCTACCAACTGTGTCTGGTCTCCAGCTTTGTATTAAAGACTTTCCATATAGATTGGATCTGAATTGAGTCTAGCCTAATCTAACTTACAGGAGTATCCATTGGGTTTGAGAGACCAGGAAGACAGGGACAGGGCCTACTTTGAAGGATTTCCAATGTCAAATGTGAAAAATCTTCCCTTTCACTTTAGTTTGATATGACATAATAGGATGAGTGATAAAATCTGTCACATTAATAGCCAAAATAATCTCTTTTGTAAATACTATTGAATCTGCAATTTATATTTGTAAGTAATGAAATAGAGTTAGTGGATTCCCATAAGTATTTCTTAAAATTAAGGAAGAAAATATCTTTTCCAATAATATAGGCATAGTTTCAAGAAAATACTTGTTTCAATGTAAGTGTATGTGTGTGTTTATAAATGTGCACTTAGCTACAGTGTAAACTGTATTCATTATTCAAGTTCATTATCAAAAACTTTAAAAAGAATTTGCCACAAATCAAAAGTTGTTAAGAATATCAATAAAACTTCACTAATGACATCATTTTCCAACATTTTTAATAAGTATACTTTTCACTATTTTATTGTGATGAATTGTGTGCAAAGAAATGTGCATAATTCCATGTACATTTTTGTGAGTATTGATATATGTATATAATAATATGCTTTTTAAATTTACTTATTAACTGTACATGATTATATGTCTATAAACCTCTCTCCCTGACATAACTCTGAGCTTCTTCAGATTAGTAACCCTATCTCACTCCATATATCTGCATGTCTTGTTCTGTAGTAAATTTTTGGGAAATGTTCACTGACTAACTGAATAACTGATCACATCAAGGTCACACACAGGCCCTGTCACACCCACACATTTAATTACTGCTCATTTAAGTACTGTTCATCCTGTCTGAAGCATAGTAAAAAATTTGGACTTTGCTGCTAATACTGGTCCAGCTGAGTGATCTCCTTTTAATGGGTATATCAAAGGAGCAACAAAAGGCAATATCACCTGAGTTACTTGTGCAGGTGAAAGACCCTCATTGGAAGTTCTTCCAGTGAGAAAGGAAACACAACCTCAATATTCAATCATTGTCTTTTTCTCATTCTAACTCCAGAGAGAGTGAATCAGTGTCTCTGAGGATTATCATACAGGTGCTAGTATTCACATAGCCAAAATTAGTACTCACCAGGCTATGGGTGTCTCTCACTTTCTAGACAATGAGTGGCCAGTTGTAGGTAGCTCTGTCTTGCATCTTATCCAGCACCATACAAGTTCAGTATCTATTGCCAAGAAGAGATCAAAAGAAAAGTAAAATAAGAAGAGAATGTCAATGTTGAGGGGTCTGAGTGGTCAGAGGGGCAGGGAGAGAGTCTGGTAGTAGAAATGTGGTTACTTGTTGGAGTCAAATGATCCTTTTGGTTTCTTGGGACCCTTAGCACCTAAACTGATGCCCTCACCAAGAGCCCAGTAGCAAGATTTCTAGGATTGAGTATTCTAGAGAAGATAGAAAAAAGAAAAATCTCCTCTCTCAAGTAGATGAAGGTGTTATAAAAAAATAAGGATTTGGATGTGTCTCATGATAGACTCAAGGCCTCTAGGGTTTGTTTTCTTGTTTCTTTAAGGATCTTCTTCCTTGCTCATTTCATTTTCTTCCTCCTTACCTGGAGGTCTGAGATGAGTTCGTTCTAGAGATAAGGAACTATAGATGAGGGACTTCACACTACATGCTGTAGAAGTCCAGAGATCTAACCTGCAGATTTAGAGTTAGGACCCCAGGGATTCTCAACCTTCTCTCCTGACAGCTGGGCCAAACTGGACTTTGTAGCAGATTCTTGCTGTATTCTTGGCTAAGGCAAGCACATATTTTTCAAGTACCACTATTGATCTGAATCTTGTTCTATGAGAAATTCTTGAATGATTGCAGTCCTGAAAGGTTCTGCAAACAAGATATTCCCTGGGGTTACCCTCTGGAATAGCTCACTTTATTACCTCTTTACACAATGAGATACCTTGGGACATTTTGTTTTGTTGATTTGTAACCAAAGCTTAAATCTGCAAGTCTTCTGTAATTTCCAGTTCTTCCCTAAACAACAAAAAAGTTTTATAAGCTCTGAACCCCAGAAGGCACAAAAAAGCCACTCATATCTGTTGCTTCTCTCTGCTTGGCAATAGAATCAGGTGTAAAGTGCATACAGTCAGGTGTCTTTGCATTATTAACCTCAAACTGCCAGGAAAATGTAAATTTGCACCATTTTTTCGTACTTCAATAGTAAAATGAGTTTAAAATCATTGTTCATTTGAGAATGTCATGGTCACTGCCAAATTATTTCAACTGGTATTAGAAAAGAAGCCTGAGAATATTTCCTTTTTTTTTTTTTTTTTTTTTTTTGGTACTGGGGGTTGAACCTCATGCTTGCATGCTCTGCAAGTGCTGGATGATGAGCTGCATCCCTAGTTCATTTTTTTAGTTTTTGAGACAGGATCTCTCTAAATTATGCAGACTGCCTCTGGTCTCGAACTTGCAATCCTCCTGCCTCCACCTTCCTAGGAGCTGGGATTATAGGCATGCACCACCATGCCAGGCTAGAAGCCTGAGAATATTTCTATAAATTCAACTTGATTCATATTACAGATGTAAAACCAGATCAATAATTTTTTAGGGTATGGTGTATTGAAATTGTTCAATGTTATAATTTTCACATCAATATTTATTCATGTTTAGGTGAGAAATTTTATAATTCATCATATGTATTACTGACCATCTCCTTTTTAATGCCACCAGTGAGATACTTATGACTTATTAATGATTAATAAATTTTGTCACCAAATATGTTTTAATTCTAATTACTTAATTCTTTAGCCATTATTAGACATTTATATGGAATGTAAAGGATTTGATAACCTGTTTATTAAGTGGGAGGAGTGAGCAAAAAAGAAAAATGAAGAAAGGTTTTGAAACTTCCAGTTTGGAAGATTGTGTAGATACATGTGGTATTTGTTCAGATCATGGACATAAGAAAGTTTGAGTGACTTGTCATTCTTACTGACCTTTTATTTTAGACAAATAGCCTGAAATTCACAGAGATTAAGTGACTAATCAAAGATGGCATAGAATTGGAATTATCTGGGGCTCTAACTCGAAGGCACCTAACAACAACAACTAACCTTGTTCTACTCGTAAGGCCATTTCTCTTACCTCATCTGCACCACTTCCTAATATCATACAGTGGCCCCAGATAAGTCTCTACGGGGAAGCTAGTGCTGTAATGCTAGACTAGAGCAGGCAGTGAAAGGATTCCTTTGCTCTGACTGCAGAATAGGATTTAGATTGACCAAATGCTGAAAATTAAAAAGGTGAATAGAAATTAGGTTAGTGGAATAGAGTTGTTTGTTTCTTCATATTGTTATTGTATAGGAAAAAATTAATTTTTATTCTAGGGATAATCAGTAGCACATGTCCATCTCTGTGTGAAAATCTCCACTTTTTATAAGGACACCAGTGATTGCATTAGAACCCACCAAATGACCTCATTTTAACTGATTTCTTCTCTTAAAGACCCTGTTTTCAAATAAGGTCACATTCTGAAATGCTAAGGGATTTCAATGTGTCTTTTGGGGGAGCACAATTCAATTCACAGCATGATCAAAAGCCCACCTATGAATATATTTAGGCAAAGTCAGTATTATAATAGTTTTCATAGAAAATTACCTGTTGAAAATTGTATACTTACTTGCATACCTGATAAAAAATTTCTTCAATGAGAAGGAAAATTTGCCTGAAGATGACTTTCAACAAATATGGTTACCAACAAATTTGCCACCCTTAGTTTTGACAATTTACCTTTTTTTTATTACTGTTGTTTTACTAATATACTACCTGATATGTCCAGGATAATCAGAGCCTTTTTTACCATCCTCTTCTCTAATGATTATAATTGTAGGCCCTTCCATCTTTACTTCTTGAATGCCACTCTTCTAATTATGAATAAAGTAGTACAGTTATAATTGGAGTACAATATTAAATATGCAAGAAACTATAAGTTTTAATTATGTACAGTTTTTACTCTTCCATTTAAAAAAATCTGGGCCATAGTCTGAGTTTGTTGGCATATGACTGTAATTGCAGTGTCTCAGGAGGCAGAGACAGAAAGATTTCAAGTTCAAGGCCAGGGGCAGTCTGCAAAATTTAGCAAAATCCCATCTCAATAGAAAAAATAAAAAGGTGGCTGAGGGTGCAGCTTAGTGGTAGAATACTTGCAAAGTATGTCGGAGGCCCTGAGTTCAGCTCTTCAGTGCTAGAATAAAAAAATCTGGACTATGATCAAAATTATCAGTTCCCTTTGTGTTCTCTATTTTCTGTATATTTAAAATTTAAACATAAATTATTTTAAATATTAAAGTAAGAGAAATATAAAGGAAATCCATAACAGTAAATAGAGAGCAAGATATGCATTTGTAGAGTCAATAAAATGACTCAGCAATCCAATTTATCAAGTAAAACAGAAGATAAATAGAGAAACAGAGGATTTATATAACTAAGATGTAATGGTCCTATATAAAATTTTATTTATTTTTGCCAACTTTATTGAGATATAATTGATCTGCAAAAAATGCACATTAACTAGTATGCATAGTTTGCTTTTACTATCATTATAATCAAGGTAATAAGAAGGTTTCTTTGTGTGCCTTTTGTTGGGTGTGTGTATGATTGTGTGTGTGATTGTGTGTGTGTGTGTGTGATTGTGTGGGGGGGGATTGTGTTTATGCATGTACATGCAAAGAGCACAACATAAAATTTACCCTCTTACCCAATATAGGCACTATGTTATACAGCACATCTTTGGAGTTTAAATTTCTTCTATAACTGTAACTTTATCCTCATTGAATAATAACTCTACATATTTCTTTTTCTGCATCCTCTGGTAATATATAAAACTTTACAATTCAGAGGGTCTAGACCAGAAAAGGAATGCCAGTTTGTAAATATAGATGAGAGTTAGGTTATAATGAATGTCTCCAGAGATGTTCAACTAAACTTAAAAAGCATTTTTCAGCAACAAATAATAATTGTATATATGGGGTACAATGTGATGTTTTGACATATGTACACATTGTAGAATGAATAAACCAATCTAATCATTATCTACTACCTCACATACTAATCAGCTTTTGCAGTGATAACATGATAAAAAATAATTTGGGGGAGATTTCAAAATAGTAGTTGTTGTCCATGAGTGACAAATAAAGTCTTTCAAGCAAAAATATATGTAACAGAAATTTCTCTCTTTTGGCAGAAAATTCTAGGATTTGAGTAAAAGGATATATTCAATTCAAGGCAAAGCATCTTAGGTTACTTCTAGTACTCCTGTGTAGGCCAGGGCAGAGAATGCCATTTTTTGACTAAATGAAAATGATGTCATCAGGAATATATACTGTTTAGGCTAAAAGGAAGGAAGGCTAAGAGCACCTAATAGGTTTAAATAAACTGAAAATTCTCAGAGTTTTTTACCCAGACTTTTTATCACTGTGACCAAAGACATAAGAAGAACAATTTTAAAAGTGGAATGATTTATTTTGTCTCATTTATTTTGGCTCATTCCCTTCCATTTAGGCTTGTGATAAGGCAGAAACATCATGGCAAAAGGGCATGGCAGAGGAAAGCCGCCCACCTCATGGTAATTGTTGTTGCTGTTAGGTGCGGTGGAGTTGGTGTCTGACTCTTAGAGACCCTCCTTACAACAAAGGAAACACTATTGTCAGTGCTTCTCTGCTATTCATAAGGTTTTCAATAGTGGATTGTTTTTTGGGAGTGGGTTGCCTGATCCTTCTCCCAAGCCTGAAGCACCTGGTGTTCCCAGGTGGTCTCCCATCCAAGTACTAAACAGGTCAGACCCTGCTAAGCTTCTGAGATCTGACAGGATGGGATGCCACAGTGGTATGCCTATAGGCTCATGGTAGTAGGAAGCAAGGAATAACAGAGAAGGGGTCAGGGGCCAAGATACACCCTTCAAAAGCATGCCTTAACCGACAAACTTCCTCCAGTAGCCCTCGCCCCTTGATAGAGTGCCCTTCTGCGTGCTCTGAGGACCCTAGTTGGATCTCCAGCACCAAAAAATGAGAGAAGGATGTAGCAATCCACTCCCCAATCTTGAAACAATTGCCATTGAAAACCCCGTGATGGTCCCTATGTGCCGGACCCAAATCTATGGCACCTAACAACATAATGTTTTTAAATACCTCTCTGGTTATCTAGTGGCTAGGATTTGGCCCTTTCACCACCACTGTTGCTGGGTTCTATTTCTGGTCAGGGAAAAGTACTTGGGTTGGGGTTTAGATCAGCTGGTACGGTACCGCTCTGTACTCTCTGAGTAGCCAGGTTCAATCCCCAGCATGGCAAAACAGAAGGATGTGGCAATCCACTACTGAAATAATCAGCCAATGAAAACCCTAAGAGGGTCATTATGAATCTGACAAGACTCGAGTCTGACACGACATGAAGACATGTAGCAACACCCAATAATACTATTAAATTATGGTTACATTAAAAATTAATCCATTGATTAGATAAGATCTGTCATGATTCAATTATCTCTAGAAATTTATCTTATATAAAAGCAAAATAAAGCAATCTCCAATGGGACTATATGAAAACAAATATGGAATGGGAAGAACATATGATGAGAGCAAAGTAAAGTGAAAAGAAAACAGATCCTGTAGAAATCAGCAACCTAATTAAAACATGAAATGTGGTTTCCAAAGTGTTGGAGTACAATAGTATGCCTAACACTCAAGCTCTAAGCAGATTGCATTGCATTAATTCATTCATCTAGTATTTCTGCTGAGCCAGACAGAATCTCTCTTCTACCACTTATTAATGGTCAAGTGAAAGCATAAACTTCCTCAGAATTAAAAGGAAAACAAATTAGAAAGTGGATATTCTGAGGAAACTGGGAAAATTCTTTATCCAAGCCAAGAGGCATCTAAACAAAAGTATTTGGTCTTTTGTTAAGGCCAGTGCTTCTATTATCTGAAAATGAATGCACTTTAATGAACAGCCACTGGTTTTCCTAGAGTCTGGCTTGTGACTATTTCATCTAAAAAAATACATGTAGAAATTCCATAAAAAGGAATTAAAGCATGAAATCATATACATATCTACCTATTTCATTTTCTATATACCAGGTAATTCATATCCTACTTTATAGTGCTTCTATTACAGCCTGAAGGAAGTTTATCTCTCATCTTCTTAAATTTTAAAAATAAAAAAATGATCTCATTAAGATAAAATGACTATAATAGAATCCAATCTGCCCAACCCCCTGCAAAGCAATGAATAGACCATAATTGATAAATTGCAAGGTGAAACCTTTCTTTGTACACCTTTCCTAAAGGAGAGAGGATTTTTAAAATGAAACAAGTCAAAATAACCTCACCAATAGAACTCTAAAAATATTATGTAATAATTGATTTATTTCTTAACACATTCTTCATAAACAATGAAATTGTCTCAGTATTTTGATGATTTCATCTGTTGCCTTAAAAAAGCAAGCATTTAATTAAAGCCTGCAAGAAAAGGGGATATCCCTAAAATCATTCTACTAGGTCAATATGTTCACAGTTATAGAATGTCCTTTAGTAAATGTGCTTTTTTCAGCCTAAGCCAAATGATGAAAGTCTCTTCAACAAAGAGAATCTCTCAAGAAAAAGGCTCGGCCACTTGCTATGGTTTTCCTAATGGCAGCCTTGACCTCCTTGTTCCTCAGGCAGTAGATAATAGGGTTGAACATGGGTGTAAAGACTGCATAGATGGCTGAGATCAACTTGTTAGAATTGAAGGAAGCAATGGCCTGAGGTCGGACATACATGAAGATCACAGCTGTGTAGAAGATGACCACCACTGTTAGATGAGATACGCAGGTGGAGAAGGCTTTCCGCTGCCCTGTGACTGAGGGTATGTGCAGGATGGTAGAGCCAATGAAGGCATAAGACAGCACAGTGGCTGAGAGAGGGAATACAAGGATGACAATGGCTAGCACAAAGTCTACCATCTCAGCCATAGATAAGTCCATGCAGGCCACATTGAGGATAGGTGACACATCACAGAAAAAATGGTTCAAGATATTATTGCCACAGAATGCAACCCGGGAGATAAAGTAGACCTTTGCCATGGAGATGGTGAAGCCACTCACCCAGGAACTGATGGTCAGCTGAACACAAAACCCTGTGGTCATCATGGCTGGATAGTGAAGAGGCCAACATATGGCCACGTACCGATCATAAGCCATGGCAGCCAAAAGCACACACTCAGTGCAGGCTAGTGAGATGAAGAAGTAGAGCTGGATCATGCATCCCAAGAAGGAAATGGTATTAGGATGAAGCAGGAATCCAGTCAGCATCTTAGGGACTGTGACAGATATATACCAGGCCTCCAGAAAGGACATGGTGCCCAGAAAATAGTACATGGGCTTGTGTAGGGATCCCGTGATCCATATAGTGAGGATGATGACCAAATTTTCCAACAGCACAAACAAGTATGTAATTAAGAAGAGCAAGAAGAGCAGAATCTGAAGCCAAGGAGCAGTTGGGAAGCCCACCAGGATGAACTCTCTAATACTGGTGATGTTTTCCTTCCACATGTTTAGACCACCAAAGGACAAAAGACTTAATGATAACACCAAATTGAAGAGTAAGATTTGCATTAACAGCAAGGAGCACTCAAGTTACAGGTACTTTATGACTGACCTTTGTAGCCTAGAGTATGGTTTGGGAGTCATGAGAGGCTATAAGATTCTTTCCAGCAAACTGAGGATTTGAACAGGATCTGAAAACAAAGAACACAAAGCTAAGAACATCAAGCAGAATCATGAAGTCATATTCAAGCCTTAGGTCTTTGGATCTGGGTGAGGAAGAGGACTTCAGTTAGTACTAGGAGAAAATACTTTCTTTGTCAATATATTCCCGGATTTCAGAGGCAGCTATAAGGCAGGAGGCCATGGGGGTTGGAATAAGCTCCTAGAATGGTCCAGCAGGGAGGCAGGGACGTTCAAATCCTAGAGAAAATAAAAGCAAAATATCAGCAGGGAAAACCTCCTGGTCAGGAGAACCATCAACAATGGCCTGCTCCTTAACTATGTTGGATGTCTTCTGAAGACTCTGGGAATGGTTTGCTACCTGTGATTAGAGCCATGGCTTAAAAACCGAATAAAGAAAGGTCTGCACTTTTAAAATAATTAACCACCTTTTGTCTTTTTAGATGGCCTCTTGTCATACAAGTAATAAATTTATGTATAGACCCATGCATACATAATAGTGACAGAGGTTGCCCTTATCTACAAGGATACATTCCAAGAATCCCAGTGAATGCTCAAAACTGTGGCTAGTGCCAAATTCTCTCTATATTATGTTTTTCTCTACATATACATTTATACATATGATAAAGATTACATTATAATTTATGAACAGTAAGATATCAACAACAAGTAATAATAACAGAGAACACTAATAATACACTGAAATAAAAGTTATATGAATGTTGTCTCTTTTTCCTCTCAAAATTTCTTGTCATCTATAGACATTGGCAACCTTGGCATATGATCTTTTCTTTCTTTATTAAGTCAAGAACTTTCACCATTTCACTTACAGTAAGCAATCCACAGCTTCTCTTTGGCACATTCTAATTGCCAGTGTTATGAGTCTTGCACTTTAGGGTCATTGTTATGTGAAATAAAGGATACTTGATCATCAGGATTGTGACAGTCAGCTGATCTAAAAACCAAAAAAAGTATTAAGTATCAAAAAGAAGATAGTGTGTACAGTATACATATGTTGAACACATAGATGATTCATGTGGGAGCATCACAATAGGACATTTTGTCACACTGGTCAGAATGGCATCAATTTTAAAATTTATGAATTGTTTATTTCTGAGATTTTTTATTTAACATGTGTAAACTGCAGTTGACTATGGAAAACTGAAATCATGGAAAGTAAAAAACACAGATAAACATACATACATGCAAATGTGTGTTTTTATACTATACTACACATTTGATTGCAAGTTAACTTGTGCAATTAATCTTTATCTTCTTGAAAGACAAACTTAAATTTCCATATATTGAGGAGTATCACTTGATTAATTCTATCTACTCCTTGACTCTGAAACTTCTTATTATAAACATAAATTAAATACAAGTTGCATTTCAGTAGTTGCCTTGGGAACAGGGGCCCAACAACTTGGAAATATCTTGGACTTCCCAGGACACAATGTAGTCTAATAAGAGACTTGAAGTTTATAGATATAAGTTGGCTTAAAATTATAAATAAAGTGAAACTAAAGAGAGAAACATTTTTTAAGGAGGTCAACAGAAATAATCTGGAAAGAGAAGAGCAGAAATCATGCAACTGGTAGAATTTCCTAAATGTTCACTAATTATTTTTGAATTGCATATACTTTCTGGCCTAAATCCCTCAAATCTCAATTAAAGTAGTTATTATACATGTTGGAAAAATAAGCACAGTGAAATGGAACTTTGACTTCTTTCTCCATCAAAAGAATTATTCTTTAATTAATTTTAACAGAGATACAGAGAGTGAATCTAACTAATTGTTAATTCTTTAACAAATTGAACATAAATTGTCAAGGAGACAATTTTTGCCCAAGAGACATAAGACAGTAAGGAAGCACATAGCCTAAATCTGAACAATTATGAACCAATCTTGTGAAGGAATTTTTATAAGTGAATACACACTCAGTAATGTGTGATCTTTCAGGAATAATGGAAAAACAAAAGAGTTACATAAAAAAGACTCAACATGAACAAAAAAGGTCCCAATATAGAGTGTACAAAGGATTAAGAAGTACATACCACTGGAATGAATGATTGGAATTCCTGTATTTTAGTCCATGATTTATCACTTACTGATGTTATAATCTGAAGCAAACCTCAACTGTCTAAGCCAATTCACTTATGAGTGAAAAGGGTAAAAATAGCACCATACCTGTAATACAGAAAATTTATAGCATAATTTGTGGTTATGCAGATCTATTGAATACATGTTTGATGGCTGGCCTCACTAGATATTGAAAATATAAGGATGAAAAGTCAGATTCCCTGTTAAAAAGTCTTGAAAAGAAATCAACAAGTAAATAAGCCAGTACAATCCAATATCTTACAGCCACAAAAGCTACGTGATCAGGTAGCCAGTTGGAGGAAGGATGCAATAATTCCGGCAGCAGTAGCTTTATGGAAAGAAATAGGGCTTTTTCTTATCTATACCTGGATAGCTGAACCCTTTTGGGGAACAAAAATCACAGAAGCAAATAGATGACACCATTACATATTTTGTAGTCAAAATGAAATGCATCTCTTATAAATATCTCAGTCAAGGAATCATGTAAGGAAGGCCTAAGCGGCCGTTGGGAGCAGACCACGTGTTTATGGTCACAGAACTCAACTGATTGCAGGCAATGAATGGCTGGCTCTCCTCCAGTCAATTCACTCTCCACTGGTCTCTAGGCTACCATCCTACTTCCTCCCCCAATTCTTAGCAGACAATTTCAGCTCTTATTCTACACATGCAAATGAGGCTGTCAGATGGGAATTTACTAAACTTCTCATTACCAAGTCATGAATGTTTACTCTCTGAATCTCTGAATTTTTAGTCTTTACTTTTTATGTAAAACTAATACCCTCTTCTGCTCTAGATCTCATTTCTCATGAAATTAATCAGATATCCCATCTATTTTGTATATTAAGTTAATTCTTTTCATAAATATTCACTAAACACCTACTATGTGACAAGCACTATTTTGGACATTTTTGGTAGCTCAGTTAACAAAATACATAAAAACAGGCAAAAACCCATGATTTTAAGTAGTTATATCCTAGGGGTAGAACATATACAATAAACAATAAGGGCACTAACTATACAAATGTAGGGATGGATAAGTTCTATGGAGAAAGTAAGGAGGATCAGGAGTGCAGGTAGAGGCAACAGATTAATAATTAAACAGATTTTTAAATAGAATGGGAGATCCCCATTCTATTCTGTGGGGAGCCATGCTTCATTGAGCAGTCATGAAGAAGGCATTAGCCATCTGACTCTCTTGACAAAAGAGTTTTTTGCACAAAAGGAATAAATAGGAAGACTCACTGTGAGGACTGACAAGGAATCCAGTATGATTAAAGCAGAAACTAGGAGAGAGGAGAAATGAAGTCATAGGAGTAAAAAGGTGAAAAATATGATGATGACGAGCAGATCATCATAGTCCAAGCAGCTATAATCACATTGCTTCTAACCTGAGAGGACTGGAGTGATTCTGGACAGTTTTGAGCAGTTGAGATGTTTAGGAATTCTTGAGCTGGGGATGTGTGTCAGTGGTTGAGCATTTGCCTAGCCTATGGAAAGCCCTAGGTTCAATCCATAGTACTGAAAAGAAAATTTGTCTTAAATCAACTCCTTGATGACAGGTATTCTTATCTGAATCATTTACTGTAACTTTTAAAGTTGCAGGAATCAATCACTCATCAATTATGACCTTCTAAAAATAATCACCTTACTGTTTACTGATCATATTTTTGTACCTGCTTCCCAACACTTTGCCATCTACTAAACCCTCTTCTTTCCTTTCCTTGCACTGCTTACTTTCTATTCTGTTACATCCTGGCAATATCCAAGTTGTTTCCATCCTAAGAATGTTAATTTGTTCTAGGGATAGTGCCATACACCTATATTCCCAGCACTTGGGAGACTGGGGCTGGAGGATCATGAATTGGAGGCCATCTGGAAACACATAATGAGACACCAACAAAAAAGTTAATTCCCCACTCTCTCACTCCATTCCTCGCCTCTCCCCTCTACACTTTTAACCCGACCATGCACCAAATGGTTGGCAAGCACTGAAAATACCAAGACAAATAGGCATTGCAGCTATTTTGCAAAAAGAGATAGACAAAGGAACAGAGAATTATAATTTTCTGGAATAAGCAATACATTAGAATGCTGAGTATGGTGAGAATCCAGGATATTGACTAATTATTTCTTTCTGGGGAGCTCAGAAAGCCATCACTAAGGAGGTACAATTTGGACTGAATGAAATATTACAGAGTTTGGGATGACAGATAACTACTAAGGAAAGAAAACTAAACATTCAAAGACACAGGATAGAGATGAAAATTTAATGATTCAATGATTTGAATTTTGATTAGAAAGAATTGGTAGCATAGAGCAGGGAAGCAGGCAGTGACATGGTGGGAGGATGAGGTTACATATGATTAGTTCTCTTTACACTTTTTCATGTAACCTTCTAATTCTTCCATTTTCAAAATACCAAGACTTGTAAAATCTGACAGAACATCTCTTGTCATACTGGCAACACGTAGACAAGATCAGCTTCAATAACATATTCGCTAATATTTGCCTGATCTCCCTTGGTTTTTAGCATTCATATTTTATATTGAAACTTGGAATAGAACTGTATTGCTTCGGGAATTATCTGGCTCCATGTCTATACTCCACTCTCTACATAACTGACAACTTGTAAGGACTACTGTCCCACATTTCTTCCTTGTTAAACATTCACCCAGTTTTTGGCCTTCATCTTCAATTGTCATCTCTGCATTTGCTTCCTCTAAGCTTGTACAATCTTCAAAAATAATAATATTCATCATTTACAGGGTATCTATCATATGGCAAAATACATTTCAGTCCCTTTCTAGGCATTTTATCACATAACTTTCATAACAAACCTGTAAGGTAGATATTACTGGTCCCACACTGCAGATGATAGAGTAAATAATTTGTCTAAGTTCACAAGAGCAAAAGTGGCAGAGATGGAATTACAACCTAAGACTGTCAGTTTCCAAAATCTATACTCTTTCTACTATGCAATAATCTTCTTTCTTTAACTATTGCTTCCCACTTCTCTCTCTGCCCACTGCCATACTCTCAAGTCACACCTGCTTCCCAGCACTGCTTGTGGGTGCCCCAATGTTGCACCCGGTGGCGAGGCTGTGGCCAGAGAACAGAGTATCATGCACAGGATAGAAGGACAGGGGTATATTCACAAGATATTGTGTATCCATCATCTGTTGTTTTCCATCCTGTTCATCTTCCAATTCTTCATCTTGATCCTCATAATGAAAACAATATCTTTGTTGAAGTCTTTTTTGTCTAAATTCCATACCTTGAATTTATCCTTTACACCAAAACTGAGCTTTGATGAGCAGTTCCCAAGATCTAACTGGCCAAATTGTTTGTCATGAATAACTTGCCTCACAAGTTTATATAGCATTTAAGATTTCCTAATATTTGTGATTGGGAGAAGGACCTGGAAGCCCACCCCACAAAAACAATCAGCCATTGAAAACTCTATGTACATCAGAGAAGCACTGAAGTAGTATGAGGCATGGCACAGTGTCAGGTAGTGTTATATCTGTTGGGCATAGGGTCACTATGAGTGGGACCTGACTCAATGGATTCTAACAACAACAAAATATTCATGAGGCTCTTCATTCCCTACTATTTTAAACTGCATTATATTCCATTATGTCTACAGTCTGAATCCACATGATCCCCCTACATTGCACACTGATCTGTGATCCAGTCACTGACCAGATGTACCCTACCTATTTCCTGACTCTGGAAGTATTTATTAAGAATATAAGGTTGGCTCAGAGAGAGAAGGAGGCTCAGATGCTGAGTCAAAGAAATAGAGTTGAGATGAGTTACTCAGAATATGTTCCAGGTGGGAAGTAGGTTTTCGCAAGAAGGAAGAAGTTAGCTAAGAACTAGAGGAATAGTAAATATTACAAATAAAGGGAAGGAGTTTGTTTAACTAGAGTGGGAGATAAGAGTAAAAAGAAAATCAAAATTCCACATTTTAGCATATAAACAGTGGCATGCACAGCAGGAGCCTGAGACCCAGATAGATGTTAACCAAATGTTCACTAACTATTTAAGACAACATTCACAGATACTAAATAGAATTCCCATCTCAAGACTAAGCAACCTCACTAAAATATAAACATAAATGTGATTCTCCAGTTTAAATCCATCAGTGGCTTCTTATTAAGTCTGAACTCCTTACATTGCAGAGTGGGTCCCTCATGATCTCTCCACCACATTCCTCTGTATTCTCATCTTTTGCCTTTGTAAGATACTCAACCCAAGCTCAAGATACACTGAAGAATTTGCATTTTTTCAGTACAACATTCTTCTTCAAGACAGTATAGTCACATATACTCTGCTACCAGAAATTCCTTCCAACTTTTGCCCTGTGGCAAGAGTCAATTCAGATTTCATCTTCTTTATCAAATCAGCCCTGATCATACAATCCCCTCATCTACATCCTGCCCACAACACACAGCTAGTCTTTAGTGTCACCTCTGGTTTAATAACATTTTGAACCTTACATTATCATATCACGATACCATGCACAATTTGCTTACTTGTCACTACTATTAGATTTGTGAATACCTTAAAAATACCAATATTTCCTATTTGTAGCTTGTGTCTTTTGAGTCTAGCACAGCTTTTAATTCATTTTGAGTTGATAAGAAAACGTTTTTTGGTTTTTTTTGGTAGTATGAGGGGCTGAACCCCAGATCTCATGCATACTTTTTCATTCACTCTACCACTGAGCAATACTCCTAGCCCCTTTTTATTTATTTATTTTTTTACTTTGAGACAAGGTCTCTCTAAGTTATGCAGCCTTTCTGTAGCCTCAAACCTGCAATCCTCCTACCTGCACCTCATAAGTCACTTTAATTACAGGCACGTACCACTGTGCCAGGTTGTCAGGTTCTGCCTGGGGTTTCTCTCTCTCTCTGCGTTGTGGGTGGAAGCAAGAGGTGGGTGCCCCAATGGTGCACCTGGTGGCGAGGCTGTGGCTGGAGAACAGAGTGTCATGCACAGGATAGAAGGACAGGGGTATATTCACAAAGGATGGGAAAGGGATAGAGGATTAGGGAGAGGGGAAAGGGGAATTGGAGAAGGGAAGCACTCACCTGTTGTCTCTGCAGCTGGGCAGAGCCTTCGAGGTGTCAGGTGTCCTTGCTCTTCTGGCTCACAGATTTTACCACATTGGGGGCCCTGTGGTTGACTCCAGGTGTCTTGCCTCATGAAGCTGTTGATCTATGTAGGACATCTGGCATTGTAGAGGTCGGGGTCAGATAGAGGTGACAGGCAGATTGAAGTATGGTGAAGGCAGGTCAGAGGAAGGCTGAAGGCTAGGCTAGGCAGACAAGTAAATGGGCCTTGGGCCTTTAAGAAACTGCAAGGACCCGGTGAGCTCATCCTGGATGGTGTTCAGAATGGCTGCTGAACTCTGAGCTCCGGAGTTTATATGGCCTGATAGCCAGCCAATCAGGGGAACAAGGTTGGATCAGAAATGACCAGTCGGGCTTTAGATGCTACCATACCTTGGAACACCAGAAGCTGTAGGCTTGGGAGAAGGACCTGGCAACCCCCTCCCAAAAATCAATCTGCCATTGAAAACCCTATGAACAGCAGAGAAGCACTGACAATCGTGTTTCCCCTGTTGTACAGAGGGTCGCTATGAGTCGGATACCAACTCGACGGCACCTAACAACAACAACAACAACATACCTTGGGTGCCCTCCTGGCACACTCAATGGGAGGGGGGAAGAGTGAGATACCTGGATGTATAGCAAAGGTGACCTGTTGCTATCTTGGCCCATAGGATTCCCTGTGAGCTAGATGAACTCCTGGGACTGGCCATGTTTGGGGTCCTCTCTATTCCCCTAGGAATCCCAACACCAGGCAGCAAATGATTTTTATGTTTAATTAAAACCAGATGTCTCATCAAACTCTATTCTGCTTCTTTTTGTGGTGGGACTTGGTGGAGCAGGACATCTTGGCAGGGTTTGGCTTGCAGATCTTGGTTCAGTTGTCTAGCTGTCAAATGTGTAGCAAGGCATCCTGGAAAACATGAACTACATCACACAATGAGCCTTTTTCTCTCCACTTGAAAGGAGGTGCAGGAAGGTGACAGAAAGGAAAAGAAAATAAATCAGAAGTTTTGAATAGCCTAACCTGAATCCTTCTCTGTGAAGCCAAGAGTTCCAGAACTTTGATTCTTCTCCCCCAGAAAGTATTTAAGGTTCCAGATACATCACAGGGAAATGAAAATTTCTTCTCTTATTGACTCAAACAAAATGCATCATGACATCAACTTATATACATGAGAAGCTTTTTAAATCCAAAATTCACAGGTTACTTCTAGGCCTGCTGGATGTCCCCATTGGCTAAGAGCACAAGATGGGAGAGATTTTTCTATTTGCATATGATTTTCTTCTGTCTTTGTTCATTATCTGTCTGGTCCTCTCTCACTCTTGCCCTGACCCTCACTGTTGATCTGTTTCTCTGCCAAAAACTTCTGCTAGCTTTTTATGTTGCCACCTCCAACAGTCTTACCCAGACAGAACCTAGAGCTGGATGTGCCCCAGATCTTGATTCTCCTGCCTGTCTCTAATGAAATCACATTTGCATATGATCTGTTTCTTTAACATATTAATATTACTTGGAGGGGATGCTGGCAAGAAGATCAAAGGACAAGAAAGAATGATGTTATAATAGCAATAGTGCATATTAAGCTCTAGAGAGAAGCAAAGCTTTACCTCCATTTCCTTCACCTAAGCACCAAAACACATAATTGTACATAGGGTTGCTTCTCAATATGTATAAAGTTTAGTAGTTTAGTTAATGTGTTTATTAATAATTGAAAGGCTGCAACTCAAGGATATTCTAGATACATTAGTGCCCAGTTTAACCTCTCAAGCCAGAAACTTTTGAACTATTATAATATATAATTCATTTAGCTTCATATTCTTAAGTCAATAAGATGACTGAGGTCATCCTTGTTTTGAAAACATGAGATAGCCCTGGATAAGGCCATAAGTACTCTATAAGTGCATAAAGCAAGCTATAGACAGAAAACGAAGAGAAATGTTGGTAAGCTGTGTGTCTGATCTAGGGAAAAAACTTCACCTGGGTATTATCTAATTTAACCCTTCCAAAAACTGTATAAAATGTTATTACAACTTCTGGTCTTCTAACAAGAAAATCAAGGTTCAGAATAAACAATTTTCCTGGGGTCACTGTATTATTAATACTCTATCACAAATAGTGGCATCCACTGTAGGTCATTTGAACAGACATGGAATTTGGACATTATACATTTTTTTAGAAGACTGAAGAGAAAATCTCTAGGTTGAGTTCCAGAGACAATTTTCAGTTCCAGCAGCCCTTTATCTCAGTCACAGTAGAGGATGCTGCTGTTACTGTTCCAGAAGCTGCAGGCTTAAAAATTGTTCTGCCTTAATCCACATTGGCCAAATGGATGCTCCCACATCTTGTCTCCCTCTGCACATGACATGTGTGTGGATCAAAGCCTTATTTAGATTCCACATATGAGTGAAATCAAGTAGTATTGGTCTTCCTGTGCCTGGCCTATTTCACTTAGCACAATGTATCCATTTTTAATTGTTATTTTAATTATATATATTTAGGTAGTACAGAGTGATAATTTAGCTCATCAAATTAGAATTATTAACACTTCCATCTCCTTAAACATTTTACAAAAAATTGATTAACATGTAAAAATAATTGTACATATTTGCAGTATAGTATGATTTTTATTGCATACAGTATAGTGAGTTTCATTATGGGATTTTAATAAAATAGCATCCTATATTTTACACTTGTTCTCTTCTTCTTAACCCCTGATATTGGTTCCCCTGACTCTCCTAATTTTCATATCTCTCTCCCCCTCCCACTAATCCTTTCCCTAAACACTATGAGTCCCCTAGTATTTTTCAGTCTTTAAGGTACTCCTAAATCCTGCATCCTCCACTTTTCTGTTAGTTGGTATTTCTGTGGGGACTTGTGTGTTGTTGTGATGCTAAAAGCTATGCCACTGGTATTTCAGAAACCAGCAGGGCCACCCATGGTGGACATGTTTCAGCTGAGCTTCCAGCATAAGACAGCCTGGGGAGAAGGACATGACTAACCCACTCCTGAAACAATTAACCATTGAAAACTCTATGAATAGCAGGTAACATTGCCACATATAGTGCCAGAAAACAAGCCCCTAGCTTAAAAGGCACTCAAAAGACAATAGGGGGAGAACTGCCTCCTCAAAGTAGAGTCTGCCTTAATGATGGGAATGAAGTAAAGTATGACCTTGAGTATCACCTGAGTTCATAGACCATCTCACCAAGAGATTTGATGTGTTAGACACTAATGATTAAAGACCAGATGAGTTGTGGCATGATATCCAAGACATCATTCATGAGAAAAGCAAAAAGTTACTAGCAACAACAACAAAAAAGACCAAATTACATGTCAAAGAGACTCTGAAACTTTCCCTTGAACCTTAAGTAGTCAAAGTAAAAGGAAGATATGGCAAAGTTAAAGATCTGAACAAGATTTCAAAGGGCCGTTTGAGAAGACACAATCAAATATTATAATAACATGTGCAAAGAGCTAGAGATAGAAAACCAAAAGGAAAGAATCCACTGTTTTTCCCAAGTGTAAATAAATGAAGAAAAATTCAAGCCTTGAGTTGCAATAATGAAGGCTTCTACAGGGAAAATATTAAACAACGCAAGAACATTAAAAGAAGACAGAAGGAATACACAGCATCATTATACAAAACAAAATTGGTGGATGACCATTTTAAGAGGTTGTATATTATCTGGAACCAATGGTACTGAAGGAAGAAGTGGAAGCTGCCTTAAAGGAATTGGTGAAACACAAGGCTCCAGGAATTGATGGAATACCAATTGAGATATTTCAAAAAATAGATACAGCCCCGGAGAAGCTAACATGTTTATGTCAAAAGATTTGGACAACAGCTACCTGAACAACTGACTGGAAGAGATCCATAGTTGTGTCTATTACCAAGAAAGGGATTCCAACCAAATGAATAATTATCAAAAGATATCATTAATATCGCATGCAAGTAAAATTTTGTTAAGAATCATTCAAAAACACCTGCATCATTATATTGACAGGGAATGTTGAAGAGTCAAAATTGGATTCAAAAGAGGACATAGAACCAGGGTTATTACCTCTGACATCAGATGGATATTGGCAAAAAGCAGAGAATAGTATGCAGATGTATATCTATGTTTCATTGACTGTGCAAAGGCATTTGACTGTGTGGAACACAACAAATTATGGTTAACATAGTGAAGAATGGGAATACTGGTACACTTAATTGTAGTCATGGAGAAGCTGACATACACCAGGAGGCTGAACAGAACAAGGAAATATTCCATGGTTTAAAGTCAGGAAAGGGGTGCACGACCTTACCTCTTCAATTTCTATGCTGAGCAAATAATCAGAGAAGCTGGACTTTAAGAAGAAGAATTGGCATCAGGATTGGAGGAGGATTCATTAACAACCTGTGTTATGCAGATAATACAACTTTGCTTGCTGAGGTGAAGAGGATTTGAAATGGTTATGATGAAGATCAAAGAACAAAGCCTTCAATATGGATTGCATCATAATCTCAAGAAAACAAAAATCCTTACTACTGGATCAGTAAGTGACTTCCTGATACAAGGAGAAAAAGATTGGGGTTGTCCAATATTTTACTTTACTTGGTTCTACAATCACCACCCACGGAAGTAGCAAACAAGAAATCAAATAACACATTGCATTAGGAAAAGCTGTTGCGGAAGACCTCTTTAAAGTGTTGAAAACTAAAGATGTCCTGTTGAAGACAAAGGTCCACCTGACTTATACCATGGTATCTTCAGTTGCATCAATTGCTTCTGAAACAATCACCTATTGAAATCCCTATAAATAGTAAAGAAGAACTGACATAGTGCAAAGCACAACACAGTATCAGGTAGTGTCTCCTTCTGTTGTACATAGGATCACTCTGAGCTTGACCTGACGTGATAGCACCTAACAACAAGAGCAATTCCAACTGGGCTGAGATGGAATCTCATTGTACTTTTGATTTGTATTTCCCTAATGCCTAAGGATGTTGAACTTTTTTTCATGTGTTTATTGGCCATTTGGATTTCCTCTTTGGAGAACTGTCTATGCTGTTCTATTGCCCACTTTTTATTGGATTATTTGTTATTTTGGGGTTTGACTTCTTATGTTCTTTGTATATCCTAGATATTAATACCCTGAGAGATGTATAGGTAGCAATGATTTTCTCTCATTCTATGGACTTTCCCTTTACTCTATTGTTTACTTTTGTGTGCAAAAGTTTTTTTAATTTTATGTACTCTAATTTATCTATTTGATTACTGGGCTATTGTAGTCTGGTTATTGTTGATGTTAGGTGACATCCAGTTGGTATCCGACTCATAGCGACCCTATGTACAACAGGAGAAACTCTTTTTCAGTGCTTCTCTGCTATTTATAGGGTTTTCAATGGTGGATTGATTTTTGGGAGTGGGTTGCCTGGTCCTTCTCCCAAACCTATAGTATCTGATGTTCCTAGGTGATCTCCCATCCAAGTATTAACCAGGCCAAGCCCTGCTTAGCTTCCAAGATATGACAGGATTGGATGCCACAATGCTATGGCTGCAGGCTTGTAATCTGGTTAGGAAAGTATTTGCCAACTGGGCACAGTGGCTCATGCCTGTAATCCCAGCAAATGAGGAGGTGGAGGTGGGAGGATAGCAGGTTTGAGACCAGAGGCAGCCTATGTAACTTAATGAGACCCTGTCTCAAGATAAAAAATAAAAAAGGGACTAGGGGTGCAGCTCAGTGGTAGAGTGCTTACAAAGCATGTGTAGGGCCCTGGGTTCAACCCACAAATACTCCAAAAATTAGAAAAGAAAAGAAAAGACATAAAGAGAAATACTGGCCTATGCCTATGCGTTGAATTGTGGTTGCTATATTTGATTCTAGCCATTTCAAGGTTTCTGGTTTAACTTTGACACCTTAGGTCCATTTTGAATTGATTTTCATACAAGGTGAGAGATATGGGTCTACTTTAATTCTTCTACATGTGCATATATCCAGTTTTCCTGGCACCATTTTTTGAAGACACTATCTTTTCTCTAATGTGTGCCTTTGGCCCCTTTCTCAAAGGTCAGGCACCTATAGATGCATGGGTTTATTTCTGGGGCTTCGATTCTTGTGCCAGCACCAAGTTGTTTTTGTTACTACTGTACTGTAACATAGTTTAAGGTCAGGTATTAGGATGCCTCCTGCACTACTTTTGCTGCTTAAGATTGTTTGGGTTATACAGGGGTTTTGTGCCTCCATATGAATTTTAAGTTTTTTCTATTTGTACAAAGCATATTATTAGAATTTTGACTGGGATTTCATTGAATATGTAGATTACTTTTGGTAATATTGCCATTTTCACATTAAATCCTTCTATGTATGAGCAAGCCTGCAGCTGTAGCCCTGTGGCATCCGATCCCATCAGATCTCGGAAGCTAAGCAGGGTCGGGCCTGGTTAGTACCCGGATGGGAGACCGCCTGGGAACACCAGAAGGTGTAGGCTTGGGAGAAGGACCTGGCAACCCCCTCCCAAAAATCAATCTGCCATTGAAAACCCTATGAACAGCAGAGAAGCACTGACAATAGTGTTTCCCCTGTTGTACAGAGGGTCGCTATGAGTCGCATACCGACTCGACGGCACCTAACAACAACAACAACAACATGTATGAGCAAAGGAAGTCTCTCCATCTTCTTGTGTCTTCTTCAATTTCTTTATTTAGGATTTGAAGTTTCTATTGCAAAACTTTTTAGGATATTTAGTTAGATTAGTTCCTAAATATTTAATTTAGGGAGATATTGTGAATGGGATTATTATTTTGATTTCTTTCTCTTCTTGTTTGTTATTGGTATATAGGAATGCTACTGATTTTTGCTTGAGAGCACCTAACAACAACAACAACAACAACTGATTTTTGACCTGCAGCCATAGCACTGTGGCTTCCAATCCTGTCAGATCTTGGAATCTAATGAGTGTTGGGCCTGGTTAGTACTTGGATGAGAGACCGCCTTGGAACACTAGATCCTCTAGGCTTGGGAGAAGCAGCTGGCAACCCACTCTCAAAAATCAATCCATCATTGAAAATTCTATGAATAACAAATACTGACAATAGTGTTTTGCCTGTTGTACATAGGGTTGCTATGAGTCAGACACTAACTTGATGGCACCTAACAACAACAACAACAACAACAACAACAACAACTGATTTTTGAATGGTAATTTTGTATCCTGCTACTTTGCTGAAGGAACTAATTAGAACTAACAGTTAACTGGAATCTTTAGGATCTTTTAAGTATATGATCATATCATCTGCAAATAGGAATAAGTTGACCTCTCCATTCCCTATTTATATTCTTTTTATTTCTTTATTTGGTCTTATTGCTGTATCTGGGACTTCAATAACCATATTGAATAAGAGTGGAGAAAGCAAATATTCTTGTCTTATTCCTGACTTTAGAGAGAATGCTTTCAAATTTTCTCAATCTAGTATAATGTCAGCCATGGGCTTGCCATATATAGCCTTTATCACGTTAAGGTATGTTCCTTCTATGCCCAGTTCCACAGACTTTTTATCCTGAAGAGATGTTGGACTTTTCCAAAGGCGTTTTTTGCATTTGAGATGATTATATAATTTATATTTCTGAGTCTATTGATGTGTTGTATTACACTTATTGTTTTGTGTATATTGAACCAATCTTACATCTATTGGATGAACCCCATTTAGTCATGGTGTATAATTTTTTTATGTGTTGCTATATTTGGTTTGAAAATACTTTCTTGAGGATTTTTGCATCAATGTTCACCAGAGTAATTGGTCTATAGTTTTCTTTCCCTTTTCCTTGTGTCCTCATCTGGTTTTGATATCAGGGTAGTATGGCTTCATAGAGTGAATTTGGTGTATGTATTCTTTTTCTATTTTATAGAGTAGTTTAAGGATCATAAGTATTAATTATTTTTTACAGATTTGACAGAATTCAGCTGTGAACTCATTAGTACCTGGACTTTTCTTTGTTGGAAGGTTCTTTATTACTTCCTCAATTTCATTACTTTCTATTGTTGTTGTTGGGTGCCGTCGAGTCAGTATCCAACTCATGGGGTTTTCAATGGCTGACTGTTTTGGGATTGCCTTGGGAGTGGATTGCCAGGTCCTTCTCCCATTTTTGCAGTGCTGGGAATTGAACTCGGGACCTCAGAGACTGCAGTGCAGCACTGTACCAACTGAGCTAAATCCCAGCCCCTTACTTTCTATAGATCTGCTTAAATTATTTATATCATCTGGATTTAGTCTTGGTACACTATATGTATTAAGGAATTTATCCATATGTGCTGGGTGTGATGGTGCACACTTATAATTCCAACAACCCAGAAGTGGAGGCAGGAATATCACAGGTTCCAGGCCAGAGGCAGCCTGCATAACTTAATGAGACACTGTCTCAATTTAAAAAATAAACATGGGGCTGCAGGAGCAGCTCAATGGCAGAGTGCTTCCAAAGTATGAGCAAGGCCCAGGATTCAGTCAAGTACTCAAAGGAAAAAAAGGAAGTGATCAATTTCCTCTGTGTTTTCCTTTCTCTGGGGGGTACAATTTCTGAAAGTAATCTCTGACAATCTCCTGTATTTCACTGGTGTTGTTATGATATATTTTAATCTCTAGTTTTATTAATTTGAGTCTCTCTCTCTCTCTCTCTCTCTCTCTCTCTCTCTCTCTTAGTTTGGCTGAAAGATTTTCAACTTATTTATCTTCTCAAAAATCAGTTCTTGGTTTCATTGAGTCTATGTGCTATTTTTTTAGTTTTAATTTTTTGTAGATCTCTGCCTTGACTTTAATTATTTCTTTCTTTTCTGCTAGTTTTGTGATTGGCTTGTTGTTTTTCTAATGCCTTATGAGGTATCATTAAATTATTTATTTGATCCTTCTCTAACTTTTGATGTAGGCACCCATGGCTATGAAATTCCCTCAAAGAACTGCCTTCATTGTACCCAA
>VMDO01001307.1:179322-217580 GCA_007922755.1 Pedetes capensis
TTTTTTTTTTTTTTTTTTTTTTTTTTTTTTTTTTTTTTTTTTTTTTTTTTTTTTTTTTTTTTTTTTTTTTTTTTTTTTTTTTTTTTTTTTTTTTTTTTTTTTTTTTTTTTTTTTTTTTTTTTTTTTTTTTTTTTTTTTTTTTGATTTCTTTGATGACCTACTGATCATTCAAATGTGTGTTATTTAATTTCCATGTATTTATAATATTCTTGTAGATTTTCGTGCTACTGACTTCCAGTTTTATTCTATTGTATTTGTTGAGGCAAATTTTGGAAGCTCAAATAGGTCTATTTTAGAAAAAGTTCCATGTGGTGCTGAGAAGAATGTGTATTCCACATTGGTGGCATGGAATGTTCTGTAGAAGTCTGTTAAGTCCTTTTGGTTTATAATGTTTAAGTCCATGGTTCTTTGTTGATTTTTTGTTTTAATGATCTACAGATGAGAGTGGGGTACTGAAGTCACCCACTATTACTGCATTTGGAACTATCCACTCCTTTATGGCCAGTATCTTTGCTTTGTGAATTTAGGTGCACCAGTATTTTGTGCATAAATATTTACTATTGTTATTTATGTCTTCTTGTTGATTGCTCATTTTTTATTGGAAATTTTTAATGTACACCTTAATGTGATTCATTCTGACATGCTTTTCATTGTGATATTTCCATACATGTATTTTGTTGTACATTACACAGATAAGTTGTGCACTTTTTCCCCTGTCCCACCCCCACACCAAAGACTTCTCTTCCATTTGCTTGTCCTTTTATGGTAATATTTTTCTATATATCCTTGGGTTCCAATTATGTTTAAGAATGAAACTTTTTCTGTAGCTCGTTTTATTAATATACAGTGGCTTGTATTGTCACTTGTAATTAATTTAAGATAGAAGTCAAGTTTTTCAATAACAGTATGACTACTCTTGCTTTTTTTCTTTTTTCTTTTTAATTTGCTTCCCCATACTTGGTATATTGTTTTCCAACCTTCTCTTTCCCATATGTCTGCTTCCTTTCAATTGGAGTGTGTCTCTTGGATGTCATAAATAGAAGAAACATCTTTTTAAATCCAATTTGATAATTGGTGTCTTTGAAGTGGACAATTAAGACTATTAATATCTAGGGTTATGGTATAACCCATGGTTGCATACAACTGTCATTACTTGTTAATTAAACTTCTTACTTTTTTCTTTTTTTTCTTCTTCATTTATTCTGATCTGTAAAATGTTTGAGATGGAAGTGGTAAGCAATATTGATTTAATATTTGTATAATGGATATACCAACTAACTTATTACCCTGCTAACATGTATAAAAAATACTTTAAAAACCCAACAAAAATAAAGATAGCCCCCAAAGGAAAATAAATAAATAAATAAATAAAAACATTTAGGTTTACTTTTGAGAGAAGTTTGTTGTTTTGCATAATTTTGTAGGTTGTTTTTTTCTGGTGAATTTGAAGAGTGCTTATTCTTTACTTTGCCCCCTGTTCATACTAGAGATTTGCTGGTTTAATAAAAATTGCTTCTTTGTTATTTTTTATTTGTTCAATCATGGATTTTACTTATTCCTGTGGTCTCACATTTTATTTGTCTTTCTTCTGTATATAGGATTTCCTTGAGCTTCTTTGGCAATGCTGATTTGGTGGTTATTAATTACTTAAGTTTGTGTTTATCTTGAAAGGTCTTTGTATCTCCATGTATTTTTTTCTCTTTTTATTACAAAAATTTAAAGTACAACTTAATGGGTTTCATTCTGAAGTGTAGTTCTTTGTGACATTTCCATATATGCATTTCATTGGACATTGCTCACATAACTTTCCCCTTACCCTCCTCCCCTACCCCTATCGCCCTAGCAATAATCTCCTTTCTACTTGTATGTCTTTTTGTGGAAATATTTATCTATATACGTGCATCTTGATTTTGATTTAAGTCCAAACTTTTTTCTATAGTGATCTATCTTTTTACATTCTCAGGAGTATTATATGAGTGATCTAATCTGTTCTCATTATTGCCATCCTTTGGTATTATTATTATTATTATTATTATTATTATTATTATCATTATTTCTCATACTAATAAAGTTATGCCGTTTACATTGAGGTTGATCTCCCCCCTCTTCGTCCTTTCTTGTTGGCCCTCCTACCCCTCCTATCTTCTCCCATTGTCACTTCCCTTTGCTAGATCCTTCCCTCCTTCTTCCCACTCCTAAAATTGTCTCTTCTATGCCAAGTTTGATTGAGCTTTTTATTATGTTCCAATTTATGTATGGGATTTTTAACTTCTTTTAAGTTTGATTCAGCTCCCACATATGATTGAGATACTAAATCATGAAAATTAGAGATGAAAAAGTGATCATAACCACCAATTCCAATGAAATATAGGAAATCATCAGGGAATATTTTGAGAAATTGTATTCCCAAAAATATGAAAATAAAGAAGAAATGAATAAGTTTATTAACACATATGATTTACTAAAATTAAACCCGGGGACCTAAGTGACCTAAACAAAGTCATTACATATGCTGAAATAGGAAAGGTAATAAAAAGTCTCCCAACAAATAAGAGCCCAGGATCTGATGGGTTCACATCAGAATTCTACCAAACATTCAAAGAAGAATTAATGCCAGTCTTCTTCAAATTATTTTAAACAGTAGAAAAGGAGGGAGCACTCCAAAACTCATTCTACGAAGCTACCATCACCTTAATATCTAAACCAGGAAAGAACACATCTAAGATGGAGAATTATACACCCATTTCCCTTATGAACATAGATGTAAAACTTCTTAACAGAATCCTGGCAAACTGAAGTCAGCAACAGATTAAAAAGATTGTTCACCATGACCAAGTGGGATTTATTCCACAGATGCAAGGCTGATTCAACACATAAAAATCTATTAATGTAATTCAACATATCAAGAGGTTTGCAGACAAAAATGACATGATCCTGTCAATTGAAGCTGAGAAGGCCTTTGAAAAGGATAACACTTTTCATGATAAAAACCCTGGAGAAGATAGGCATTACAGGAAAATAGCTTAACATCATAAAGGCCATCTATGACAGACCTACAGCCAACATCATATTAAATGGAGAAAAACTGAAACCATTTCCTCTAAGATCTGGAACAAAACAAGGATGTCCACTCTCTCCTATCTTATTTAACATTGTGATTGAAGTCCTAGCTAGGGCCATCAGACTAGACAAAGAAATCAAAGGAATACAGATAGGCAAAGAAGAGATCAAATTCTCCATGTATTTTAATGGATAATTTTGCGGGCTATAGTATTTTTAGTTGGCAGTTGTTTGCTTTCAGTCAGGGCTTGAAATATATCAATTTATGCTTTCCTTGCTTTAGGGTTCCTATTGAGAAACCAGTTGCTATTCTGATGGATTTTCCTTTGTAGGTGGATTTTCCTTTGTAGGTCTCTTACAGCCTTTAAAACTGTTTCTTTGCTTTAGAGATTTAGCAACTTTAATGTGATATGGAGAGCGTCTCTTCTGATCATGTCTGCTTGGGGATCTGGATGCCTCTGTGGTTTGCCTATTTCTTCTCCTAGATATAGAAATTTCCTGCTAATATCTGGTTGAATAGATTTTCTAAGCCTTTGGTTGTAGCCTCAATTCCTTCTTCTATGCCATGGATTCTTAGGTTTCATCTCTTTATCTTGTCCCTCACTTCTTGGATATTGTGGTCATATTCCTTTATTTTTTTCTTTATGTCTAAATATATTAACTATTCAACCTTGTCTTCCATTTCTAATATTCTTTTTTCTGTTTGATCCAGTTTGCTTGAGTTTCTTTCTACTGTGTTACTGTGTTTTCATTTGACTTATTGTGCTTTCTCTTTCTTTCTTCCTTTCTTTTTCTTTCTTTCTTTCTTTCTTTCTTTCTTTCATTCTTTCCTTCTTTGGGTAGGGGTACTGAGAGTTTAAACCATGGGCCTTGCACATGCTTTGCAAGTACTCTGCCACCAAAATAATAATAAAAATAGGCTGCACCTCCAGCCCCTTTTCTATTTTTTAAATTGAGACAAGTTCTCACTAAGTTATGCAAGCTGCCTCTGGCCTCAAACCTGAGATCCTCCTTCCTCTGCCTTCTAAGTCATTGGGAGTACAGATGTGTGCCACTGCACCCAGTGATTTGTTTTGGTTTAATTTTTTTTCAAGATTTCAATTTATTTGGTTAATTTTTCTTCTAAGTTTGATATGTTTTTGTCAAGTGCCTGGATTGCATTCATCTCCTTATTTATGTTTTCTTTGAGATCACTTATCATTTTTATAAATAGATTTTTGAAATTTTTGCCAAGTCTAGCATTTCACTCTTTGTTTTCAGTTACTATGGATTTTAGTAGTTCGGAGAGGTCCCATCATCTTGCTGTTTCATGTGCTATGTGCTTCTATTTGGGATTTACCACATCTGTTAGTTAGCTATCTCTTTCTGATTCATTTGAAATCTTTTGTTGTACAGTCTACTCTGAGCCTTGGTTCTCAGTATCACTCCGAGATGATAAAGCAGTCTGATGGTATATTATATCCCATGATATCCAGATTTATAATTATGATTAAACTAATTTGAATCCAAGTAATAGTTAAGGAATTGTCTAAGGGAAGGATGTGGTAGGGGTGTATAGAGTAAGTTTTAGAGGTTGACATTAATAATGGTAGAGGTATCAATGACAGAGAGATAAAATTCAGGGGAAGAGGTGGGGGAAGGCAGAGAAAGAACAAGATTGGGTAGGAGTAAGGAAGAAGAACAGGCAGAAAGGGGAGTATTAAAGAGTAGGAACAAACCGGGCGTGGTGGTGCACGCCTATAATCCCAGCAGCTTGGGAGGCGGAGGCAGGAGGACAGCAAATTCGAGCCCAGAGGCAGTCTGCGTAACTTAGTGAGACCCTGTCTCAAAAAGTAAAAATAAATAAATGAGTAAATAAAGGGCTGAGGGTGCATCTCAGTGGTCCAGCACTTGCAGAGCAGGCAAGCATGAGGCCCTGGGTTCAACTCCCAGTACCACACACACACACACACAAAAAGAGTAGGAACAGAGTAGGCAAAAATGTAAATCTGCTTATTCCCTGTATAATATATATATAACATATATATACACATATATATACATATATATGTATATATATATATATATATATAGATATATAGTTGTTGTTGTTGTTGTTGTTGTTAGGTGCCACTGAATTGGTATTCAACTCACTGTAACCATATGTACAACAGGTAAAACAGTACTGTTACTGCTTTTCTGTTATTCATAGGGTTTTCAATAGCAGATTGCTTTTGGAAAGTGAGTTGCTGGGTCCTTTTCCCAATCCTACAGAACCTGGTGATCCCATTCGGTTTCCCATCCAAGTACTAACCTGACCCAATCCTGCTTAGTTTCCGAGATCTGACAGGATCAGATGCCACAGTAGTATGGCTGCAAGCATATGTTGTTGTTGTTAGGTGCCGTCAAGTCGGTATCCGACTCATAGCGACCCTCATAAGGTTTTCAATGGCTGAGTATTCCGGGATTGCCTTGGGAGTGGATTGCCAGGTCCTTCTCCCATTTTTGCGGTGCTGGGAATTGAACTCGGGACCTCAGAGACTGCAGCGCAGCGCTCTACCAACTGAGCCAAATCCCACGCATATATGTACACATTAATACGATCATTATAAGAGGTATAACAGATCTAAACATGAAAGTTCTTTAAAAAAATCATGTTAACTACTCACCTCAGGTAAAGTCTCCCCTCTATGCAAACTGATGGTTTTTCTCCTCCCCCACCAGATGCCAAGCAGCTGGGCTCCATTTCTTATCTTTTTCTCCATGGCTGGGCTCTGTCTTACCCTCTCTTTTCCATTGCATGAGTCTCATTTCCACTGAGATGAATCTTAGTGGTTTCTATGGACCTCCTATTTTTCTCTGTTTTAGACAAAGTTGATGTCTTCCAGTCCTGCTTCATTGGTGCACTGTATCACACAGAGGCTGTTTTTAAACCACCTTCTTAAGCACTCTCATCCCTCAGTTTCACCTGTATTGTTGAAAATGACAGGATTTCACATTTCCCAACATTAGGAATTTCTATATGGACCAGGAGGCAGCTATTCAAGCAGAACAAGGAATCACTGCTTGGTATAAAGTCAAGAAAGATGTGCATCAGAGCTATACCCTTTCACTGTACCTCTTCAATCTTTATGCTGAAAAAAATAATCTGGGAAATTGGACTTTATGAAAAAGATTATGACATCAGGATTGGAAGAAGATTCATTAACTTTCATTATGCTGATGACACAATTTTGCTTGCTGAAAGTGAGGAGGATTTGAAATATTTACTGATGAAGATCAAAGACCACAGCCTTCAGTATGGCCTGCAGCTCAACTTTAAGAAAAAAGAAATTCTTACAATGGGATCAGTAAGGAACTTCAAGGTAAGTGGAGAAAAGATTGAGGTTGTCTAAGATTTTGCTTTATTTTTTCTATAATCTACACCCATGGAAATACAAGTCAAGAAATCCAAAGATGCATTACATTGGGAATAGCTATTAGAAAGATCTCTTTAAAGTGCTGAAAAGTAAAGATGTCACACTGAAGACAACAGTGCACTTGACTCATGCCATGATATTTTCAGTCACATCATACATTTGTGAATGCTGGGCAGCAGATAAGTGAGACAGGAGAAAAATTTATGCTTTTGAATTATGGTACTGGAGAAAAATATTAGATATACCATGAACTTCAAAAAGAACCAATAGATCTGTCCTAAAAGAAGTGCAACCAAAGTACACCTTGGAAGCAAGGATGGCTAGACCGTGTCTTACATATTTTGACAGATGTTGCCAGGAGGGACTAATCCCTGGAGGACATCATGTTTGAGAGAATGATGTGTCAGTGAAAAAAAGGAAGACCCTCAACTAGATGGAATGATACAGTGTCTGCAATAATAGGCTAAAACATAAAAAAGATCATGTACATGGCACAGTATCAGGTAGTATTTTGTTCTGTTGTACATGTTGTTGTTGCTGGGGCCATCAAGTTGGTGTCCGACCCATAGCGACCCTATGTACAACAGGTAAAACACTATTGTCAGTGCTTCTCTGCTATTCATAGGGTCTTCAATGGCAGATTGATTTTTGGGAGGGGGTTTGTGGGTCCTTCTCCCAAGCCTAACAGTGTCTGGTGTTCCCAGGTGGTCTCCCATCCAAGTACTAACCAGGACCTACCCTGTTTAGCTTCAGACATCTAACGGGATTGGATGCCACAGGGCTATGGCTGCAGGCTCTGTTATACATAGGGTAGCTATAAGTCAGACCTGACTCAATGCTATCTAACAACAAAAACAAATAAAGGCTGAAATTGTGGATGAACAAGTTTTAGTCATCTATGGGACAGAGTAGTGAGCACAACAAAAAATTGTATTCAATATTTCAAAATTGCTAAAAGATTAGGTTTTAAATGTTTCCATCACAAAAATGGAACCTGTTAGATTTGTTAATTAGACTGCTTTATCTTGGCTGTTGTGAATAACACTGGAATAAACATGGATGAGGAGGTGTCTCTACAGTATATTGATTTATATTCCTTCAGACATATACCTAGGAGTGGGAGAGCCAGGTTATGTGGTGATTCTATTTTTAGCTTTTTGAAGAAACTCCATACAGATTTCCATAGTGGCTGCATCAATCTGCCTTCCCACTAGTAATGTATAAGGGTTCCTTTCTCCCTTCATCCTCACTCGCATTTGTTGTTTGTTTTGGTGATGGTAGCCATTCTGATTGGAGTGTAGTCAAGATATAGAATCAACCTAGTGTTCATCAACAGATAAGTACATGAGGAAATTGTGGTATATATACAGCACAGAGTTTTTTTAAGTCATAAAGGACAAAATTATAGCTTTGCTGGAAAATGCACTTAACTAGAGATCATCATTTTAAGCAAAATAAGCCAGACCCAGAAATATAAACATCATGTTTGCTCTCATATGATAATATTAGACATATATACTGTTGTTGTTGTTAGGTGCCATCAAGTCGGTATCCAACTCATAGCAACCCTCATAGGGTTTTCAATGGCTGACTGTTTCGGGATTGCCTTGGGAGTGGATTGCCAGGCCCTTCTCCCATTTTTGCGGTGCTGGGAATTAAACTCGGGACCTCAGAGACTGCAGCACAGTGCTCTACCCACTGAGCTAAATCCCAGCCCCAGACATATATATATATATATATATATATATATATATATATATATATATATATATATACCTTCTTAAAACATATAGGTCATGAAAGTAGAAAGGGCCTAAATGGGGACAGATAATGGACTAAAGAAAAGGAGGAAGGGGCAAGAAGAAAAGGTAATGGGAGAAAAGAAGATATCATGTGTGCTGCCCTTACAGCAAAATTGGAATGTACATATATAGATAGATATACTCATAAAAAAGACATGTACATAAAAGGAGGGCCATTGCTTGGGAAGGAGGGGATGAGGGAGGGGGATCATGAGAGATAAAGGAGGAAGTGAACATGAGAAATTGCAATGAAATGTATGCATGGGAATGTCATAATGAGACCTATAAGTAGTACATTAAAAATTACCAATAAAAATGCAAAAAATCAGCCTGCTTTAATCATTCCATACATTTGATATAAAAATGCATATCAAAATGTCACATTGTAATTCATAAATACATGTAATTATCATTTTTAATTAAAATAAAATTTAAAGCTGAGTGCAGTGGTGCACCCCTATAATCCCAGCGACTCAAGAGTCTGAGGCAGGAGGATCTTAAGTTTGAGGTCAGAGGCAGTCTATGTATCTTAGCAAGATCTTGATTGAAAATAAAAAGTAAAAATGGGCTTGGGATGCATCTCAGAAACAGATGCTTTGCAACGCATTTATGAGGCCTGGATTCAACTCCCAGTTACAATAAACAAACAAACAAACAAACTGATGCTCTAATAACCTATGAAGAAAACAAAGCTAACAACTGGTAACATCAAAGTCTTAAGCTAAAAGTTATTCATCTATCTACACAAGAATTAAAATTTTAAACCTGAACAGAACCCAAACCCTCTAAATTTTAATGTGTTGAGCTTACATCCATACCTGAACTCTGTTTTATGGGTTTAAATCCCTGATTTTGGACACTTCCACAGGGATTTACTTCAATTTGAGTAATATTTATTGAATGCTATATCAATCGGCTTCCCTGAAAGAAACAGAAAATAATCTCTGCTGAAATGTTTGAGTATAATTAAATGTCACAACTATTCACACAGAGTAGGCAATGTGAAGAAAACCAGCAAGGGATGCCAAGCCACGTAAGGACTAGCAGGGCAGGAACTTGGAGGCAGCTGCAGCCTTGGAAGGGGTGCCTGTGTATCAGGAGTTGTACCCATGAATGAAGTCACAGAATCTAGACAAGGAAGAAATTTCTTGCATTCTTTTTCTTGGTTTCCTCCAATTTCCTGCTGGTGTTTCTCACTGACCCAACCAAATTGGAAGCCAGAGGCCAGGAGAGCCAGGGTGATTCTGTGCATAGGATCAGTTTCTCTGTGTTCCTTGGAGATATGGTACCAAAGAATAAAGGAGAACAGAATGAAAACTGAGGGTGAAAAATAGTGATAACCAGCACAAGGGCCTGTAGTCTAAGCACTGTGGCAAGAATTATAAATAGATGAATAAGGTTAGTTCCTACTCTATGGGAACTCACACTAGAGTGGGGAGGTCAAATTCATAACTAACAATTGACACCTGTCATTCAGAATGAAGAGAGGCTACAGCTGAGGCTGAATATTTAATCAACTCACCTTGTTCCTACTTCACCTCATCAGTGACTAATGTTCACCTGGCAGAAGCATATCCTGGAGATCTAGTACTTGCAAAAACTGAAAATGCCATTATAGAACTTAATGTGAATTCATAATTTTCTTTATAAGAAAAAATTCACAAATTATAGTTTTTGATTGGTAAAGGTAAATTTACTTCTTTATGTGACTGCTTTTTTCTTCCTCATGTCACCTTACACTCCAGACAGGCTAAATATCTTTGAATTATGTGAGTGTGTTGTCTTTCTTGACTCTTGGTCTTTCTTCTCCCCACAACCCCCATCCTCACTATTACTCACCATTTTTCATCTGAATACTGCAAGGATTAGGTTAATGATCTTTATATTAGAACATTTTCTCGCAGCCCATTGGCCATGTATCTACCATCTACTTCCATAACACTCTGTACTTATGACATGTAATAAATATAATTGGGCTTTTACCCTCACTATTCATTTCTAAACTATTCAAAGGAATACTGTAATTTGCATCTGCTTGTTTTGGTTTGTTCACCATTATATACTCAGAGACTATCATATTTCCTAGTATAGAATAGGGGCATAAGAAATGCTCAATAAATGAATGAATAATAAGTGAAAGAATTGGTCTGTTGTAGTTATGAGGTAATCTGGAAATAATCAGCCACTGAAAACCTATGAGTTGGACACGATATGATGGCACCTAACAATAGCAAATAATGTCATGAAAATGGATGTTTCATATTGAGGATAAGTAAAATACAAGGTTGATTTGGTGTCAATGGGGAGAGGGTATATTGAGGTTCATTAATGCGAGGATGATTCAAAAACAGGAAGAAGAAGAAGAAGAAAAGAAGAAGAAGAGAAGAAGAAGGAGGCCGAGGAGAAGGAGAAGATTCTATTTAATTCAAATTGAAAATTCTTAAGCAGTGAAGTAACAGTATGAGAGCTGTTAAAGACAATTATTCCAGGTATGTTCAATAAGTTGAGAGTGGATTGAATCAAAATGGGAGAATAACTTCAGAGTCCTGCTTAAAAGAGTATGTAGATAGGATAGCTCTTCCTGATTACTTACTATATATTTAGTCCCAATTTCATGAAGTTTTATATAATCTATCTGGCATACTATATTTCCTTTTCTAGTACATAGGGTGCTATGAGTCAGACCCACATCACCGGCATCTAACAGTAACAACAACAACAGTTTGTAGATGCCATAGTGATATCTTGGGAGAAGAACCTGGCAACCCCCTCCCAAAAATCAATCTGCCATTGAAAACCCTGTGAACAGCAGAGAAGCACTGACAATAGTGTTTCCCCTGTTGTATAGAGGGTCGCTATGGGTCGGATACCAACTCGACGGCACCTAACAACAACAACAACAACAATAGTGATATCTAACATTCTCATTTGTCTCAGAAAATTTTGCACATTTTTCCCTAATTTGCCTATAGGATATATATTATAATGACGAATTGAGAGTTTCAGCTCAGATTTATATAGACGTAATGATATTCCATTAGTTTGTTAGTGGTAGTCATGATATAGCATGGAAGGCCACTAGAATTCAAGAGCTCAAATAAAAGTGTCACTAGAGACACATGTCAACTGCAAAAGTTACAGGAATATCAATTCTTTCATCTTTATGAAACTATTGACCTCACCCCTGTAAAGAGAAAGGAGCTGCAATAGTCCTAGAAGTATGCAAAAATTGGAAGAAAATTGTAACCAAAATTATTATTAATATCAATGGTATCTTATCATTACTAACCTGAAGTAATCACAGCCACCACTATCACTACAACATCATTGTCCATGATGGTCACATGAATACATATCTTAACTACTAGATTGCTTTCTCCTTCCAGACATCAATGCGTATAAGCTATTGTGCCTTCATGCATACTATTACAGAATCTTAGATACAGAAAAAATATTTATAGTGCCTCTAGAGCCGGATTTCCTGGGATCAAATAATGGTTTTGATATTAATTATCTTGCAGTTTTGTACAACATATTTAACCTGCATGTACTTCAGTTTCCTGACTTGCAATGATAGGTAGCTGAGCATAATGAACTCATGAGGTGTGATGAGAATAAAGTGGTTACTAGGAGTAAAGTACTAAGAACAACAGCTACTATACATTATGTATTTATTAATATATCATTTTAAATATTATAAATATCCACAATGTTTATTAATAATAGGTCATGTTTAAAGAGATAAATATTAACCACTGCCTCTCCTTTTTATTTATTTATTTATTTATTTATTTATTTATTACTTTTCCAACACTGTGATTTCTTTAGAAATCTGGGTAGGTGGAGTAGTGCTAATTATAGGACCATAATAAATGTCATGACATGCTGCATAGCATCAGGGATCAGCTGAGCACAAGGCACTGGCCACTCCCCAAGATCTTCTTGATGGCATTCTTGACTTCCTGGTTCCTTAGGCAGTAGGTGAAAGGATTCAGCATGGGTGTCAGGACTGCATACACAACAGAGATGAGTTTGTTGGAATTAAATAATGGAATAGCTCTGGGCCTGACATACATGAAAATCATGACTGTGTAATAAATTATAGCCACAGTGAGGTGGGATGCAAAGGTGGAGAAGGCCTTCTTCCTTCTCTGGGTGGATGGTATTTGCAGAATGGTGGACACGATGTAGATATAGGAGAGGACAGTGGTGATGAGAGGGAAAACAAGAATGACAATCACCAAAGCAAAGTCCTCTAACTCAGCTGTGGATATGTTTTTGCATGCCAGTTGGAGGTCTGGTGACATGTCACAGAAAAAGTGGTTCATGACATTGGAGCTACAGAAGGTGACATGTGAAATGAAATAAACTTTGATGATAGAGACTGTGAAACCACTCACATAGGAGAGGGCCACCAGCTTTACACAATAACCTGTGGTCATAATGAGTGGATACTGAAGAGGGTGGCAGATGGCCACACACTGGTCATAGGTCATGGCTTTCAGGAGCACACACTCTGTGCAGACAAGCAAGATAAAGAGGTAGAGCTGGGTCATACAACCTGTGAAGGAGATGTGCCATCTCTGCTGTAGGAACCCATCCAGCATCTTGGGGACTGTGACAGACACATACCAGACCTAAAGAAAGGACATGCTACTCAGGAAATAGTACATGGGCTTATGAGGGAGCCAGTGACCCACATAGTGAGCATGATAATGAGATTCTCTGCCACCACCAACACGTAAACTATAAGGAAGAGGAAGAAGAGCAGGACCTGCAGCCATGGAGCAGTAGGAAAGCCCACCAGGATGAACTCACTGACCAGTGTGATGTTCATCTCTACAATGAATAAAAGCACTGGGGGATGGTGAAGTCTTCTGTAGTAACACCACAAATAAGGACAATGTCTGTGGCATCAGACCAAAGATTAAAATAAATTAGTAATTCAGTCATCTTGTAAGAGTCATAAAAATATCTTTTTATATGGACTCTTCTTCAACGTAATGCCGATATTTCCATCAAAGGTTTTTTAAACACAGTCCCTGAATCATAAATTCACTTCTACCCAAACTTTCACTTACCTTTTGACAGTGATTGGAATGTCAACAATCATGTCATTTCTGGTTCCTTGTTAATGAAGGGAGACACATTTGTCTTTTCTGCGTTGATTCCATTTCTCTATTTAATTAGGAACTTACTGAACAAACATTTATTCTTTCCTCAGATGAAACATGGAGAATAAGAACAGGTCAGAAAATCTTTCAAAAAATAATATTTAAGTGATCCCTTATCTGTAGTCCTTTGACCTAGCACAATTTCTTCAAAATAAAGTACAAGAAAACTTTTAAATGATAGTGAATATTAGAAAAGTCCACTTAGAAGATATCTGCAAAAACCAGGGTCAAGACCCTTAGGCCACGTGCAACAATCTACAATTCTATGACCAGCCAAAAATTACTTCTGCATTGAGTTTAAGACTACTGATTTTAGACTCAGACAAGGATTTAGTCTTGTTATATCACCTAGTGGCTCTGTAGTACTGCACTGATCACTTAACAAGTATGCATTTCCATACCCTCTCCTATAAAAGGGAAAAACCATAACTACATCTGCCTTACTGGATTGTGTCATAATAGTTGAATGTGACAATGTGTGGAAAGCACTGATCATAGGACTTGATCTATAGTTGTTTTCTGTAAGCATTAACTGCTATTATATCACACTAGACTCGTATATGTTTACTAAATTGTATTTGTTCATATGTTTTCACTCACATGTAGTTGTAAACACAGTTATTCATTCTCTCTCTTTTACTCATGTTTCCTGTTATATTCTTTGGTTAAAATAATTCAAATTTATTAAAGAATAGAACTATAGCATCTGTGAAAATCTCTGAGTCACAGATAATTCATCCCTTCTTCCTAATTTACTTTCTAATGAATTATTTTATTACTCAAGCACATCCATTTCCTTCATGTTTTCTCCAATTTTTTCAACCAATGTACCTCCTGTATCCTCTATTTTGGAGCATCTTGTTTGTAGAATCTTCTTATTCTATTGTCCTTGTTGTAGAAGCAAAAGTATATTTCATTATACTATAGAACTTCTTTCTTTACAGTCTTAAATTTGCTTGTTCTACAAACAAACACCAACAGCAACTTGTATCTTCTGGAACAAGAAACGTATCCTTTGTGTCCCTGTATGACACCCAGAAGACCTGTATCTGTTCCAATATCCTCAACATCTAGGAAAGATGTGCTGAATCTTCATTGTCCATTTTTTTCCCCAAATAGTCTTTCTCTTGTTCAAAAATGGTACCTGCAGTCAGTTTCCCAAGTCCCTCATCATCTTCCTCATAGCTTTTATTCATGGATCAGCCAATTTCCCTTCATATCACCAACTACTCACCAGGGTCCATCTTTCCTTGCTCTGAGAATGGAATATTCTTCAGGCAAAGCAAATTCTTCTCCAGATGCTTATACTCTCTATGGTAACATGTGTGATCCTTAGTCTGCATGGTAGGTATTGTGGCTCCAGGGCAAGAATACAAGGGCAGAGACAGGATAATATAGTCATCATTTGCTTACATTTTCCCTATGACTTCTCCCCAGGGTTTACCTTATACTTTCATTCTCTCCTGGCTCTTGGGATACTTGGTATATACTGCCTTTGTTCAGGGGACGTAAGAAGCCGAATCTCCATCTATTTTATCAATGTCTGCATCATATTGTACTATGTGTATTTATATCTACACATGTGGTGTGGTCCTTTTGCTTTTTTGTATCTTCAAGGTGATGTAATATGTAATTACTCAAAGAAATCAGAATATGAAATCTAATTATGTTGAAGATAACAGAAATTTACTCATTTTTTCATTCTGTATATAAATATTCTTCCTGAAAGAATATGAAATATAAAAATCAGTGGTAAATGTGTAGTCAAGTTCAGAATACATTGATTCTCTAATGGTGTTATATAAATCACTTATAACTCATACACAGACAAAAAGCCATGACTATTAAAATGACCAGGTATAATAATTTATCAATTTATATATAAACACTATGTGAAATGTAAACTTGTCAAAATAAAGAAAATAAAAGCTGGTATTTTACTACCAACCAATTTATTCTTGCTAAATTTTATTCAGAATCTGTTGACTTTTTGATACTGTAATATATTTTAATAAAAAATTATAGTTTTGAAAGCCACAAAAAGATTTTTATTTTTAAAATGCTCTTTTTCCAGATAGGTTTTGGGGATAGTTCCTGAGTCTTCAGTATGAAATGTCACCAAATAAAAAATATCAAATCATAAACATAGGTTTTAAAAGTACTAATCACAACCTAATATTCATTTCTACAGATTCATCCTAAGCAAGATATGGAGTTAAAAACAAAAAGGAAAATTGAGATTGTACTATAAAAAACTTAAAAAACAGACTAAAGAATTTCAAATGTATTCAAAGTAAGTGGGAACTAGTAGATATTTTTGAGAACGGGAGTTGTATTTTGACCTCTTACATATATCAAACGTATGTTAGACCTATAATTATATGTATAATAAGCATATATTCAAATTCAGTATATTAAGTTACTATTATATCATGTTAAAGTACTTAAGTGTCTAAACTGTAAAATTCCAGTTCATAATTAAGCATTACATAGAAGGTATCATGATTTTCATTTAATTTTTAAAAATTTTACCACACTGCAATTTCTTTATGATCCAGGTCTAATAACAAATAGGACCATGACAAACACCATAGGAATGACTTGCCTGTGTCCTCCTCAAGCCAGCTGAGCACAAGGCACTGGCCACTCCCCAAGGTCTTCTTGATGGCATTCTTGACTTCCTGGTTACTTAGGCAGTAGATGAAAGGATTCAGCATGGGTGTTAGGACTGCATATATAGCAAAGATAAGTTCGTTGGAATTAAATGATGCAACAGTTCTGGGCCTGGCATACGTGAAAATCATGGCTGTGTAATAAGTTATAACCACAGTGAGGTGAGATGCACAGGTGGAGAAGGTCTTTGTTCTTCCCTAGGTGGAAGGGATATGCAGAATGGTGGATACAATGTACACATAAGAGTACAGTGATAGTGAGAGGAAAGATAAGAATGACAATCGCCAAAGCAAAGTCCACTAAATCAGCAGTGGACATGTCTTTGCGTGCCAGTTTGAGGATTGGTGAGATGTCACAGAAAAAGTGGTTCATGACATTGGAACCACAGAAGGTGACATGTGAAAGGAAATAGACTTTGATCACAGTGATCATGAAACCAGTCACATAGGAGAAAGCCACCAGCTTCACACAATAACCTGTGGTCATAATGAGTGGATATTGAAGAGGGTGGCAGATGGCCATATAGCAGTCATAGGCCATGGCTGCCAGAAGCACACACTCTGTGCAGGCAAGTGAGATAAATAAGTAGAGCTGGGTCACACAACCTGTGAAGGAGATGTGCTGTCTCTGTAGCAGGAACCCATCCAGCATCTTGGGGACTGTGACAGACACATACCAGACCTCCAGAAAAGATAAGCTACTCAGGAAATAGTACATGGGCTTATGGAGGGAGCCAGTGACCCACACAGTGAGCATGATAATGAGATTCTCTGCCACCACTAACAGGTAGACCACAAGGAAAAAGGAAGAAGAGCAGGACCTGCAGCCATGGGGCAGTGGGGAAGCCCACCAGGATAAACTCACTGACCAGAATGATGTTCATCTCCACAATCATTCAATGACTACAAATAAGGAAGATGTCTGTGGCACCAAACAAAAGGCCAAGATAAGTTAGCAATTCAGACTTTTTGTGAATAAGATTCATAAAACAACATCTGTTAATAAGGATTCTTCAAATATAAAGCAGGCATATTATCAAAGTTATTTTTAATAAAAGTAACCCTGCATCAAAATTCACTTCCACCCAAATTCTCACTCACCTGGTGACAATTATCTCACTATCACTACAACTTTTGCAGTTACTTTTCAGGGTCTCTTTGTCTCTCTTCTTCTCTCATTGGTTCAAGTTCTCTGTTTAGTTAGGAACTCACTGCACAAACATGTATTCCTGTCAAAAGCAAACAGAGAATAGCATTGAATGAGAAGGTTACAAAAGCTTAGTAATTCAGTAATCTCTTAGTTATCACATGTTGATCAGCATATATTCTTCAGTAGAGACACTATGAGAATTTTAAAATGATAATAACTATTGAAAATTTCCCTAATGACTCCTGCATTTATTTGACATAAATGCAACTATTTTAATTACCACACAAAGGAAGTATTTCCTAGTTCTATCCTTATGTTTTTCTCTAGCCTCATTTCTTATGGCTCACCAAATGACAGCCTATGCTCCAGACATACTTAACTCCTTTTTCTCCCCAAGTACATTATAATCTCTCTTGCCATAAGTCTTTGCAAATTCTCCCCCATATTCCCATTTCTAAGATTTCTCCAATATTTAACTCTTAATTTAAGATTTATTTTTCCATTTAGGAAGCATCCACAAAAACTTGGTCAAGTGCTGCCTCAGCATTTGCTTACCAGTGAAGACTTACCTCATTCATAGATATTTCTTCCCACTGCAGTACAATCTTCCAAAACCCAAGACATTGTTCCCCATGACTGTGACCCAAATACCTATAGCAGTGAATAGCATGCACCTACATTTTGATTGAATATTGATTAACAAGTATTATCTTTAACAGTTTGGGATTCACAAGAAATAGGTCAGAGGCAGAAGAGAGATCTCTGGGTGTCCATTGGCAGGAGCCACATATCAGGCTATATATCTTTGGCATATCCAGAGCTTGCACTCCAAGGACATTTTCATTAAAAACACATTCACAATGTTGGAGAAATTAGATCTGAACCTTGATATCCAAATCAGCCATGGTCTTGGGCTGTGATCCATAGGGATGAGGAGAGTCAGAAGGGCACACAATTGTGGTACAAGGACAAATAGGTGTTCTAAAGCAGCAAAGAAGTGCAACCAGAGTGCTCCTTGGGAGCAAGAATGGCCAGACTGCGTCTTACATATTTTGGACATGTAGTCAGGAGAGATCAGTCCCTGGAGAAGGACATCATGTTTGAAAGAGTGGCAGGTCAACGCAAAAGAGGAAAACCCTCCACCAGATGGATTGACACAGTGTCTGCAACAATGGGCTTAAACATAAATAAGATAGTTTGCCTGGCACAGAATCGACAAGTGTTTCAATCTGCTGTACATAGGGTTGCTATGAGTCGGACTCGACTTGACGGCACCTAACAAAAACAACAACAACAACAAAGCAGCAAGGGAGAGTTTTTGTGAACTATTCTGACTATTTTAGTGTTTGTTCAAGTAAGTATTTTAACATGAGTTCCTCTCTTGAAATATTACGAATGAATGTTTACTTCCATTAAATACCACCATTATTCAAAAAGATGGGGACATTATCCATAAAGTTTGGGTTCAGTTCCTGCCTTGAGATAATTGCTCATTCTTTTTGCCAAATTCTTTTTGCACTATATTGCTCACTTTCCACTGAGAGAGAGGCCAGCAGGGGTTTGCCCTCTTATCCCATCGAACTAGAGATCTTCTGGCCATGGTTCATGGCAAAAGACTGAGAGACAGGGGGCTAGAAGGCATATTATTGGCTCCACTAACACTTTTCATTGCTGTACTCAATGCTGGGGCTCAACATTGCACACTACTTGGAAGGAGATCATCTTTACCCTAATCCCAGACTATAATTACACCTTCACCACTGTGGTTGTTGAGTAGTAACTATTGTTAGGTGCCGTCGAGTCGTGTCCGACTCATAGTGACCCTCATAGGGTTTCCAATGGCAGATTGTTTTCAGGATTGCCTAACAGAGTGGGTTGCCACATCCTTCTCCCATTTTTGTGGTGCTAGGAATCAAACTTGGGACCTCAGAGACTGCAGAGCAGTGCTCTACCAACTGAGCTAAATCCCAGCCCTGTGTAGTAACTAGTTCCTGGCTTAATGCTTCAATATGTTTGAGCATATGCTTTTCCTCAGAAAACCGACTGGCTCTGAGAGCAGAGTAGTGAGTGTCCCCATGTTCTAGTGCCAACAGGGTGAAGCACCAAGGTAGAAACTACACCTCTTCAGGACATGTATTACTTCCATATTTTAGTCATCAGTCACACAATATTCCACACATTCACTTGTGCATAGAATTTAAAAGCACTGACTTTAGAGTCAGAGCAAAGCTACTAGTACTATCACGGTGAACAGAGTACTTAACAATATTTTATACCCTTTTGTATGATTGGAATATTGATGATAATTCCTACTTGACTTGCTTGTTGTAAGGATTAAATGTGGTGATCCATGTCCACTTAGCAAAGACTTGGTCCATAGTTACTCTCTGTGTTAACTATTGCTATGTATTATTACAATCATACGTGCTTACTTTTTCACTCAACATGTGCTCATATAAACACATATTCATTCAACTTCACTGACGTTTATATTCTAGGATCTGAAAAGAATAGAATTCTCTGGAAAGCAAGGTCATTGCATGTTTATAGTGTTTTACATTTAGATATCTTATGTCTTCATCTTTGTCTTCATTCTAATGAATTGCCCTCATATATTCAAGCATACCTCTGTTACTTCATATTCTGCTCCATTGTCTTTACCATAAATGTGAGTCTTAGCAAGGCCTATATTGAAGCTTAGAGGAATGCAGAAATCTTTCTATTTCCATATTTTTTTAGTTTCAGAACTAAGAACAATGAGCCTTGATATCTCTATGTTATGTAAGGAAAGGAATCATACCATTGTATCAAAGAAAATTTTTTCCCAGCACTAAGTATGCTTATCTTCAAAGACAACACATCCTAATGGATCTCTTCTGGAGAACATAATATACCCTTAACATCCTTCTCTAGCATCCCAAGTCACCTCAAACTTGGGTATGGATAGACTCTTCACTGAATTTTCATTTTCTTTTTTCAGATTCTTCAATAGCCTTCTAATGTCCAGGAAAGGTGCCTGCTGATATCTTACCTAGTTCCTCTTGTTTGCCTTGGAGAATTCTTCAGAGATCAACCAGTTTCATCTTGTGCCCCTAATGACTCACCATAGTCCATCTGCCCACTCTGAGAAAGGAAAATTCTTCAAACATGAGCACCAAATTATGGAAAAGCTTACTGCTCTGAAGATTTTTATGTTCTCTGAAGATCAAAGTCTAGTCTTTGCTTAGGCTGCATGATAGGTACTGTACAGCTAAGTCAGCAAGACAGAAGCAAAGACAAGAGAATATATTTAGCATTTAACCACCTTTTGTTGAATCTTCTCCTCAAGAGGCTCACTTATACTTAGTCTTTCCTGATCCTAAGGAAACTCTGTGCGCATTACCAAGACTATGTTCAGGGGACCAGATAGGAAAATGGAATCACCATCTTCATATAACATCCTCTTTCTATCTGGACCATAGTTATCTCTACCTATGGGTATGATATGGTCTTTTTCTCTTACTCTTATGGGCAAGATGATGCAACCCTGAATTATTCAAAAACCAGTACAAGAAGTCTAATTGGATTAATAAGATAACAGATATTTGTTCATTTTTTGTTCATTTTTCTTAGATAAAGCAATATTTCACTTTTCTGTTACTTTTACATTCTTAACATATAGTAGTCTGCAGCTGCACCACTGTGGCACCCAATCCCATCAGGTCTCAGAAGCTAAGCAGGGCTGGACTTGGTTGGTACTTGGATGGGAGACCACATGGGAACACGAGGTGCTGTAGGCTTGGGAGAAGAACCTGGGAACCCATTCCCAGAAAAAAACAATCAGCCATTGAAAACACTAAAATAGCTGAGAAGCACTAAAAATAGTGCTTCATCTTTTGTATATAGAGTTGCTATGAGTCGGACAGGGCTGGAATTTTTCTCAGTTGGCAGAGTCATTCTCTGCAGTCTCTGAGGTCCCGAGTTTGAATCCCAGCAAGGCAAAAATGGGATAAGGATGTGGCAATCCACTCCCAAGGCAATCCCACAACAGCCATTGAAGACCCTGTAAGTGTTGCTACATGATTCAACAGCACCTAACAACAACATGAGTCAGACACTGACTTGTTGTATATAGGGTTGATATGAGTCAGACACTGACTTGATGGAACCTAACAACAACAACATATAATAAGCCTGCAGCCATACCACTGTGGCATCTGGGCTCATCAGATCTCTGAATCAAACCAGGATCAGAACTGATTACCATTTGAATGGGAGACTGCCTGGGAACACCAGGAGCCATATGCTTGAGAGAAGGACCCAGCAGTCCACCCTCAAACAAGCAGTTAACCATTGGAAGCCCTATGAATAGCAGAGAAGCACTGACAATAGTGTTTCACCTGTTGTGCATAGGGTCACTATTGAGATGGACACAGACTTGAGGGCAACTGACAACAACAAGAACAACATTTAATAGTTATACAAGTTTATAGGACACCATATGACATTTTGATACATGGTATATTGTGCAATGTCCCAGAGTAAACCTATATATGTGTGCATATATAATGTGTATATATATATATCAAACACTTATTTTTTCTTTGTAGTGAAAACACCATAATCCTCTCTCCTAGCTTTACTTAACTACACATACTTTCTTAATCTTACTCATGTGAAATGTAAAAAAGTTGCTTTCATAAAAAGTTTGCTCAATGGATTCAAGTTAGAGAGGAAAAACAAATTCTAGTGTTCATTTGTTCATTTGTTATTTAAAAAACACTTCGTGATTTAATCAAGTTCATTTATTTACAAGAAAAATATATAAATTATCTTTTCAACCCTTAGGAACTTATGGTATTGCTAGTAACATAAGAAGTACATGCTATAATGAACATAGATTGTTATTATGCCATAGCATGTAAAAGGACTCTAGAAAGGCCAGAAAGGAAAGATATACTTTTTATTAAGAACCTGGAAAAGATTTCATTGAAGTGGTATTATCCAAGGCTCATGGAAGTAAGATAGTTCGAAAGTAGCATAATTGGAAATAATTTTCTTTCCGCATTCAGAACACCAGGTTCTGAATCTATTTTCCATTATTTTTTAGACATTTCACTTTATAAAATTTTCCCTATTCTTATTCATCACAACATTGTATAAAAATAGTTCCTTGTCAACATCCTATCACGGATGTTAGGATCAAAATTTAAAGGAAGAAATTGGGAGGAAATTGGCAAAAGCCCCAAAACTGGGAAAACAGCTTTTGAAGATCTGGTTTGTAAATTAGAAATCTAGGGAAAGTGAAAGTAACTTGTTTGGACATTTGTACAAAACCCTTCATAAACCCCTGAACCTGATTGAAAAATTGGACTCAAAGCTGATTGGCTCAGGCCATTCAGGGTGAGCTATATAAGGAGCTGCACTGCAGCAGCTCTTCACTCTCACCCAGACCACCTAAGAAGATAGAACTCTCTCTTTCTCTGCTGTGGACCACCGACTAGACAAGAACTCTCTCTCTCTCTCTTCATCTGACCACCAACGAAGCAAGAACTCTCTTGACTCTATCAGCAAGACAGCTCTTTCTCTGCTATGGACCACCGGCAAGGAAAGGACTCTCTGTCAATTTGACCAGCAACATGGAAGCATCTGCCCTTGAGGCAGTATAAGAACTGCTACCATTTATAAGCTGCATACTTGTTTGGGTTTCTCCCTGTCCTTATCAGGACTGAGGCAATAAAGAGTTGTGTTAGTCCCCACAAGGCAAAAGCGCTGGAGGATTTTTCCTTTCTCCCTTCTCTGCCAGAGTTCCCGAGGACTGCATCTCCTGTTGGAACATCCGGGCTGGACTAGGAGATGCATGCCCCACAAAAATTGATATATATATATATATATATATATACACACAGTTCTGAAACTGTTTTTTGCTAAATACACAAAGGTAGAGTGTTATCTGTGCTGGAATATAAATTTCAGCCAGGGTTTGATAATTAGTAATGAGGTAAGAGATTTCAGTGTAGAGAGACCAACATAGAAAACAATATGGAGTAACAAAAGCAAAAGGAGAGAGGACAGATTAAGGATGCTACTGCAGTGAGTAGAGGTCACATCCACTGTCTTGCACTCCAGGAAATGTCGGACACCAAATGAACACTTGTGCAGTGGGTACTGGGTGCTAAGAACGGGGTAAAGTGGCAGCTTATTCTGTCTGACAAGGTGTCCAAAGCCTGGTGAGCACTCAGAATCTCTGGCACTAGTTGTGCCTTGAGTAACCATTAAATCTAGAGTCAACTGCTGGAAGTTTTGCAAGAACAAATCTCAGCAGATGCACTTATGTCTCAATGAGGAGTCAAAGTGGGCTGAGATGAGGGGAGGCAAGAGCATGAAAAGGGAGGAATCTTGAAAAACTCTGCCTAGCTCTTGAGGGTCTGATTTAGTCTGTGTGTGACTAATTGGAAATTGGTGGCGGGCAGTCCTTCCCTCCTGCTCCTCTTCTTCCTCCTTTATCTCTTCTTTCTTCTCCTCTTTTCCAACTCATTTTCTTTTTCTAAAGACGTGGCAAGTTCATACTAATTCTGGGGATGGTGGAACTACTGTTCTTCATGAAATAAGACTATAAACTGTGAAAATCAAGGAAGGCCAGCTTTCCCTGAGAGTGATTGTAAGAGGAAAGGGAAAGTCCTGCCGTAAAGGCCCTCATGCCCTGTATTGCATGGAACTGTCCACTCATGCTGGCTGGCAACCTAGTGGTGATCTCCATAAGAGCTGGTATAATAAGTCAGAACAGGAAATGCCTAAAGCAGTAACAGTGCCAGTTATTCTTTCTCTTAACTTTCTATTATGAATCAGCTAAAGTAAAACAATACTAATGCATAAATGTCATGAAACTAAAATTTTGTTTACAATTCAAAGACATTCCAAAACTGTGATGATGTCTGTAAACATAACTAAAACTATAAAGGAAAGAGCACCATGCCTTTATTTTATGGAAGCCACTTAAATCAATTAAACATATATTAAATTATTTGGTTGAAAAAGGCTAATTATTTTTTCATATTTATTTTATTTTTAATAGTATTAGATATACAGATAAATTACAAAGATGCTTATGTGCCCTTACCCAATTTCATGTTCCCTTAATATAATCATCTTTCATTTTATATTTTATGTATACTCAGCAATGAAAACATATAAGTAACTATTAAGTGCTCAAATTTTACCATTTTATTCAATTGTTATCATTTTCCATTAATATTCCATTTATATTCCAGGATCTGATCCAAAATACTATATTCCACATTGGAATCTTATCTCTTCATTCTCCTCTGATCTGATATTTCTTAGTCTTTTTTGTATTTCATAATGGTAAGTGTTTTTAATGAGGAAAAGTACAGTTCTCAGAACTGCAGAACAATTGCTATTTTTTAAAACGACTTTACCCAGGAAGGTTTGGGGGGTATTTTCTTACTTTAGTTAATGTTAAATGTTAGCAAATAGTAAAATACATTGGAAGATCAGCTTGAAGAGTACATACTGTTCATCATTATTGAAATTTCATCTGTGCAAGATTTTTATTGCAGTATTTGTAGACAAGAAATTAAAATAGAAGTCAAAAGGAAATTCCAGAATATGTTGTGACAAATTTTGAAAGGCAGACTAAGTAACTTGGAGTTCATTCAAAATCAGTGGGAACCAGCTGGGTGCAGCAGCACAGGCCTGTAATCCCAGCGATTTGGGAGACAATGGCAAGAGGATCAAAGTTCAAGACCAGAGGCAGTCTGCATGATGTAGCAAGACCCTGTCTCAAAAAGTAAAAGAATGGGCTAGGGGTGCAGCTCAGTGGTATAGCACTTGCAAAACAGACAATAGCAGGCCCTGTGTTCAACCCCCAGTATTGAAAAAAAAATTAGTTGGAACCATTTGACATTTTGAGCACAGAAGTCATATATATTGATCCTCACTTGGCTGTGTGTTCACTGCCTCTGATCACTGTGCACAGCTCCCCTATCTGAATCAACCAGTGGAGCCCCTACTCCTAACCCCTGTCCTGAAACCGATGGTGACCCTCTGTGAAAGGGAAGAATTACAAAGAGTCACATCATCTATGCAACAGCTTGAAATATTGACAGATTATACAGATGGACTGAAATGAACAAGATCAAATGGAACAGGGATGAAATAAAGTTCCATATTTATGTTTAGGGGAAAGATCAGCTACATCAATGAAGGATAGAGAAAACCAGATAATTAATACTTCATTTAAAAAATCTTAGGAGATTTTATTGGCTCCAAATTCCCTGTGAGCCCTGAGGGTCATATGACTATCAAAAATCCAATCCGAGTCAGTAGAGACCTGGATCTCAACATAGTTCACATAGAATCAAACATCCTCTCATTAATTGTTTACTGAAAGATGAATATATGTAGGACACTACGTTAAACATTTTTCCTATACCTGAAGCCATTGGTTTCAAATTTTAAAATCAGAATTAGAGGTGTTTTACGTGAGAAAGTAATGCATTTTATCATTAAAATGTTGGAAAATAAAGGAAATCACAATGAAGAAATACAACATCTTAATTTTTTCTTTCCATTAACTGGATCCAACCTAAGAGGGAAGTTCATTTAATTGTCATTCCTAGAGGAGGACACTACTGTCCCAGATCACTGCCCCATTCGGAAACTGATTTTGTATGGATATTTGGGAGGCTGACTTTTGACAATCTTCATTTCCAGTCATTTTTAAAATTATTATAACAAGATAAAGTTATGTAATTGTTTTGAAACGAATAAATAAGCACATTATATTAAAATGGGAAACTGGTTAATAAGTATAGACTAATAAATAATGTACTATATAGCCCAGCACAATGGTGCACACTCAGAATTGCAACTACTCAGGATGCTAAGGCACAAGGGTTGCTTGAGGACTGGAGGTCTAGGCCAGCCTAAGCAAGATAGCAAACCTCATCTCAAAGAAAGAAATAAAAAGAGAAAGAAAACAAATGAAAAAAAATAAAGAAATAAGGAAAGAAAAAGAAAGAAAGTAAAGAAAAATGCACGGTATGTTTTACTAGTAGCCTATCACCACTTTTTTAAGCAGCAGGCTCTATAAAAAGGCACCAATAGCTAGATGTCATACCTGGAGGCAGAAGTATCATTGTCATTAGGGTTCTGGGTCTAGATAAAACAGAAGGGAACAAAATTTCTAAAAATTATACCATGATATCCTCTAAACATTTATCTGTCCTGATAAATAAAATTTTGTATGTTAGTGGCAAAGACATTTGATTCAATTACATATGTTGATTATAATGCTTTGCTGTTGAATAAAATTAATCATAGAAAGACTTCCAGGCATGGTGGCATACACCTGTAGTCCTAGAGACTCATGAAGTTTAGGAAGAGGATCACAAGTTCGAGGCCAGAGTCAGTCTGTACAACTAAACAAGAACATGTCTCTAGAAAAAAAGTAAAAATGCGGGTCAGGGGACACAGCTCAGTGGTAGAACCCTGTGAAGTATGAGTGAGGCCTTGGGATCAGGCCCTCAGGATAACCAAAAAAAAAAAAAAAGTTTAAATGGAGGGAGAGAGACAGACACAGAGCCAGAGAGAGACAGAGAAGGAGAGAGAAAGATATAAAAAAAATGTCATTGCAAAGCTATGGCTAAGATTTTAATCAAATTCTTCTCTTCAAGTTTAAAGAAGCAAATATAAAGGTGCTTCCTTGATACTGTTACATGACCCCATATTTTTTTCTTACTATATTAAGAGTATTATTCTGTAGTTAACTCTATTTAGATTGTGTTATTTTAATGTTTGTATAATAATCCATTTTATGCATGGGCTATAATTTACATGAACAATACCCTATTTGTGGAAATTAAGCATGTTTTCCATGTTTTTGTTATACAAGAAAACATATACAGTGACACAAACCTCTTCACCATCTTTTAGGGTTTGTGATACATTCGTCCAATTTATAACTGAGCCAATATATAACTTCCTATATCCTACTACAGTATTGAGGTTTAGTCCTCCTACCCCACCTACAGATTTTATGTATCCCCAAATTATATTCATTTATTGTATTTATTCATAGCTACCATGGGCCAAGATAATTAAATGATGTAGCATCAAATATCTTGTCTCCATGATGCTAATACTATAATTAGGGAGACGGAAGATTAAAGAAACAGCTTCATTCAGCCACTAGGTCAATGTGGACACAGACTTTAGTAAATTAGGAAATGATGCTAGAACTCATGTGGTCCAGGAGGTGATTTGTTTCCAACCCAAAAATACTTATTTGTTATCTCTTTGCTTTGTAATTCACACTAGAATGATCACCTCCTAGGCCCATGTTACCTCATAGGCTACAGCCAATGGCCTATAGCCGGAAAGATCTCATTAAGAAGACTCCTGTGGCTTTCCCATTAGGAAGTTTGGGCTAACTTGAAAGGAACCAGTTCTAGTAAATTATAATAGTGCAGAGAATATGGGACCAGCTTCTAATTTGTTATTTACCATCCTGTCCTACAGAAATCTAGTCTCTAGCTTGCAGTCTCTCTCTCTTCCTTCTTCTATACTAACTATAAGAGGAATTACTAGTTTTTTGGTGATGGCTTTGAAACTTGAACTCCTAATTTATTTCCCAAGAACTCCACTGGACTTCATAGAGACATCACCTCCATGTTCAATAGCATTTTATTGGACTTCACAATGTCCCTTTACTAATCTCTGCCAGGTTTCTTGAGGCTAGCATCATGGCGCAGATGTAAAGTAAGGCGTAGGGCTCTCTTGACCTCTTGGTTGCGCAAGCAGTAAATGATAGGATTGAGCACTGGCACAATGACAGCATAGAGGACAGAGACCAGCTTGTTGGTGTCAAAAGCTGAGAGAGCCTTCGGCCGGGCATAGATGAAAATAGTGGCAGCATAGAAGATGACGACAACAGTGAGGTGAGAGGCACAGGTGGAAAAGGCCTTATGGCGTCCAGCAGCGGAGGAGATGCGCATCACAGCACCAGCAATGGCCATGTAGGAGGCCCCAGTGACACAGAACGGGCCTAGAAGGATAAAAATGGCCAAGATAAAGTCTGCGAGCTCTGCTTTGGACATGTCTGTGCAGGAGAGGTTGAGCAATGGGGAGACATCACAGAAGAAGTGGTTAATGATATTGGGACCACAGTAAGAAAGGCGAGAAATGAAGAAAACTTTGACCATGGAGATGCCAAAACCTCCAGCCCAGGAACCCGCTGCCAGCTGCACACACAGCTGGCCGCTCACAATGACAGGGTAGTGGAGAGGATGACAGATGGCCACATAGCGATCATAGGCCATAACAGCAAGAAGGGCACACTCAGTGCAGCCCAAGCCCAGGAAAAAGTAGAGCTGTGTCATGCAGCCCTCAAAAGAGATTAGCTGCCCCTGACTCTGTTTGGACCCAATGAAGCCAGCAAGCATCTTAGGAACAGTGACAGTGACATACCAGATTTCCAGGAAGGACATATTAGCCAGAAAGAAATACATGGGTTTGTGGAGAGTAGGGTGGTTCCTAATGGCCATAATGATGAGCACATTTTCAGTCAGCACCAGCACATAGGCCAGCAGAGAAAGCGAAAACAGTAGTGCCCTCAGCGGTGCCTGAGCTGGGAAGCCAAGCAATACAAACTCTCTCACTCGCCCACTGTGGTTCCTCTGATCCATGGTGTTGATCTCATCCACTGCTCTTCAGAGGAGACCAGAGTGCCTTCAGGAGACAGTGGCAAGATCCTTCCTGTTATCTTTGTGGATTTATATTGACAGAATGCAATGTATGTGGTGCATTGAACTGGGAAATGAGCTAAGACAAACATACAGAAACAAATGGCACTGTAACGACAGGAGTCTGTTCTGGAACTTGGAGGACAATGTCTTGAGAAACACTAGGAAAAATGGCACAAGTTGGTACCAATGTTTCTCTTTTGGTCCTACACAAAGACAAGAAAGAAAAGTCAGGATCATAAACTTTGAAGGTATAATAGAGTATTAGTACATTTTCATATGTAAAATAAATAAAATATCTGCCAAGCCAAAAATAATAAGAGAACACAGGCATGGTGATACATAACAATAATCTCAGTGACTTGAGACTGAGGCAAGAGGGTTGTAAATTGAGAGCAGATGCAGCCTGTGCTACTGAGGTAGACTGTGTCTCAAAATAAAAAGTTAAAAAGGGGCTGAGATACAACACAGTGGTAGAGCACTTCACTAGTTTTTTCAAGGTCCTGGGTTCAATTCCAGTGTCTAGGCTTCCCTAAAGTGGGAATATACTATATGCTGGATCATGAATTTGTTACACAATGATAATAAGAGATAATAAGTTACACAATGAACAAATAACAATAATATATAACACAGCTGATTATTCATTGTACTCTATTACTCTAAGGACTGTTTTAAAATATTTTCACTATTACTGGATCCTTGTAACAATTATTTACATTAACATATTAATAACCCCACTTAATCCCTAAAGAAACTGAAGTATAGAAAGGTTAAGTTACTTCCTCAAGGTCACACAGATTGTAAAATGTAGAACCAGGCATTCAGGACTTCAGGAGACATGAAAATATTCAGATGACGTGAAAGATGGACTGTTATATACATTCTCAGTTTAATTCCAGAAGAGGGACTCTTTGGGCCTCAGCTAAGGAAGCAAACCCTGCTGCATAAAAAAAGAAAAAAGAGGAGACCAAATCAGAAAGCCAAATGTTACAGCAGCTGCAAGATAAACATCCCACGTAACTAAGTACTTAAGAGGAGGACCTGGACCTGATTACAAAGTAGATGCTGAAGGCAAGAGGACTGAAAATCCCACTTGTTCTGAACATTGTGTTATCCTTCCTGGAATGAGAGTAAAAAACCTTCCCTTAGCATAGAGACAAATATGAAAGCATACATTACTGAACCCCTCTGTTCATTTGCCTTGATATGAAAGATAAAATTTTCCCTTTCAAAAATTCAAAGATTATCTGTGTGTGATGTGGAACAAAAGTTGGCATTTCCACATGGCAGTTGATATGAATAAAGGATTATTTTCATTCTATTTTCATGCTGTGTCTTATATGGTCATAGCATTGAAATGAGGGATGGAGTTGAGATGTGAGAATGGGATAGAGTCCACTGAGTATCTGAGCACCATTTCCTCCCAGAGTACTCCTTATTTTTGAGTATTACATGTGTTCCTGTGAGATTAGCAGTGGCAAAACGTGCTCAAAAATAAAATTTTACCTTGCTAATCCTTTTATTCTTATATTTCTCTTCTCCTTTTACTGTCCTGTCTATTTGAGCTCTTGATATTTCTCCCAAAACCAGAGTACTGTATAGTAACTATAAAATACAATGTCTGTGGCTTCCACTGCCCATCACTCTCTTACCTTCCACTCCCACACTTTTATCTTTGTAAAAATATATAGTGGATCAGTTATGTTCTACAGGATAGACTAGGAGCCATGGTACATAGAAGGCTAATAAGAGTGTTCAATGAGCTCATAATCAAGTGGGGATGTAGCTTCATCTTCTTGTCCCCAAGAGTGTAAACTGCCATGCCTATCTCTATACCACACACTAGCTTCATAAACTTCAGTGACCTTAGCCTTGATCCTTTCCTTCACTCCCTGCCTTGTATGCCATTCTTTGGGCTGTTGACTCTTTCGGCCTCAGACTTTCATTCAGTAGCTCTGCCTATAATCTCTTCCCTAAAGCATAAAGTTGACCTTTATACTTCTCTACTTAAAATCCATCCATAGTGCCCCATTATTTACAGAAAAATATTCAAATTACTTAACAATCCCTACAGGTAATTTGTCATCTGTCACTGATTTCATGAAAATGTTACCTCTTGTCACAGTCTGCACAATGTTTTAGAACTTGCAGCTCTGAGCACACCGCATGTAGGGCAATGCTTAGCTCCACTCACTTTGCAATTTCCATGAGCATGGCTGACTTCTACACAACCTTCAAGTCTTGGTTCAGGTGGCATTTCTTCAAATTGACATTAGTTACCCTTTTTCTTTACATTTCCCTTCACAGATTTGATAGAGTTCCTTTCTGTATCACTTCAATTAAAGCCCAGGAAAGCTTATACATCATTTTATTTCCTATATCACTGTTGCCATTGCTCTGGTAGATGTAAAAGAAGAGCTACATAGCTGAAGTGGCCCTATCTATCCTCACTGCTATTGCAAGGAGTGAACATAATTTCCTGGATGCCACATGAGTTTCTCAAACACGCCATATCTAGAAAAAAATAGTTCCCAGACCTAGTATTCCTTGATCATAATGAATTTCATTAGCTTCTCTTAAGTTACCTATGTCAGAGGTCTGGAAGTTTCCTAGACCTTTTGGAATCCTCTTCTCACTCCAAATTACACCCACACGTAATCCAATGACTATCTAAACTCTCTCACTAAGTATCTCTCATGTCTTCTCACTTCTTTTTGTCCTATCTCTACTGCCTTCCCACTAGTCCTTTACACCAGGTATTTGCTATTTCTTGATTTAATGCTTTCAACAGCCTCTTTCCTGGTATTTCTTCCTCTATCCTGAATTATCATTCTAATCTCTGCTTATTTCTATTTCAATGTTGACATAGAAATCACTAACCACAAGAGCATCTGGTTTTGAGAAACATGTATAAAATCCCCCCAATAAAGCATCAAAATATATTTGCTTTTAATTGTTCCATAACAACACACTCATTGCCTACTGCAATCCTTTTTCTAAACAGGTCATGATTTTTTTCACTGTGTGATTTGGCACATGTATCTATCGCTGTCAAAATCACTCACCCTGTCTCCTTAGGAATTCTTATTAATGTTCATATTTCATTCCCTTAGTTATCATCCCTTCAAAATTGCCCATATTCTGCAGACAGATAATTCAGTGCTATGTCTGTCTCCTCTTCTGGTAGCATTTCTTATTAAAGGGTCTGCCTTGGTTACTGATTAGCAAAGGTTGTATAGTGTCTGGAAGAAGGAAAAACAGAGGAAGGTATAATATGAGCAGAACATTGGATAGCACCCAATAGGAATGGAATATAGTGGAAGACGAAAATAATAACGGTTTCAGTGGAAATGATCAGCCATGGAGTATTTCAATACATTATTGGAATATTTCACAGATTTGGAAACATACATTGATTTTTAGATCCATGGGGTTCAGCTAATAGACAAAGTTAGAGTAAGTGCAGGAACACAGAGCCTTCTCTAGATAACAGGTACAAAATATGGGTAGGATGAACTTGCAATATAGAAAATATATTCAATGAGAGAATATTGGGTGAAATAATGATAATTTGCAAAGGGTGGAATAGGAATAGAAAATCAAAAAGCTGTAGGCTGGCAGGTAGGGTATAAATTAATAATAACCAGCTATGAGTAGCACAGACAAAATAATTGATATTGTTCTGAGTAGCAACAGAATTGACCAGATGTGGATAATGTTAATAGCATTTGAGAATCTTATTAGGGGTTAGAGGAGAATAGGAAAATGGATATATTCAACAGAAATAATGAAAACAAGGGAGAGTTGACCACTTGAAGATAAATGAACAAGTAACAGAATCTACTTACTTTATTAGAGTCCTCCTGACATGGCTAAGTTACTTAGAAGAGGACCTAGGAAGTGTATGAAAAAGGCAGTTGAACCATCAGGACAAAGAAAGATACTACACAGAATTCACCTTCTCTTCCTTCTGTGGTCAAATATCTCTGCCAAACAAGGACAGATTCCTTTATCTTGCACCTCCTCCTTTAGTCCTCATTTTCCTCTCCTCCTTCTGATGAATTGAGAGGAGGCAGAATCCCAAGAGACTAAAAAAGATACAAAAAAATATATACTGGAACAGAGGAGATTGAAAAAAAATGTTTAGGAAACTCAGGATATAGAAGTTTACTAGGAGAGTTATATGAAGGAGGTAGTGCCACAATATCCCTACAGCTTCATAGCATCTCCCTTTCCCTTCTCTTTCCTTAGCAGTCTTTATTTCTGTTGCCATGCTATCCTCTTGCTCAAAGGGAAGACATGGGCTCTAGACCATGCCTGCTTGGATATTATCTCAGTAATGCAATCTCAGGCAACTTAACTTCTTTTAGCCTTAGATTCCTAATTTATATATTGAGATTAATATGCCTCACAAGATTATTGAGAGGACTAAATGTTATAATATATAGAGAGTCCCTGGAAAATGATAGGGACTGAACAATGCTACATTGTCTCTACCTTCAACTCCTGACCCATCCACATACACTGCTTAATTTTAAGATATCACAGAAGGAGCACTAAATTGTAAGAAATAGAACAATGATTAGGTACGAGTGTGTAATGAAATAAAACCATCAGTTGATATCTAAAATTTAATTATTACCACATGAAATTGTATAATATATGCAGAAAATATTTGTTAGACATTCATGAATATCTGTACTTCTTACAATATGTGTAACATTGTCAACACACATTATGAAGAATGTGGCTTCTCAAGAATCATTTTAAGCCAGGTGCCATGGCACATGCCTATAATCCTAGCAACTCAGGAGATTGAAACAGGAAGATCACCTACATAACTTAATGAGAAATAAAATTAAGAATCAAGTAAAAATTAAATAAAATTAAATTGAAAATAAAATAAATTATATTAAAAATTCAAAGGGAGCTGGGAGCACAGCTCAGTAGTACAGCACTTGCTTAGCATGCACAACATCTCAGATGCAACTCCTTGAGTTCTGCAAAAATAATAATAATGACTATGATAATTTTATTAAAAATATGGTTGCTGTTGTTGTTGTTAGGTGTCACTGAGTTGGTATCAACTCATAGAGACCCTACATACAAAGAACGACATACTATTGTCAGTGCTTCTCTGCTGTTCATAGGGTTTTCAATGGCTATTTGTTATTTAGGAGTGAGTTGCCAGGTCCTTCTTCCAAGCCTACAGAACCTGATGTTCCCAGGCAATCTCCCTTCCAAATACTTGCCAGGCCATACTCTGCTTAGCTTCTGAGATCTGACAGGATTAAATGACACAGTGTTACAGCTACTGGTAAAAATATGGTAGGATGTATTATATCATAAGGAAAACTATCAAAGCTACTATTTCCACAGAAATGAGATATTGAAGCAAATAAATGCTTAAACTGACATGAAAATTTCATTGCCAAATTTTTATAACTACTATCTATTATATTCGCATATATGTATGTTCTCTGTGTCCAGAAGTATTTCACTGGAGAGAAAGGTGATGTTTTCCAATTACAGTAAATAATCGTAAACTAGATTTGGCCTGAGCTACCTGTCCACCCCTAATGTCCAGGTCCTTACATCACACCATTAATCACAGGATTATACTTTTTTATATCTTCCCTAGTAAGCTCAGCAAAGTTTCTTAGAAGTCAATATATAACTAACTTGTAGAAGAGGTTCAAAATCCTATTGAATCAATAATTGAGTTCACAACTTCAGATGATTTGATATGGTTACACTGCAGAACTAGAAATAGTGAAATAGTTTTAAATGAGGCCAGAAAAGTAAAAGGTTTTCTAAAGGATTTATGCCTTGATAAGAGGTTATCATTTTATTCCTTACATGATGATCAGCACTTGAAATGAGTTACAGAAGAAAACCTAGAAGCAGAGAAGATACAGGAAGCTACTGTAGTAGGCTAGATGAGAAATTGCAAGAATTTAACTTAAGGTAATGGGAAATAATGGCTGGGATTTAGCTCAGTTGGTAGAGTGTTGTGCTGCAGTCTCTGAGGTCCTGAGTTCAATTCCCAGCACTGCAAAAATGGGAGAAGGACCTGGCAATCCACTCCCAAGGCAATCCCGAAACAGTCAGCCATTGAAAACCCTATGAGAGTCACTATGAGTCGGATACCGACTCGACAGCACCTAACAACAACAACAATGGGAAATAATAATTACCAAATACATGAGAAATATAGAGAGAATATTGATAGTATTTGGTGGACATTAAGTTGAATATATAATAGAAAGGATACATTTTTGAGTCATTTCAACCTACATTAACTTATAAAATTATTTGTTGAATTGATGTAAGATTTAATATTAGTTGTTGTTATTCTTAGGTGCCATTCAATTGGGTCTGACTCATTGCAACCCTATGTACAACAGAATGAAATATTCTCTGACATTGTGCCATTCCTGGCACTATGTCAGTGCTTCTCTGATATTCATAGGGGCATCAATGATTGATTGCTTCAGCATTGTTTTTAGGGAGTGGAATGATAAGTCCTTCTGTCATTTTTGTGGTGTTTGGGGTCAAAACCAGCACCTGAGAGAGCACAAAGCAAGCACTCTACCAACTGAGCTAAACAACAGTTAGTATAATGGCAAAATACAGAGTGAAGGGTGTTATTTTTGGCTGAAGTAACAGTATAGACAGTGATAATGCTCAAAAAGGTAGGAAGACAATAACTATAGTCGCATGCTTTGAGTACTTATGTCAAGCAATCAGTTTCTTGATTAGATTGTATCATTTAATGTGCATAGTTACAGTATGATAAAGGTAATATAATCCCATATTACACATATGGATCCTCTGGCATAATAGTGAGTAACTGGCTATGTTCACATTCTGATTCAAGACCTTATAAATGAAACTGACTATATCATACTTTTTTTCAGTGAATTGGATTGTTATGGATTCAATTAAAATGGACCCTATGGGCTTGAAAGCTAGGTTGCCAGCTGGTGGTAATATTTTGGGTGGATGTGGAAATTTCAAAACTGGGACCTAGATAGCAGAAATAGGTCACTGGGGGGGGGGCTTGAAAGTTCTACCCAGACCCCCATTCCAGTTGCCATCCCTGCTCCTGTCTGCCATGCTGTGAAGAGCCTCTGCTACAAGTTCCTGCCACCATGGACTGAGCTATTCATCCATGCCTTTTCTGCTATTATGGACTATGTCTCCTGGAACTATGAGCCAAATAAACCTGTCCTTCTTAAATTGTGTTTTTCAGGTGTTTTGGTCACAGAAACAACTGAGGTAATTAGTATAGAAAATTAGTACCAAGAGTAGAGTCTAGGCCTGACCGTGTGGTTATTGGACTTTGGGAAGTGTTATGATTTAGATCTAAATGTCTCCCAAAAATCATGTGTTTGAACATTAGGTCCACAGCTGGTTGTGTTTTCTGTGTAGACTATAGAAATTTGGAAGGTGGGATTCTAGCTCTGAAGAAGTAGCTCCCTTGGGGTTGGGACACAGAAGATTTTCTAGTTGCTTCCTGTCATGCTGTGTGTTGGTGTACTATGGGATTCACTACCTTCCCCGCCAGCACACCTTTTGCCTCTGTGTAAGTCAGTTGTCATCCTTGTACCAAAAACCTAGCTCAAACAACCTTATGAGAGAAGAGGTTTATTAGGAACTCATGGTTAGAGAATCAGTGCGTAGTGGTGGCAGGGCAGGATGGCGGAGAGAAAGAATGCCCTATCTCAGGTCAAAGGGAGGAAAACTTTCAGAGATATGACCTAGGTGGTGCAATATGCCACTTGGGGTATGACTTTGAAAGTTGTAACAGGTCTCCAGGTCTGTTCAGGGTCTCTCATCCTGTTTAACATGATATGAAGAATCCTCTACTACAGGGTCCTGCCATCTTGGGTTGAGGTCTTAGGCCATGCCTTCCCTGCCACTATGGACTGACAACCTCTGAAGCTATAAGCCAGATACAGTTTCTTTCCTAGTTGTCTCTGTCAGATGTTTTGGTCATAGTCACCACAGGATAACTAATATGCAGATGCTAATTGATGTTGGAGGACACAGGAGTACAAGTTATACTTGGGAAATTAATATTGAAATTTCCATTTAGTATTTAAAAAGGACCAGGGAGGGCTTCTGGTATTCAAAAGAGACAGCTGAATCAGAGTCATAGATTTGGAAAGCTATACTTTTTAAGAATTATGTTACATTGGGAGAAATGGAAACATTATTTATTTACAAGATCTATAATGTGCTTTAGGGGCTGGGATTTAGCTCAGTTGGTAGAGCACTGCGCTGAAGTCTCTGAGGTCCTGAGTTCAATTCCCAGCACCAAAAAAAATGGGAGAAGGACCTGGCAATCCACTCCCAAGGCAATCCCGAAACAGTCAGCCATTGAAAACCCTATGAGGGTCTCTACGGGTCAGATACCAACTCGACGGCACCTAACAACAACAACATGTGCTTTATGTAATTAAAGACATACTTGATATGTGAATGAAATAAAGTAGAATGTTAGCAGCAGTTATTTCCTGATCTTAAGAGCATTGCTCTTAAGAGTGAAGCATTCGGCACATTTCTGTAATCCCAGTGGCTCAGGAGGCAGAAGCAAGAGCATCCACAAGTTTGAGACCAGCAGCAGTCTGTGTAATTTAGTGAGACCGAGTCTCAAAAAGAAAATGGGCTGGGGGTGCAGCTCAGTGGTCCAGCACTTGCAAAGCATGCAGGCGCCAGGCCCTGGGTTCAAACCCCAGTACTGGAAAAAGAAAAGAGTGAGGTATTAACAAATCCTCATTCATGGTAAGTTTTGACTTCCCAAGTAGGAGAGTAATTTGGCTCAGCATAGTTCAGGTGTCTATTCCAATACTTGAGCTGTGGGGTGGGGGTCGAGTAGATCATTAGATCACATACATTAGAAAAAATTATTTTTAAAAAACCACATATTCCTTTATATTTGGACATTATATGAAATAAAGTATTTAAAAAGCACTTATATTTCCAGGAAAGTAGGAAGAGTAATCTTGAATTACTCAACTTTTATTCATATTGTTTTTGTACCATTTAGTATAAAATGTCTTTTAGATACTATTGTAAACCTATGATTGACAATTTTATAACAACAGATATAATTTTAAATTATCACTAATTATTATATGTCAGTTTTTTATAAATCTGTAAAAAACATCTGAGTATATTTTAAAGCATTTTAATCTTACTGAATGAAAATCCAATCATAGAGGCATAACAGCAAAGAAAATTTTGAAA
>VMDO01001308.1:0-217161 GCA_007922755.1 Pedetes capensis
AAAAAAAAAAAAAAAAAAAAAAAAAAAAAAAAAAAAAAAAAAAAAAAAAAAAAAAAAAAAAAAAAAAAAAAAAAAAAAAAAAAAAAAAAAAAAAAAAAAAAAAAAAAAAAAAAAAAAAAAAAAAAAGAAAGAAAGAAAGAAAGAAAGGAAGAAAGAAATTGAAGAAAAAATTCAAACTTCCAGTGGCAACAGTGAAAAATTCTACAGGGAAAATATTAAATGATGCAGAAAACATCAAAAGAAGATGGTAAGAATACAGAGTCATTATATAAAACAGAATTGATGGATGACCAAATATTTCAAGAGGTTGCATATGATGAGGCACCAATGGTATTGAAGGATGAAGTAGAAGATGCCTTGAAAGAATTGGTGAAACACAAGCCTCCAGGAATTGATGGAACACCAATAGAGATGTTTCAACAAACTGATGCAACACTGGAAATGCTAACATGTCTATGGCAAAAAATTTGGAAAACAGCTACATGGCCAACTAATGGGAAGAAATCCATACTTGTGCCTATTTCCAAGAAAGGGGATCCAACTGAATGTGGAAACTATCGAACAATATCATTAATATCACATGCAAGCAAAGTTTTACTAAAGATCATTCAAAAGCAGCTGCAGCAGTACATAGACAAGGAATGGCAGGAAAATCAAGCTGGATTCAGAAGATGGCAGGGAACCAAGGACATCATCACTGATGTCAGATGGATATTAGCCTAAAGCAGAGAATATCAGAAAGATGTCTATCTATGTTTTATTGACTATGAAAAGGCATTTGACTATGTGGATCATAACAAATTATGGATAATACCATGAAGAATGGGAATACCAGAGCACCTAATTGTAATTCATGAAGAATCTGTACATGGACTAGGAGGCAGTCATTCAAACAGAACAAGGAAACACTTCGAGGTTTTAAGTCAAGAAAGGTGTACATCAGGGCTGTATCTTTTTATCATATCTCTTTAATTTCTATGCTGAGCAAATAATCCAAGAAGCTGGACTTTATGAAGAAGAATGCAGCATCAGTATTGGAGGAAGACTCATTAACAACCTGCATTATGCAGATGACTCAACTCTACTTGCTGAAAGTGAAAAAGGTTTGACACATTTACTGATGAAGATCAAAGATCATAGCCTTCATTATGAATTGCAACTCAACATCAACAAAACAAAAATCCCTACAACTGGCTCTGTATGCAACTTCACAATAAATGGAGAAAAGACTGAGGCTGTCCGTGATCTTGCTTTACTTGGTTCTACAATCAACATTTGTCAAAGCAGCAGTCAAGAAATCAAAACACATATTGTTTTGGGAAAAGCTGTTGCAAAAGACCTTTTTAAAGTATTGAAAAGTAAAGATGTCACATTGAAGATGAAGGTGCACCCGACTCATGGCATGATATTTTCAGTTGCATCATATGCTTGTGAAAGCTGGACATTGAGCATGGGAGACAGGAGAAGAATTGATGCTTTTGAATTATGGTGCTGGAAACAAATATTGAATATACCATGGATTGCCAAGAGAACCAACAGATCTGTCCTAGAAGAAGTGCAACCAGAGTGCTCTTTAGAAACAAGGATGGCTAGACTGCATCTTATGTATTTTGGACATATAGTCAGGAGGGACCAATCCCTGGAGAAGGACATTATATTTGGGAGGATGGCAGGTCAACAAAAGAAAGGAATACCTTCCACCAGATGGATTGACACAGTATCTACAATGATGGGCTTAAATACAAATAAGATTGTGTGCCTGGCAGAGAATTGGAGAGTGTTTTGTTCTGCTGTAAATAGGGTCACAATGAGTCAGACCTGACCCAACAGCACCTAATAACAACAAAGGATCTCCACTTTGTCTAGCATGCAGTGCTCAAGGGTAAGTATGAGGCGATAAGGTTGAAAGAGCAGATTCCAAATTGGGTTCCATGGACTACCAGGACTCTCAAATCATCTTGGGGAAAAAGATTCTTTGACTACATCACTTTGGGAAACACTGTGTAACATCCACCTCCTGTAGGCTGATGTGTACATTACATACTAAAGGCATGCAGTAGGAAACCTGAGCCACTCTCCCTTTTTCCCAGTATTCCTAGAAATCCACTTTAGGAAATACCGGGCCAGAGAAGTGAGATACGTCTCAATAACAGAAGCCTGTATATTACACTAATGAATGGGCTCTTTACTCTGAAAGCTCAGGATAACCTTGATGACTTTCAAATAAAGGAGTCACATGATCAAGTTTGTGATTTAACAAGGGAGAGAGAGAGAGAGAGAGAGTGAGAGAGGGAGAGAGAGAGAGAGGAAATTTCTGGCATCAGTAAAGAGCATTTGAATAAGGAGGGTAGGAGAGTAGACAGAAATCAGTTTTCAGGAGGCTGTTATAGTATTTAGAGGAAAAGGCATATGAACCTAAAAATAAAACTAAGTGTATAGCTAGGTGCCATAGTGTACGTCTGTATTCCTAGCAACTCGGAGGCTGAAGCAGGAGGATTCCAAGTTCCGCACTGGAGACAATCTGTGTAACTTAGCGTTAGTGTAACTGTCTCAAAATAAAAAATAATAAACAGGCTGAGGGTGCTGCTCAGTGGTAGAGCAGTTGCTTAGCTTGTGTGAGGCCCTGGATTCAACCCCCAGTACTGCAAATAAACAAACAAACAAACAAGTAAGAAGTGAAACTAAGGAAGCAGTAGGAAGGTAACAATGGTGCACCAGAAAGAATTTTACCCAAGGCAGAGGGTGATTCTCAGGGATGGGCAGAACCATGGCAGAAATCAGAGGTAACTGTGTGAAAGAAATATCTCTAAAATGTATGTTGGTTTCTTCCTAGGGTCACTGGAGGAGGTGAAAGCAGGTTTGGAGTAAACACAATAAGTTTGGGGCATATTATGAGAAATAGCAGTCTAGAGGTCAACAGAACATACATAAACAGAGGGGCATCAGAATACAAGTCACAGATGGAAGCCTGGGCTTAAATGGGAATGTTCATTGATTATAATGAAGAGAATTCAGGTTCAAGGGCATAACTCTGGGTAATGTCAATGTTTGGCCAATAATAGTAAATAGTCAAAATTGGTAAATTGATGAAGAGAAAATATGAAAACCTTAAGAGACATGTCAAAGAAGACAAAGAAGGAGTTAGAAAATGGAAAGCAGGGCAATAGGGCCAAATGCCAGAGACAGCCAAGGAGATATGACCAGGACTGTGTCCATTGGCTGTGATAAAATGTCATTAGATATTCATCAAAGCTGTGTGGGACTGGAAATCAGATGACAGCCATGAGAGTGAAATAAAAGAGACATAGAGTGAGGATGAAGTTGTCCTTCAATGAATTGACAGAGAGAGGGTGATTAGTTGTTGCCATTGAGTCAGTGTCCAACTCATAGCGACCCCATGCACAACAGACGAAACACTATTGTTGTGCTTCTCTGTTATTCATAGAATTTTCGTTGGCTGATTATTCTGGGAAATCGGTTGCAGGTCCTCCTCCCAATCCTATAGCATGTGGTGTTTCCAGGCAGTCTCCCAATCCAAGTACTAACCAGGCCTGACCCTGCTTAGCTTCTGAGATCTGATGAGATCAGACGTGATTAGGACTGGGTAAAATTGTGGTCATTTGACTTCAGGTATTTGGCTTTGACTTGACAAATAACTGAGTATATGCGTATATGTGGAGAGAGTTGGGGACAAAAAAGGGGGAGAGACCAGCAAAGAGAGAAGAGGAGAGACAAAAGAGATGATTGCCTGGCAGTATCTCAGGGAAGAGGAAGGGATGGTATTCAGTGTGGATCCTGAAAGGTGACACAAGATAACAGGTCTGATAACACATTCACCCACAGACTTCAACTTCCCCACTGAAAGTTACATAGAAAAGGCTCATAAGGTGTGAGAGGGTTTTAGGAAGAAGGTGGCTTTTGAGAGAAAGATCAGCTCATCACCCTGAGTCACAAGAAAAAGAAGACTCAAAGTCAGCTCTGCCCTTCAAGTATCTCAAATGAGAATCACCATATTATTTAAAATGTCAATATTAATTTTGAAATACATGAGTACAATTATCATGATAAATTTCATCAGGTAGAAATCAACACTATTTTTTCTATGTGTATGCATATTCTGTACATTTTTTAATAAAAGGAGTCTTTCCTTAGGTAGGTAGATTTGAAAGAAAGCAAATGTCAAAGCTTGTTGAACTTTCCTTCACATTTTCCTCTCTAAGTTCTAGGATCATTTAAAGGTTTAGGAAAACCACAAATAATACAACAGTACTTTTCATTTACTTCTCTTGCTAATACTACTCTCAAATATCTGTGTAATAAAGTGACATGTTATCAGTTGTCAAAATAATAATGTTTCTTCATGTTCACCATTGATTTCATCTAAACACTCTTTCTAAGATGATTTAACAATTAAGATATTGACAAAGTGAGTGCAGGAAAGGGACACACCGAACCATCTGACATTGCAGCAGAAATCTAATCAAGCAGGTGGATTCTTACATGGTGGCCTGAAGACGAAAAAGACTCCACACCTGGAGTAAAAATGCTAAGCCCATTTAAGAGCTATTTTTGGTTCCTTGATTACAGTGAAATGTCATCAGTACCTATTTTTCAAAGAAAAACAAAATGCACATGGTGTGAAGGCAAATGAAGAAAGGGGGTGCTTCTAAAATTGGCTGCAGTCTCCACTACCTTCAGTTCCTCTCCTCTATCCTTAGCAAATGTGATACTTCCTTTTCAGAGCCAAGAGACTTTCAGTTGAATTAGAAAATGTCACACCCTGGAAATTCAAGCATAAGAAAGAAGCTCTGAAGAGTATTTTGTTGACCTACAGGAAGACTTAGAGATCAGGATCTCAAAAACAAAAAGTCTTCAAAATTGCACTTCACTAGTCAGATCTGTTCATCTTCCCTACAAACGCAGATTCTGACACGAACAACAAAATAGTTATCACAATCCTACTTACATGCTCTTAAGCCTATTTGGGGGCTAGGATTTAGCTCAGTTGGAAGAGTGCTGCTCTGCAGTCTCTGAGGTCCCCAATACAATTCTCAGCACAAAAAAAAAAAAAAAAAAAAGGAAGAAGGACATGGCAATCCACTCCTGAGGCAATCCCAAAATAATCAGCCACTGAGAGCTCTATGAGGGTGACTGAATCAGACATGACTTGAGTGCACCTAACAAAAACAACCAACAGGCCTATTTTGACAGCAATAGTTATTTAATTTAGTGTCTATTACTTACATTGTTTTCAGAATTCATAGAAGAGTTAACTATTATAGAAAAACCTTTACCAAAAATGAAATAATCACTAATTTATCATACCTATAAATCTACATTTTCACATACCCTTTTAAGGTTGTTGAAAGAGATAGTTAGATGTAATTATAGTTCATGGGAGCCATTTTTGTGTCTAATTTTGATAAATGTCATTTGATCTGCATTAGAACTTTTTGGAAGACTGTGCTATTCCAGGCCTGTAGCCCTAGCCCTGTGGCATCCGATCCCATCAGATCTCAGAAGCTAAGCAGGGTTGGGCCTGGTTAGTATTTGGATGGGAGACTGCCTGGGAAAACCAGATACTGTAGGCCTGGGAGACGGACCTGGGAACCCACTCCGAAAAATCAATCCATCATTGAAAACCCTAGGAACAGCAGAGAAGCACTAACAATAGTGTTTTGCCTGTTGTACGTAGGGTCACTATGAGTCGATACCAACTTGACAGCACCTAACAACAACAATGCTATTCCAGTATCAATGAGAAGGCTGTAGAACCAGGTTTGAAAAAGTCGGGAACTGTGAAAGACCAGACAGCCAGAAGAAGACCCCAAATCGTGCCTTATAAAGAGTCTGGCCAGGACTGCTGCTGTTGCTGTTGCCAGTCACTGCACATCATCATTACTGCACTGCCATCATGGCAAATATTGAATACAAGATGCTATAACCATGGCATCTGTAACTTTATGCAAGGTACCATAGTCACCACTGCAGCAGAACTTTCCAGCTGTTCCAGCTGTTCTGCCCATCATCATTACAGGCTCAAATTTCAATACCTTGGTGAAGACATCAGATGGACCAGGTGAGCTTACTTGCCTACTTTCCGGCAGCTGAGGAGGTGGGAAAGGAAATACTTCCCTCCCCTTATCTTCCTTGAGATTATTCCCACATTAAAAGAAAAGAAAAGAAACATTGATTGATTCTGGGCAACCATTCCCAATAAATGTCCACCACAGGTACTACTCCAAACCCAGTCAGTATCTAAAAGTTGCTCTTGAAAGCAGTGTAGAAATTTTTTGCATTAAAAGATGGGGACTTTGCTGCAATAGTTTTCTAATGCCGCAAATGTATTTCTGAATAATGTTGCAAAGTGATGTTGATTGTATGGAAACTTTTAGGAGAGAAAAAAAGGCCAACTTTTACGTTCTCAGAAATCTTCAAAATTTGCACACAAGGAGAAAATAAAGGCATAGCAACAGTCTTAGAATAAAGCCTTTAATGAACTAATGTATAAAAAATTGGCCCCCACGGAGCTTGAAGAGAGATGGTGGAGCTGCTGTGGAATTCCCTGCTCCATTTCTACTCTTTAAGACCTAAGGCTGACCACAGGAAGACACTATGGACACTAGAAAGACATGCTTAACCTAAATGACCTCAGGGAAGCTAAAGAAGGGGAAACCATGCTCTCACATGCAAAGGAAGAAAAGCTGCATGTCCTCTATGGTCCCTGAATTCTTGAGTTCATTCAGTCATTTGTTTATTCAATGGCATGCATTAAGTGCCATTTACCGTGCCTTACACTGTCAAGCAAGGTGGACAAGGTAGGTCTTCATTTGGGAAACGCCTAATCATTTCTTACGTACATCAATGTATGTCTTTATGGAGGAACACGCAACACTCCCTAATGTAGTGAGTAATAATGGAGCAGAAGAAACCTACATAAGCATAAATTTGGGATCAGGAATAGGCTCAGTTCAACCTTAAAGAGTTCTCACTCCTAGCTGGGCGTGGTGGCACAGGCCTGTAATCCCAGCGGCTTGGGAGGCAGAGGCAGGAGGATCCCAAGTTCCAGAGGCAGTCTGTGTAACTTAGCGCGACCCTGTCTCAAAAAAAAAAAAAAAAAAAAAAAAAAAAAAAAAAACAAGTAAAAATAATGGGCCGGGGTGCACCTCAGTGGTCCAGCACTTGCAGAGCATGCAAGCAGTAGGCCCTAGGTTCAACTCCCAGTAAGGCAAAAAAAAAAAAAAAAAAAAAAAAAAAAAAAGTTCTCACTCCTGGCTTAGTCTTAAAAAGGTTTCCCCATCCTGGATAAGGTGAAAAACTCACACATAGGATCAAGAAGGGGCAGACAACTAAACTTTACCTTTTTCCCCCAGTGCTGGAGAGTTGAAGTCAGGGCCTCCCGCAAGCTAGGCAAGTGCTTCACTCCTGAGTGGCAACTCCAGCCCCTTTTTTAGTTTTTAGTTTTTAGTTTTTATTTTGAGACAGGGTCTTGCTAAGTTGCACAGGCTGGGCAGAAAACTTTTCTAATTCAACTTACTTATATGAACAATTCTTTTACTGCTGATAGTGTATGTAGCTTAAGAGATTAAACAATTGATTCAGAACATTTTTGGTCCCATGTACTAGTAGATGCCCTCCAAATAAATTGCCCTTTTTTATTCTTTGTATGCTGATGACTCAAGATTAAAATCATTCTTATAACATGAGATGAAGGTATTGTGAGGCATTAATAGTTTCTTTGTTATCAGAGAATTACCAGCTTTGAATGACATTTTATAAATGTCCTCGGGGCCCACTGCTGTGCCAGACATGAATCAAAACATATTAGTCACTGAACTGCAGAACTTATATTTAAAAGTATTCTTTACTAATGTAAATTCAGTATAGAAAAGGCTAATGAAACAAAAAAGAAGTAGGCTTAAAAATAATGTGCAACTAAGTTAAACTAAACTAATAATAATCATGATGATAACTGCTAGATTTACTGAATGCTGAGTCCAGTATTATTCTGAGCACTTGTGATATTTTATTTGCAGCCCATGAGGTACAGCGTGAAAGGATTCAGTGCCTTTTATTCAATTTGTTGGGGCTGCAAGGTTGGGATCACACTGATTCTCTATGTAACCACAGATGTGATGGTGACAGTGGTATTTTAGCCAGGTTGGGTGGGCTAAGGGAGATAGTGTGCCTGGCATAGGGAACTGGGAAGCAAGAAAACCAGACTTTGACCCATAAATTGTCTTTGGCTGAAAAAGAAGTATTATGAAAGAAGAGAATTTGATGCAGGGAACTCACCTCTGCTTTGAGATAAAGGTAAGAGAGAAATTTCCTTGGAGGAAGTAATAGGGATTCATCATTTGGACTGACTTGGGAAAGACACCAGCAAGGTATCAGATCAAGGGGGAAATATTGCTGGTGCAGTTGTTGGGGAAGTGTGAAGATAAGAGGAGAAGATGGAGGTTTCCGTGGGCCCAGTTGGGGGGGAGCCAGAGCCTAGGCAAGGGCATAACTCTGGGATCATATGGAAAAAGAAAAGACACAGAATGTTAGGCAGAATCAGCAAGCTAACATGACAGATTGAATGTGGGTGTGGAGATTTTATATATATAATATGGCTCCAAGGCAGAACTGGAAAGAGGGACTTCGGTGTCTTCAGTGACATATCTAGAGAGCTGCCCTTTCTCTGTCTGCTACTCTTGTTAATCTGATCCTGTACCAGCAGCTACCTCTTCAATTTTCCAAACATCTTCACACCCTCTTCCATGTATGCTGATCTTTTAGTTGCCAGCATTTCTCAGCTGTCAATGCTGTAATTTGCAGCTGTAATTCTCTGACCATTGTTATTTATTTTAAACTCTAATATCCAACATTTGTTCATCCAGATGCCATCTGTTAGCCATCTTTCTCTCATTGTGACAAAATAGCTGAGAAAATCCATTTAAAGAAGGAAAGATTTATTTGGCTCACAATTTCAGAGGTTTCAGTCCATGATGAGCTGGCTCCATTGCTTTAGGCCTGAGGTGAAGCAGAATATCAAGGTGGCAGAGTATATGGCAGAGGAAGCTGCTCATCTCATGATGGCTAGTAAACAGAGAGAGGATGGGAAGGGGTTGGAGACAAGATATAGTTCCCAAGGGTATGCCCCCAAGGACCTACTTCCTTCAATTAGGCCCCACCTCCTAAGTTTCTATCACCTCCCAATAGTCCACCAAATTACAAATCCATCCGTTGATAAGTCCATTGATGAAGTCAGAGTCCTCATGATCTTGTTGTTGTTGTTCTTAGGTGCTATCAAGTCAGTGTCCAACTCATAGCGACCCTATGTACAATAGACGAAACACTATTGTCTTGCTTCTCTGCCATTCATAGGGTTTTCAATGACTGATTGATTTTTGGGAGTGGGTTGCTGGGTGCTTCTTCCAGGCCTACAAGCACCTGGTGTTCCCAGGCGGTCTCCCATCCAAGTACTAACCAGGCTCAACCCTTCTTAGCTTCCAAGATCTGACAGGATCGGATGCCACAGTGGTATGGCTGCAAACTTTCATGATCTTATCACTGCCCAAAAGCCTATCAGCTGGCAACAAAGTCTTTAGCACATGACCTTTGGGGCACATTTTAGATCCAAATCATAACATGCTGCATGCTCAGGACACAATTTCCAGGCCCAGCTGGCTATAGAACCCACTGTTAGAGAAATCTGTAGCCCATGGGCCCAAGTAGCCCAACTGGGAAGGAATAGAGAACCAAGAGGCTGAGTAATAGTCCCAAAGATATCTGTATCCTAATCTCTGGAATGTGTGATCATCTTATATGTTAAAAAGGACTTTGAAAATCTAATTGGGTTAAAAATCTAGAGCTGAAAAAATTAGCCTAAAGAATTCCCATGGGTTCAATCACAAGTATCTTTATATAAGAGAAGAAGAGAGAGATTTGACTACAGAACAGAACAAGTGCAATGTGATTACAAAAATCAAAATTAGAGTGTTGGTGATGTAAGCAAAGGATGCCACAGCCAGTGGCATCTGGAATAGATAAGGACCAGATTCTTCACTGGAGCCTCTGGAATGAAACTCCTTGATACCTTGAATATAGCACCTAAGACTCATGTAGGATTTCTGGCCAAAAGAGAATGAACTTTGTGTTTTTGTAATTTGTTACAACACCCAGAAGAAGCTAATACTCCACTCTTGTCTCAATGACCTAGAGAGAGTTTCGGATTATCAAAGAAAGAAAACACTCCTGTAATCACATCACCACATGAGTATAGAGCCAAAGGGGAGATGTTTTTCATATTTTTCCTCATGGAACCAAAGTAATACATATATTTACCTATTTCCAGCAGGGTCCTGAGCAATCTTAATTCAACATGCTTTTCCTTCCATCCATGATTATCACCAAGCCCAAGTTCTCAATTATCTAACTACGCCCCAATTTGCTCTTACACAATGTCCACCAAAATGGTCCTGACCCTGTTGCTCATTTTTAAAATGCCAATGCATCCTTGAGACAACAAAAAATTTACTTCCTTTCCAATCTTTCCTTGTATCTACAAAATATCTTGCTCCCTCCTTTGCATTCCCATGGCTGAGATCATTGAGCATGATCCGTGTCTTACTTGTTATTTAAGAACTAGATGGTGAGCACCTCAAGAATGCAGATTTTACCTGCTTCTCCTCAGCAAAATGTTAACGAAGACAAGCATTTTTTATCATCCTCATATTCCAAGTGCTGCTTTTTTTCTTATTCTTAACATTTAAAAAATTAAGTTCCTATGTTCCATAGATATTGTTAAATGAAAAAATATATTTCCTCAAATTTAGTAACTTAAAAAATGAATAACCTCAATGATAGCATGTTAGGATAAGTGAAAAGAATTGACAATTCAGCCCTTTTGAAAACTTCCTTTAAGGAAGCTTGATGAAATTTGGTCCTATTGGTCCCAGCAATCCCAATTCCCATCTCCCTTTACTCATTCATAGTTTTGTTTTAGTCTGACATATAAACATTTGCCTGCAGCTGTACTACTGTGGCACCCAATCCCATCAGATCTGGAAGCTAAGCAGGGTCGGGCCTGGTTAGTACTTGGATGGGAGACCTGCCTGGGAATGCCAGGTGCTGTAGGCTTGGGAGAAGGACTTGGAAACCCACTCCCCAAAACAATCAGCCATTGAAAATCCTAAGAACAGCAGAGAAGCATGACAATGCCATTTCACCTGTTGTATGTAGGCTCACTATGAATCAGACACGTACTCAGCAGCACCTAACAACAACAACAAAGACATAAACATTTAGCCACAGAAGCTGTAATTTGACTGCATCTTGCATGTAGTATTTATAGACACATGGACATATATAGTATATAAGTGTAGACAGATTTATATATCAAGATTAAATGGTCAAGAAAGCTTGGGTTTAATTTAATGTTCTGCTATTTGTCACTGCCTTAAAATGGAGTTCAATTTCTACAACAACAACAAAAAATGGGAATAAATAGCTATATCTTAAAGTTATTATAAGAACTATCAAGCATATATGATGGAGCCTAGCATATAGTAAGTATCCCCCCTTAACTATTCCTTATTTTCTTCAGAATTATGTTTCTGTAACAATACTCCCTTATACATGTGCTCAATGCAAATGTGATATTGAGAAAAGATCATTTAGAAATTGAACAGATATACAAGATACTAGTTGCTCCCCTGACCCATTGAACACCTCTTCAATGAGTTTAAGCCCCTTATTTCAACTTTTCTTTAGGTCATTTAGATGTAATTTTCTTCATCAACATTCTGATTATTAATAGCTTATTTGCATCACACTATAAGTGATTCTAAAGTGGCTATTATTTTAGACCTTGCCATCCATGAATTTAAATTTGGAAAGATCACACTGATGGGTCAGAAAGAAGGGCTCATCAAAAACTAGAGGATCAGTGTGGGTGAACATAAAAGACAAAACTGAGACCAAGCCAAGACTTGCAAGTGAACTGCTCTCTGCTACCTTTCCTCACAACCTGCCTGCATACAAGGCCCTGCTGAGCCAGGGCCTAGATCTTTCTGTTGTGGCATCTGGAGAATGGGCTGGGAGAACCAGAACAAGAGACTAAGAATGAACTTGCAGAAGTTCTACACCACATATAGTAAAGGGCTCTGGTGGGGAGCAGGCAGAGGAAGAAAAGCCGTGTTAGGCTGAACAGTGTGAAAGATAGGAGTTGGTTGTAGGAAAAACTGCAGGACCTTCGAGAAGTGAAAGGAAGAGGCCAATGAAGCACAGGGCCCCTTGGAGAGGTCTTGTAAAAAATGTATTTCAAATTTATTTATATTTTGGCACCCAGTTGAGTCTCTACATCTCAGCCTCCTTAAATAAACAGAAGCCCTTTGTTTTGTTACCATTGCATAAGAAAACAGAAAATACATTATCACCGCTGTAAAAAGAGTAGTTCAAGGATCTAATGAGGCTCTAACATCTCCACAACACAACACGATGCCAATGACCATCAAGGGTAGATCCCAGGAAGTGTATTTCAGTTAAGGTCAATATCCTGACCCTGGTCATTCAGAGACAGCATTGAACCCAGATTCCTGATTTCCCTGTGCAGTTCTAGCTTCTCTTCCCCAGCCTGTGTTCTAACCCAGAGCCTTTGAATTGCATCTGAATCTGACTCTGCTGTTCTCAAAGCTGACCTCTGGCTTCCTTATCTCTCTGACTGGCTCTTATCCTTTGATGTATTCAGCTGCTCATATTTGATCTAATGAGGTCCTAATACTCTTCCTCAGACATGGCTTACTCTGGCCCAGAGGAGATTTACTATGAAGACACAGTTTAGATAATTTAGACATTTCCATTAATCAAGGATGGTTCAGGGAAGGGGAGAGAATCTCATAAATTATTTGTCTTCATCTGTTCTCCATTGCTAAAATAACATACCTGAAGCTAAGTAATAAAGGTAAAATTTACTTTAGACCACAGTTCTAGAGGCAGGCACAGAAGTCCAAGAGCATGGTGCCAGCATCATTCAGGGCTAGGGAGGGCCTCCTATTGATTGAACTCAGGGCAGAAAGCTGAAGAGTGAGTGCACATGGAAGTGGCACTCATGTCCAAGAGACAGAGGGGAGATACAAAAATCACTTTTGAAGACCTACTCTCATAGTAACCAATCCATTCCTGTGCTCATGAGAGCTCAGTCATAAGAGAAAAACATTAGTCTCCATTAACAATGTAATCACCTCTTAAAGACCCAGCCACCTCTCAGCACCATTACCTTGGAATTAATTTTCACCATGAGTTTTGAGAACTATTTGAATGGAATTTTGGAAACTTTAAAGAGAGATTATGGTACACCTTTAAGATAGCTCTGTTAATCTGGTTTTGAATGTATGTGGATTCTTAGAAGTCAGAATGTTATAATGACAGCAAAAGTCAGTGGGGTAGAATTCTTAAGAAAGAAGTCACATTCTGATCTTTTTGGATGTAGCACTTTTCCTCAATTGACATGCATTCTACTCCCCTAAGGGAACTTTACTCTTTGGCTAAGAAAGCAGTGGGCAAGACCCATTTTCATCCACTATCAAAACCAGCAAGTGATTAATTAAGCCAAGAGCTGGATTGTGCTTGGGTATGGTTGAAAGAGATAACGGGCAGTAGAAAATGCAGCAGCTGTCTTCATTTTTCTACACACTTATATTGAAACAATTTTTTTCCTTTTCTTTTTATTTAAAATTTTTGCCAAAACACTGCTATACTGCCTGCCCATGCTTTAGCCAGGCATTTTGTGTGGGAGTGATTGAAGCGGGCAATTAAGTTCTCCTCTTAGGTCCTCTTCATTTTCCTTCAGGTGACATTTATTTGTTCATGGTGGAGTGAAAAGAATTTTTCAACTAGGGAGGGAGTATTTATTTCATTTTATCCTATTTGGATTCAGGATAGACCATGGAGAGAAATGTATGTGTTTCCTGATACATTATTTTTGACAGGAAGGAAAAAGACACAATTTGATTAGCTGGCACAAGACAGAAATCATGACTGTTGCATTTTTTTTTCTATCCATCTTATATGGTTGTTGGCACCCTGACTGTTCTGTGACATGGGCCTCACAAGTTAGACAGAAAAGTGATCCAAACCATATGTTTCCAAATACCCTGACAACAGGCTTTCCCTTTGAACTCTCAGCTGAATGTAACTAACACATCAAAGTATCCAACCATTCATCTTTAACTCTGTCAATAATTATTCCGAAATGTAAATTAAGGTTCTACCCCTACTGCAGGTGCAGAAGTGCTAAGTCAATGGTGTTTTCCTCCCAAACTCCTCATTTTATCATTCTATTTCTCACCCGGTCCACTGGGTGCTCATTCCTCTTTACTACTAGAACATTCAGTGTGAATGGATGTTCTTGAGTGGATGCTTCCAAAAACTACCCAGATTAACTAAGGATAGAAGTGGAAGTTGCCCACTCCAACTCCCAAAGCACTGTGGTAGCTGAAATCACATTGACAGATTTTAAAAGCCATCCTGCTGAGATCAGAGTGTGTGTCACAAATTCGCTATGGCTTTGTTGTCCTTCGCTTCCCAAATTTCCTCAAGGGACCAGCAAATGAAGCCTAAATTGAAATCCAATAAGTTAAACAGATACTTTCATCTTAAATTCCAGGAACCAAATTAATGAAATCATGGAGGAGAGGTGTTGTTGCTGTCCTTTGCAGAGTTGGCTGGCCATGCCATCTGGCATTCCAGTAGAGACCCATGCAAAGAAGGTGATTTGGCTAAATCTTTGTATTGTCCCTTCAGCACCAGATGCTACCTCCGTGTTCACACTGGGCAAATGTCCATAGCCCTGCACTCGGTACTCTGTCACATCCTGTTGGTAGCACCTGATTCAAGGTCATTACTGCAGCACATATAAAGAGGACAGTGCCCAGTCACATGGGAAATTCTTGAGGTTCTCTGAGGCTATCACAAAGCACTGCTCATAGCATGCTCAAAATGCATATTAATAAGGAATTTTACCTTCTTTCTGAGGACTCCTCATTTTATAAATGAAATTACACACAGGATGTTAAGAAAATTTCAAATCTGAGCTCAGCTCCTTCCTACTGCCCTACTTTGGGCTGCCCCATTTTCTAAAATTAATCCTTTGTGTTTGTATAATTTAAATATAAGCCCAAACTAAGCAATTGCTAAGGTAAATCTGATGCCAAACTTCTGAAGCATAAATTGTTGTTGTTAGGTGCCGTCGAGTCGGTATCCAACTCATAGCGACCTTCATAGGGTTTTCAATGGCTGACTGTTTCGGGATTGCCTTGGGAGTGGATTGCCAGGCCCTTCTCCCATTTTTGTGGTGCTGGGAATTGAACTCGGGACCTCAGAGACTGCAGCACAGCACTCTACCCACTGAGCTAAATCCCAGCCCAAAGCATAAATAGTACCCAAAATAATGCACTGCTTGAAGACTTTTAGTAAATTGAGATTGAATCAACAAACATTTATAAATAAATGAATATTAAGGGGTTTTAAACCTATCCATGGCTTGGCTCATCTGTCGCATTAGATTATTCTCACTATTTCTCCCTTCCATTGGCTAGGTAATTGAAAATGTACAGTAATCTGAGTTACCATAAGAGCACACAAAAATGGGAATCAGAATGTGAGGAAGGAAAATGCATTATCCACTTCACCAGATCTGTACATTATCTTACAAGGCTCTGCAAGGTTCACATCCTGAGGACAATTGACCATCATATTCAGGATAACTTGGACTTTGTAGTGGGTCTAATAAAGAAACAAAAGGGAAGGAAGGAAATAGTGTTTACTAAAGGCTTAAAGTGTATTTTTGCTTTCACATATATTGTCTTACTTCATATTCAACCTTGAAAAGAATGTAATATTATTTCCATCTTAAGGCATAAATAAACTGAAACTCAGAAAATTTAAATAAGTGGAGGAGCCATTCTAAAAATATCCCAGGAAAGAGCAAAGCTGGCCCTGTTGGGTGTTTGTGAAAACTGTACATACACCCCACCTGTACCTACCCAAGTTCCCACTAATATTGCCTCTGTGTGTTTTGGATGCTCAGGCACATTTTCAGTGCTTTACATTGTTTTATAGATGAAGTAGGTACTGTATTGTTCCCATTTTACAGGGGAGGGAATACAGAGACAGAGAGGTTAAGAAACTTATCTCAAATCATGTAGCTAGTAAGTAATGGGTCCAGGATCCAAACCTAGGCATTCCAACTCCACAGCATGTGTTCATAAACATGATGTTACAGAGCTTCTCAAAAAAGGCACAGTAGAGAAATGTATGTCTTTACAGAAGGAACTTGCAATAAACCCATCAGAAATAAATCTGACATAGTTTTACCGATCGTGTACAATAATCAATATTTTGGGGATCTCTGTCCTTCTCTTCCTCCCTTTCTCTCTCTGACTTTTCCTCTTATTTGAGGGCTAAAGAGACTGTCCTGTCCAATAGAACTTTCTGCAGTAATTAAAAATGTTCTATATCTGCTGTAGGGTCCAAAAGAGTAGCAACTAGCCTTGTGTTCCTGTTGAGCAATTGAAATATGGTCAGTTTGACTACTGTTATCTTTGTTTAATTTTAATTAATTTCAATATAATTAGCCACTTGTTGCTGGGAAAAGGATATGGCAGCTTACTCCCAAAATGATCAGCATTTGAAAATCCTGTCAATAACAAAGAAGCACTGACATAGTGTTGGGCATGGCACAGTGTCAGGGAATGTTTCATTCTGTTGTATATAGGGACGGTATGAGTTGGATCTGACTTGATGCCATCTAACAACAACTTGCTGCTAGTGGCTGTACTGAATAAAGAGAACAGCTATAGAGACCTATTGAAATAATAATGAAAATGATAAGATACAACATTTGTTGATCCTTGGTTCACTCAAACTTCAAAATGACTCTTGACATTTTACAGATTGGGAAAAGTATTGTACAGGGTATAATTAACTTGCCAAGTATCATGGAGCAAATAAGTGGATCTGGTGGGGATAGAAATTAAGGGTTGCAAAATTGATCCAATAAAAAAAAGAAGGAAAAATAAAGCAAAGTAACTTTGGCCTTGAAAATATTTTTAAAGGATTGGGGTTATTCTGGATTTATCTTCAGGGCCCAGCTCTTAGTAGTACATACTCAGTAAAAGCTTGCTGAATAAAAGAGTGAATAAATACCTACTTACAGTTGATATATTCTATAGAGAATTATAGCCAGTTGTTCTTCATCTTTGATAAGAAGAGTGTGAGATATTCAGATAAAATGAAAAATCTTGAGACTGAAATGCATTTCTGAAGGATATTAAAATTTATAGTCTGAAAGTATGTAAAAATAAGATTTTTCTTGATCAAAATGCAACAAATTTGATATACATCCACCTATAAAATAAGGAATTGATTAAGTTCATCCCTCATCCCTTTGAGATAATCATTCATTCTTAAATGTAAAAGACCCTCTCCTAACAAGAAAGAAATACCAAGCATTTTTTGAACAAAAGTAATTTATGAAGAGAAATTAGTGCCAAATATATTTCACTCAGAAAATGAGTCACAAAGACGACAGGCATGTTCCCTAATTACAGCGTTGTTGATTAGGAAGGCCACAGTACATTGGTTTAGGGTTATTCAAAACTGTGTAGATTCTCTGATTCATTTCATTTATAAAGCTGTTTAGACTAAAAAAGACCCACTGGTTTCCATCTAGTTTTAATGACAGTTTTCCACATACTTTGTGATCTTCAAAATAATTATATGGTTATTTACTAATACTGCTCTAGAAAACTTAATGAACATTTTAAAGGAAATGTGAATGTTAATGGTTTCACTACCAAAGCTAACATCTGAAAGAGTGTGCAGACATCCTTCATCCACTGCTTCTTTTTTTTTTTTTTTTTTAGAAGTAATGGAATGTTGATCCCAGGACCTCACCAAGTTGCACCTCCACCCCCTTTTTTATTTTTCAATTTAAAACAATATCTGGATAAGTTGTGCAAGCTTTGCACTCAAGGTCCTTTAGCCTCAGACTCCCAAGTCCCTGGGATTTTAGGCATGCTCATGGCACCCAGTCACTATGATGCTCTTTGGAGTGGGAACCATATCTGTCTTGATTTTGTTTACATCTTCAGGGCTGGCATGGCACCACTAAGGGCTAGAGCTTCAACAAAACATGTTGAATAAATCAATGAGTGAATTCTAAGAGAGCCAAATGCATTATATTTTTCTGACTTTTTTTAGGTAAGAAATTTAAGTCCAGGTTAAATTCAAATTTTGTTCATAGCCACTAAACAGGACAATAACAGAATGCTGAGTATTTAAAAAGGGATAAAATCACCAGAAAAAGCCCCATTACAGTGGCTTTTAACTGTGACTTTCATTGCTTTGCTTCTGAGCCACTATGGTTCATTGAGAACAGAGAAAACATTCTCAGTGTTCCCATGAATTACCATTGGATATGGATGTTACATATGATGGAAGAGCCAAGGAGCCTATCAGAGAGGCATCCAACAGGCTAGAAAAGGCAAGAAGTTGTCACAGCTCATACAGGCATAAAGGGAAAGTAGTGTTAGCAGAGCCAAGGAATAGGCAGTCTGGAGGTAGCATGCACAGCAAGAGCTGGGGCCATGGAGGAGAATCAGTGTTTCTACTGCAAACATTACTGGGAAGACAGTTACAAGGGGAGAGAGTGTGGCTTCCTTCCTCATCAGCTTTTCATGGTGCCTCTTTAGAATCCAGGAACAAGACACTCTGGAAAATACTGCTTTGAGACAGTGCAGGGCAGAGAAGGACAGAAAATGCATCTAAGAGAAAAGCAAACCATCTGTATTCTTTTGCTTATGCTATCTGACAGAGCTTCCTTCTCCCTCTTGCGTACCCTGTAGCATAGTATAAAAAGGATTAGTATAACACTCATTGTATTCCATATGTATTAGTTAGTATTTCATCACTGTGACAAAATACCTGAGAGAAACAATTTAAAGGAGGAAGGATTTATTTTGACTCAAGTTTTAGACATTACAAGACTTTGTTACCTGACTCTGTGTTTCTCGGCCTGTGATAAACCCATACATCATGGTGGAAGGGTGTGTCGGAGGTAAGCTGCTCATCCCATGGCAGTCTGAAACAGAGTGAGAGACAAGAGAATGGAGCCAGGGAAAAGATGCACCCTTCCAAGACATGTCCTCAGTGACCTACTTCCTTCAAGAAGACCCCACCTCCTACTTTCTATTACTTCTCAATAATACCATCAAATTATGAATCCACCAATGGATATATCTATTAACTAGGTCAGAACCCTCATATCCAATCACATCTGAAAAGCCCCATCTCTGATCATTGCACTGGGGACCATGTTTTCAATACATGAGGCTTTGGGGGGCATTTCCTATCCAAACTACAACAACATAGCTATATGCTTCATTTACATATCCAATTCAACCCATATCTCTTGGTTTCCCCAGCACCAACACTTGGCCATTGCAATTTTTGAAGCAAATATTTTTGAACTTATGAATAAATAAATGATGGAATTTCATATAATTTCAATGGAGGTTTGTTTACATTGGGCCAGGAGATTCTAGTAATTCTATACAGGTTATCTCAGTCATAGAATCCCCCACATCCACATATCTGTCAGCTTGTTGTGCTGTGGGAACTTGTGTGTTTCTTTGATGCTGAAAACTATGCCACTGGTATTTCAAATACCACCAGGGCCACTCATGGGGGACAGTTTTCAGCTGAGCTTCCAGGGTAAGACAGACTAGGGAGAAAGACACCGCAGCCCACTCCTGAAACAATTAGTCATTGCAAACCCTGTGAATAACAGAGAAGCACTAACAAATATAGTGCTTTAAAATGAGCCCCCCAGGTGGGAAGGCATTCAAAATGCAAATGAGGAAAATTGCCTTCTCAAAAAGTGTCAACCTTAATTATGGGAGCCCAGTAAAGCCCCTGAGAGTGCCAGTTGCTGATGTGGCACACCTCAAAATAAGAAGAAACATACTGCCTATAACAAAGAGCTCAAACATTAAAAAAAAAGAAAAAGAAAAAGAAAAAGATCTTGTGCATGGCATAGTGTGCAGGGAGTGTTTCTTTCTGTTGTACATAGGGTTGCTATGAGTCGTCGGCTCTGACTCAATGGCACCAAACAACAACACTCATAGAATATCCTGAAAAGCCCACCACGATTCACAATTTCTTTGTCCCAAACTCAAATTTCAATAATCAAATCATCGGCTGGTGGTGTGTGTGATGGCTCCATCAACACAGATATCCAGCTTATTTCCCATTGTTGTAAATATTAAAATCCAATACACCAAGGGTGCTAAAGAGTAGACATATTTAAAAAGATGTTATCTATGGATTACTTTCTGAGGTTGAATTGAATTATGATAGCAACGTGTAATATGACATTGATGTGTATGTGAGACAAGAGTTAGCAGAATAAGCCTACAAAGCCTTCTTAAAACAGAGAAATGGAAAATCTCTGTCCCAGTATGTGTATACTTTTTTGGAACCCTCTGTATATTAAACCTGTCGTGTTACCAGGTCAGGCTCATGTTACCAGGTCAGTGCTGTGTGGCTTCCCAGGTAGAAAACCAAGCCTCTGGCCTCAGGAGCTTAAACTGCTGGAATTGGGCATCAAGAGCTCATTTTGATGCCTTCATTTAGATAGGGTCATGTGTAGGATGCTGGGAATCCAGAGAGGGATACTTCACCCAGTCTGGGCTGTCAGGGAAGGTTAAGACTAGGTCAGGTGAAGAAAGGCAGGAAGAGAAGAGTATGCACACAGGAAAAGCTGTAAAAAAAATTTCTGCCTGTTGTTAAATATGGCCAGAGAGGTAGCCCAGGCACTGAGGCTGGAGTCCCCATGAAAGCACTATGAAAATGTAGTCTGTGAGCAATAGAGGGATACCAGAGAGCCCCACAAAGAGAGTAGAAGATCCAGATGCTCATAGAAGGTGACTTAGGCAGCAACATGAAAGAAAGAGTTAAAGAAAATAAGACTGGATACAATTAGAGTATTATATAGTTCACCAAAATATGCAGACAAATATTCCAAACCTATATGCATATGTATAGTCACACCAACACTTCATCTGGCCATGCACTGTGAAAACTAATTCAATGTCCATATTTAAAATCTTTATATGTCAAAAACTGATTTCACACTTTCAAAATCTTATGTCAAATATGATTTTATATTCTCAAGATCTGATTTAAGCAGAGAGCTCAAATTGCAACTATTTTTGGTATTGTCTACTCTTCTCTTGTTATAGATGATTAGGAATTATAATCACTCACCAAAAATTAAAATTCTACAATACTCTGGATGCTGGACCTGAAAGGCAACATCCTAGCCTTGTGAGGGAAACAGGCAAACTGGCAGGTTCCTCACCAAGCCTAGGAATTGATAAAGCTTTTAGTGTAGAAACTCCAGAATACCGTGGCTCTCCTTGATCATAGAACCATAACTCTCTTTTCCCTTAGCTTCATACAATGTTCTTTTTTAAAAGTCTGGGAATGTGCCTGACAACCATTCCCACATTACAATGATCTCTCCGTGATGTGGTCACTTTCTCCTAAAGTTTCTTTTTCATATATGATCATTAATTAGTTCTAAATAGTTGAGATTAATTCCCCACTTAAAGGCACATTATTCTCTATATATACTGAGAGATTTTTTTTTTACATACACACCCTGAATGAAGTATTTATTGGGCATTTTGTAGATTGTGGTTAGCTTGTGCATTCTGTATCTCTTATATCTTACATAGCATCTGGTCTATGGTAGATGGTCAGTGAATGGTTTAATATTTTAATAAATCAATTTATATATTTTTTTCTTTATCTACTACCATGAGTCCTAGGAGAGAACAATTTGTAAATGTCCTTAAGCTTTCAGATTTCTTCATTATGCTACTTTATCAAAGGAAGCATTTAACAAATTAAGTATATTTTTAGACTACTGCTACTTTAGAAGCATGCAGGAAAATATATTTTAAGTGTGTTCTTTCCTTTACTCATTTATGTTGGTGAGATACAGAGTAATATGGCTATTGCTATTTCCACTATGCAACTATTATATCACTTTTGATTACATTTACCTCAACTTACATATCCTATAGAACCATTTGGTCAACATGAAATAAAATTTGTACAATCCTGGGTTATCTTCTCACTGATTTTTCTTTTCTTTCCCTTTCCCTATTTTCCTCCTCTACTTTATTTCCCCATCCTTCTTTCCTTACCCCTCCTCTGCCCCACTCTCTGATCGCTTCCCCCTTCTTTCTACTCTGCTTATATTTTCCCTTCTTAAATAAGTATTATTTTTCATAAATATCTCTCTATATATACATATAGAGAGACATTTTTCTTCCTATAAGTAAGATTTAGCTCCCACATATGAGTGAGAACATATGGTATTTCTCTTTTGGGGACTAGGTTTGTTTGCTTAAGCTAATGTTCTCCAGTTCCAGCCATTTTGATGCAAATGACATAGTTTCATTCTTCTTTATTGCTGAGTAATATTCCATTGTATACATATACCACAATTTTTCAATCCACTCCACTGTTGATGGGCATCTTGGTTGATTTCGCATCATTGCACTTGTGAAGAATGCTGCATTAAATATAGAAGTGCAGGGATCCCTGTTGTATGATGACTTATCTTCCTTTGGGTGTATTCCAAGGAGTGATATAGTTGGGTCTTATGTAGTTCTATTCTTAGTTTTCTAAGGTGTCACCATATTGATTTCCAAAGTGGATGAACTCATTTGCACTCCCACCCCCAGTGTAAAAGTATTCCTTTTTCTCTGCATCCTCACCAACATTTTTTATTATTTGTTTTGTTAATTTTGGCCATTATTACTGGAGAGAGATGGAATCTCAATGTTTTGATTTGCATTTCCCTAACATTTAGGGTTAGTGAGCATTTTTTCATATGTTTCTTTGTAATTTGTACTTCTTCATTTGAGAACTATCTGTTCAGCTCCATTGCCCATTTAATTATTGGTGTTTGATTTCTTAAGATCTTTGTATATTCTAGAAATTATTTCTCTGTCAGATGTGTAGGATGCAATGATTTTTTCCCTTTCTGTGAGCTCTCCTTTTGCCCTGTTGTTTCCTTTGCTGTATAGTTGTTTTGTTTTTGTTTTGTTTTGGTTTTTTTTTTAGCTTCACGCAATCCCACTTGTCAATTCTTGGCAGAGTTTCCATGACAATTAGTCTTGTTGCCTATGCCTGTGTGCTGGAATTTATTCCCTATCTTTTCTTCTAGTGGTTTTAAGGTTTCTGGTTGTATATTGAGGTATCTGATCCATTTTGAGTTGATTCTCATGCAGATTGAGAGATACAGGTCTATTTTCAGTATTCTACACATGGATGTCTGGTTTTCACAGCACCATTTGTTGAAGAGGCTATCTTTTCTCCATTGCATACCCTTAGCTCCTTTGTCAAAAATCAGTTGGCTGTAACTGTGTGGGGGTACCTGTCGGTCTTCGATTCTGTTCTATTGATTTTCAGGCCTATTTTTCTGTGGGTACCACACCTTTTTTGCCTCTATGGCCTTGTAGTAAAGTATGAAGTCAGGTATTGTGATACCTCTTGCATTATTTTTGCTACTTTGGATTGTTTTGGCCATACACAGTTTTTGGCTATCATATGAATTTTAGGATTGATTTTTCTATTTCTGCAAAATCTATCTTTGGAATTTTGATGGGGATTGCATTAAATCTGTAAATCACTTTTGAAAGTACAGTCATTTTCACATGATTATATTTCCTGATCTAAGAGCAAGGGAAGTCCTTCCATCTTCTAGTATCTTCTGCAATTTATTTCTGTAATGATTTGAAGTTTGCCTTGTAGAGGTCTTTATGATCTTTAGTTAGGTTAATTCCTAAATATTTAAATTTTTGGTGTGCTATTGCGAAAGGGATAGTTGCCTTGATTTCCTTCTCTTTCTGTTCACAATTAGTGTAAAGGAAGGCTACTGATTTTTGAGTGTTAATTTTGTGTCCTGTTATTTTGCTAAGGGAGCTAATTAGTTCTAAGAGTTTCCTAGTGTAAAATTTGGGGTTCTTATTAAGTAGACAATCATGTCTTCTGTAAGTGAGGATGATTTGACCTTCTCTTTCCCTATCTGTATTCTTTTAATTTCTTTCTTTTGCCTGGTTGCTTGGGTTAGGACTTCAATCACAAGAGTGGATAAGAGAGAAGAGAGTGGACATCCTTGTCTTATTCCTGATCTTATAGGGAATGGTTTCAATTTTTCCCCATTTAATATGATGTTGGCCTTAGGTTTGTCATAAATGGCCTTTATGATGTTGAGATATATCTCTACTATACCCAATTTCTTCAGGACTTTTATAATGAAAGGGTATTGCACTTTGTGAAAGGCCTTCTGAGCATCAATTGAGATGATCATGTGATTTATGTCTGCAAGTCTCTTCATATGTTGAATTATATTAATTGATTTTCATATGTTGAACCAAACTTACATCTATGGAATGAAGCCCACCTGCTCATAGTGTATGATCTTTTCTATGTGTTGCTTAATTCAGGTTGCCAGAATTTTATGGAGGATTTTGCATCAATTTTCATCAGGGAAATTGGTCTATAGTTCTCTTTCTTTGAAGTGTCCTTATCTGGTTTTAGTGTTGGGGTGATACTGGCTTCATAGAATGAGTTTGGAACTATCCCTTCTTTTTCTATTTTATGAAATAATTTGAGAAGAATAGTTATTAATTCTTCTTTGAAAGTTTGATAGTATTCAGCTGTGAATCCATTAGTACCTGGGCTTTACTTTTTGGGAGATTTTTATAACTGTCTCTAATTTGGTGAATGTAATAGGTCTGCTTAATTTACTTATGTCTTTAGGGCTTAATTTTGATCATTCATGTGTGCTAAGAATTTTTTCATTTCTTCTGTATTTTAGTTTTAGGGGAGTAGAGTTTCTCAAAGTAGTGTCTGATGACCGTCTGGATTTTGTTGGTATTCATAGTTATGTCTCCTTTGTCATCTCCGATTTTTTAAATTTGGGCCTGTTCTCTCTTATTTTGGTGAGTCTGGCTAAAGGGGGGGTTATTTTTGTTGCCCTTTCCAAAGAATCAGCTTTTGGTTTTGTATTGTCCTTTTAGTTTCTAACTCGTTAATTTCTGCCTTGATCTTGATAATTTTTTTCTGTGTACTTCTTTTGGGGTTGGCTTGTGTTGGCCTTCTAGTGCCTTATGTTGTGTGTCACAAAGTTATTTAATTGGGCCTTTGCTAACTTATTGATGAAGGGACTCAGGCTATGAACCTCTCTCTTAGGACTACTTTTGCTGTATCCCATAAATTTTGGTAAGATGTGTTTCTATCCTCATTTGATTGCATGAATCTTTTAGTTTCTTCTCTTACCTCTTTAATGATGCATTGATCATTCAGAAGAGTGTAATTTAGTCTCCATGTATTTGTAATATTTCTGAGATTTTTCTTGCTTTTGAGTTCTAGTTTTATTCCATTGTGTGATCTGATAAGGTAGGGAGGATGATTTCAATTTTGTTGTATTTGTTGAGGACATTTTTACAAATGAAAATGTGGTCTATTTCAGAAAAAGTTCCATGTGGTGCTGAGAAAAATATATATTCTGCCTCTGCTTAATGGAATATTCTGTAGACATCTGTAAGGTCCAGTTGGTCTATGGTGTTGTTTAAGTCCATAATTTCTCTCCGGTTTTATGCTTTCATGACTGTTTCTTGAAGAAAATGGGGCATTGAAATCTCCCATAATTATTATGTCTGGCCTGATGTGTTCCTTTACCTCCAATAAAGTTTGTTGTATGAAGCTAGGTGCATCTATATTTGCTGAATAAATATTAAGTGTCATTATGTGTTCCTGATAGACTGTTTCTTTTACCAATATGTAGTGACTATCTTTGTCTCTTCTGATTAGTTTGGGATTGAAGTCTAAATTGACAGAAAATAGTATTACTATTTCTGCCTTTTTTCTGGTTCCTGCATGCTTGGTATATTGTTTTCCACCCCCTAATTCTCAGGCTTTTGTGGTTTTTTGAATGAAGTGAGTCTCTTTAATCCCACAAATAGAGGACTTCTGCTTTTTAATCAAGTTGGCCATTCATTACCTCTCGAATGGTGAATTGAGACCATTTACATTTAGGGTAATTATTGAAAGGAGCTTAATATTCTGCATCACGTTGGTGTTTGTTTCTATTTTTTATTCATATTTATCCTGTTGTACTCTTGAGTTCCTTTTATATCTAATATCCATTCCTTTGATCTTGCATTTGAGGTTGTCTTATGACTCCCATATGTAGTGTTTCATTAAGGATCTTCTGCAATGCTGGCTTGGTGGTCAAGAATTGATTAAACTTGTCAATACCATGGAATGTCTTGAACTAGCTATCTATCTTAAAAGATATGCTATGTAAAAGAATTTTGGTTGGCAATTATTCTTTTTCAGATCTTCAATGATGTCTCGCCATGCTTTCCCTGTCTTTAAAGTTATTGTTGATAAGTCAGCTGTTATTCTTACGAATTTGCCTTTGTAAGTGAGTTGGTGTTTCTTGCAGCTTTGAAAATGGCTTCTTTTCTCTCTAGATTTAGCATTCTAATTGTAATATGTCATGGAGAGAATCTGTTCTAGTGTAATCTATTTGGCATTCTAGGTGCTTCTGTTGTATAGGTATCTATTTCTTCTCTTAGTTTTGAGAAGTTTTCAGCTATTATTCCTTTGAAAAGATTCCTTAATCCCCAGCTCCTTCATGAACCCTCTAAATTCGTAAATTGCATCTATTCCTTTTATCAAATACCTTTTGAACATAGTGATCATATTTGCCTCATTTTTCTACCAATCTTGGCATCTAAATAGATAAGATCTTCAACATTTTCAGTCAGTATCAGAAATCTTGTTTTTGGTTTCCTCATGTCTGGAGACTAAAAATTCTACTGTAATATTTTGTTGATTGACTTTGCTTTGTATCTCTAGCATTTCTGTTTGATTCTTCTTTGGGACCTTGATTTCTTTGCTGAAGTTTTCCTCTAAGTTAGATGATTTTATGTTCAGTGTTTCAATTGCTTTCATTGTGGTGTCCTTAAGGTCTATTAATGTATTTATAAGCAGGCTTCTAAATTATTTTACTGGCTTCACTAAGAATTCAGTTAATTTAAAATTATCTATCAAAGGGCTTTAGTACTTTGGGGCTCCCATCCAACCTGACCTTTCATGTTTCATGTATCTTTATGTAGAGATTTTCCCATTGTTTGGTCTGCGTGTAAGGTCTAGCCAATGCAAGCATGTAAGAAATCCAATTTTGGTTTTGACCAATAAATTTGGAGATTTTGTTTGACTAATGTAACCTAGAGCTGGGCTAGGATTTAGCTTAATTGGTAAAGCACCACTCTGCAGTCTCTGAGGTCCTGGTTTGATTTCCAAGCACTGCAAAAATGGGAGAAGAATGTGGCAGTCCATTTCCAAGACAATCCCAAAAAACAATCAGCCATTGAAAACCCTATGAGGGTCACTTTGAGTTGGACACAACTCCATGGCACCTAACAACAACACAACAACAAACATAACCTAAACCAACTACTAGTTGGAAGTTATGGTTAGTGAGGCTTGTAGCAAGAAGTTTCAAAGTGTATGGACATGGAAGGAAAGGTAAAGTAGTGTAGGGGAAAGCTAGTAAAATTAACCAACTCTTCAGATGTCCACACAAAATTCAAATAAGATAAAATAAAATAATAATTAAAAGTATCAAACAAATTCACATAAAAAAACCCACAAACCCACTTGACCTACTCAGAAAAAGAAAATTAAACAAAACAAAATAAAACAAAAAAAACAGAACCACCCTACCCACTCAGAAAAAGAAAACAAAAACAAACCCCAGAACTGCTCAATCCACTCAGGACAAAAACACAGAAGAGGAGGAGAAGAAGAAGAAGAAGAAGAAGAAGAAGAAGAAGAAGAAGAAGAAGAAGAAGAAGAAGAAGAAGAAGAAGAAGAGGAGGAGGAGGAGGAGGAGGAGGAAGAAGGAAGAGGAGGAGGAGGAGGAGAAGGAGAAGAAGAGGAGGAGGAGGAGGAGGAAGAAGAGGAAGAAGGAGAGAGAAAAGGAAAGAAAAGCAGCAGCCCTGAACCATGCAACTCACACTGATTAATTCAGATTATGTGACAGTCACTCAGTTCCTTTAGATTTCCTCCTTCCTTTCAGGATGTTGTCAAACAGCTGTCCCAGGTCTTCTGGTCACTCCCTCTGTAGCCTATAATGCTGAGCTATGTTTCTCTGCAGCCCTTTCTGTAGCCCTTCATGCAGCACCACCCTGGATCTGGATCACCTTTGGAACCCTCTGAGGCAATGTGGAGCATTGTTTTTGGCAACATCTCCTTAACTGTCTCAGACTGCACAGGTTTGTTTCACCTTTGGGGCAAGCTCAGCTGGATGCACAATCTCATTCCTCGCTGCTCCTTTTGCCAAAAGTTCACTTGTGAGCCTCTGTCCATATTAGGAGCAACTGTTTGGTCTGCAAATTAGGTCCCAACAAATTATGGTGATATTTTTTCCCACGTGTGTCAGACTATGTACCTCAATTCCTCAAAGTGGAAAGAGGTTCCCACCCACTCCCAAGCAGGCAGGATGATGGTGGGGCACTTGATCTCTCTGCTGAGTCTCAGCCCAGTGCTTTCCACTCCTTACTCCTCCCACAGCCTCAGCAGCCAGTGCCACCTAGACTGCACCTTCCCTGCATTCCCACTCCTAGTCACACAATAGCCTGATCAGACTCTCTCCAGCTTGCAGTTCCAGCAGCACCAGGAGAAGTGACAGCCTCTCCCTAGCTACTACAGCATTACCTGGGTCCAAGACCCAGTGGTAGTGCCACGCAGCTTGGCCTCCCTCCAACGGCAGTTGTGGAGAGGCCAGGAACCAAGTAATGGCTGCTCCAACAGCCATTTCAAAGAGAATTGCTTTGGACCTCTGCTCTTGTTTCCCATAATTCCTCTTCCCAAGAGCTCTCACAGGGGCTGCTGGGGCTGCTGAGAGAGTCTGGGCTGCAAATTTGTTCTCAGTAGGTTGTTACGGTTTTGTTTTATTTTGTTTTGTTGTATGTATTGTATTGTATTGTATTTTGCATGCCAGGGTCCATGCCCACCTTCTCCCAGTGGATAGGGTCCCACCCCTTTCTCACTATTGCCTGTCCCAGGTCATCACAGTCTTTCCATCTCTTCTCATTCTCAGTCATTTTAAATTTCATCTTTTGATCTTTTATCCTTATGCAGTACTTTTTCAAATAATTAATGCCATTCTCCATATTTACCCCATCTGAGTGGAGAGTTTTGCATCTGTCCCTATCTCTGTTTTCTTTCCCAGTTAAAGCATGGCTGCTACCCCCAATTTATACTTTTTAAAACATAATTTCTTACCTAAGTAGACAGACCTCCTCCCCTAAACGTTTTATTTCTCACCTTTAAATCAATTTTCTTTTAAAAAATGCTTTTAAAAACCCTGTTGCTATCGTCTATCAGGCTGAAACATGTCATGCTTTATGTTACCATGGATTCTTATATCCTGTTGTTAAACTATGATCCTGAAGAAGATGTTGAAGTCATTCTCTTCCCAGTCCCCCTCACTGTGACCTTAATAGGAACTAGGGTCTTTGAAGATGATCAACTTAAGAGGAAATCATTAGAGTGGACTCTAATCCAAAATAATCCTTATACAAAATGGGAAGTTTGGACACAGATAAGCACCCAGGGAGAATGGCATGTGAAGATGAAGGTGGAAACTGATGATGCAGATAAAAGTCAAAGTCAAGGAATGCCAAAGATTGCCAGCAAAGATTGTCTCCAGAAGATAGCAGAGATTCTCCCTCACACCTTCCCTGGGAACCTACCCTGCCAATGCCTTGACCTCAGACTTCTAGCTGCAGAACGATGAGATAATACATTTATATTTTTGAATTTTGTTACGGAAACCAAGAAACTAATTCATGGCCCTGTAGACATACTGGTTATAGTTGGTATAATTTTTTACTTCAGTGAAATGCTTATATACCTATCTTCATTGTGATTGTGAGGTCTTTGATATTATAGTATTCAAGTATTATATCTTCATCATTTCTTCTCTTCATACCCCACTGTGCTCTTGAAATACCCTGCTCTACCCCAAGCCTTTATCAAATTTAATTCCTTGGAACTTTGTGTAGTATTCTATTAATCTGGTTCACTGAAATGAGGTAATATCCACGGGATAATTTTTTTCTTTGTATTAACATTTCCATCTCCTTTTGCTTATTTTCCTTTCTTCTTCATTTATGCACATAGAAGTGCAGCCATAAGTAATAGTTTTTGACCAGCCCTGTTAATTCTCATGAGAGTATGTAGGCATCTCCTGCACATAGTTTGTTTTTGCTTTGTTTCATTTGTTTTTGCTCATACTTATTATCATTTATAAAATTATGATTTATAGGATTTTTTGTCTAACATTTTCTTCCCTCTTAAAATCCTTTAATTTGTTTATATCCCACTGTATATAAAGTGCTACACTAGATGCTGCAGATGCACAAATAAATAAAATATGGCCCTTGTTTTCAAGATATTATCAGCTACTTTCCTGAAACTTTTCTTGCCAGTCTTTATGGGATGCTATCTGCCGCTTATCACAGAACAAATATTTTATTTTCCCACTTATATCAAATCATCTAATTACTTCCTATGTATTCCTGTCTTCATTTCAAACTATAAGTTAGGAATGAAAAATAACACACCTTTAAGACTACAAGTTCATCAACTTCTTACTCAGATCTTCAAAATCACTGGAAGTATGTCCCAAGTTCCTCTTCATAACCACACATATTCCCAAATGGGCAAAGAGAATACAAATGAATTGAGTGATGTAAAATGAGGAAGGCTTTGTAGTTTGTTGGGCTTTCTTCCATTTTCATATTTTGAATTACACACCCTCTTGGAATGGAGTCATCCATCCTCACTCCTCATTGCCTGTGTTATGGCAAGTGTATTATTCAGAGAAACTGATTGCAGCAAACTTATGGAAGGAAATAGTTATTGGCAGCTCACAGTTAGAGGATCAATCCATTATGGTGGCAGGGCAAGAGTGGCAGCAGCAGGCAGCAGGGCAGGCATGTGGAGCTCATAGCACAGAACCTCACATCTTGGTGATCAGGAAGCAGAGAGAGCTTACTGGAACAAAGGGTTTTATTTTCTTGCAGAAAAAACATTGTGCTATTTTTCTAGAAACATGAAGAATAATTTCCAAGCGTTAGGAAAATCTCCCTAGGGAGCCACTTCCCAAAGTTCCCATAGCCTGCATAAACAATGCTGTGAGCTGGGTACCCAATGTTCACACATATGACATTTGGGGGACATTTAGAGCCAACTATAACAGCAAAGGGCTGGGATTTAGCTCAGTTGGTAGAGCACTGCGCTGCAGTCTCTGAGGTCCTGAGTTCAATTCCCAGCACCGCAAAAATGGGAGAAGGACCTGGCAATTCACTCCCCAGGCAATCCTGAAACAGTCAGCCATTGAAAACCCTATGAGGGTTGCTATGAGTCAGATACCGACTCAATGGCACCTAACAATAACCACAACATAACAGCAAAGGTTGGGGAGAGTCATTTCTATCTGTGGTTATAGCAGGATTCTAGTTACTTCCTAATGCTTGGATATTATTCTTCATGTTTCTAGAAAAATAGCACAATCTTTTCTCTGCAAGAAAAGTTTATGTCATGGTGCTATACAGGTGGTAGATTTTTTTCCTTGTATTTTTTCTTAATATCACTTTAATTCACTCCTGTGTCTCTTAATACTGGTATTGATTTTTCTGGTAGTTCCTCATACCTCTTTAGAGTACATTTTTATTTTTAATGTGCTTCCTGAATTATTTTCTTTCTTCATCTTCTCCAGGGATTTTTCATTCTCCTTAATAAGCTGGAGTACAGAGGTACATTTTCAACATCCTTGAATCTTTTTCTAAAAGAAAGATTAGTATGCATTTAGAGCACACATAATTGATGACTATCTCAGTAGAGAAGACAAACATAGCACATATTCTACAGGTCACTGGAACAAGACTTTTAGTTCCCACACTTCCTGGATTCACTAGCTTAAAAACAAAAACCAGAGGAGGCTGACTTTCAAGGCTCCTACACAAAGAGATTTCAGGATGGCCACACTGAGATATAAATATATCTGCTCAGCACAATAAACGTGGAGTGGAATTTTTAAGTAGAAACTGTCATGCCCTATAATACAGAATAATTCTACCTAAGAAAAATATTTAAAATTAATGGTATCTCAAGGTCAGGACTTGGTTAGATAGATGGATTCATAACCTCAAATTTTACCTGCTTGTGTGGCTTTTTTACCAACATGACATTCTTTTCTTGGCAAAAGGAAATATTTACTAAGTATTTATAGCTCCCTTTGCACTAAAGATAATGTCTAGATGTTTTTACTTGTGCTTCAAACATTTCTCGTTCAGCACCCTAGATTACTTAGCTTCTTTCAGTCACAACTATGTCCTAGCCCCCTTTTCCTACTCAGCCAACCACCCAGTTCCTGCCTCTCCACTTTTCTAAACTCAGCTACTACACTCACATCTACTCAACCCATCTGCTTGGCAAACAAGCTTCTAAGGCTACACTAGTCCATGGTGCTTTTCTGTATTCAGCAGACTCACAATTGTCCTTTTGGTAATCATTCAGACTGGATTCAAAGTATCTGACCTTCTTTCATTCTTCATTCTTTATTGTCTTTAACATTTTTTGGAGTCCATTATGTGAAAATTTTCCCAGTGCTTTTTCTTTGCTTATTTTATGTCCCCTTATAATGAATACTAAAAAGTATGCATTGTATTATAAATAATTAGAGAATAGGTATAATAAGACCCCCAAATCCTCTCTATTAATATCTGACATGACACAAACAAAAGGCATTGTTGCAGTAATGGTGCCTCCTATGTGTAGGAATGGCATAGTTGACTCACAGTCACAGTCCTTCCCAAATGAACAACCATCCTTTGGATCGAGATTATTGTTATACTAACATGTTTTTGTTGTTGTTGTTGCTGTTTTTGTTGTTAGGTGCTGTGGAGTCAGTATTCAACTCATAGCGACCTTATGTACGACAGGTGAAACACTATTTGTCTATAATATAGTCATACTATAATACTATTTGAAGACATTTTTCCTTAACTGCACTGCATCTTATCAATGGAACAGCTTTAAGTTATTCTACCCAATTGTACCTATATACCCTCTAAATCTTATTCTACATATTGCCTGTTACTTAGCATTCACAGTGTCTCCAGCACTGTATTTAGACATGACATATATATGGTGAAATATGCTGTTGTTGTTGTTAGGTGCCATCGAGTTGGTATCTGACTTATAGCGACCCTCATAGAGTTTTCAATGGCTGAGTGCTTCAGGATTGCCTTGGGAGTGGATTGCCAAGTCCTTCTCCCATTTTTGCGGTGCTGGGAATTGAACTCGGGACATTCAGAGACTGCAGCAGAGCGCTCCACCAACTGAGCCAAATCCCAGCCCATGGTGAACTATAGTCATATATAAATATATGGTGGAGGTGTTAAAATGTATACACATTTTAAGAGATGTTATCTATGCATTACTATTTGAAGTGGAATTGAATTACAGTGGCAATGTGTAGTATGACATTGACTTAAAAGATGGCATGAATCAAATGAATGCTGGATGTGACACATTATTAAAACACCAAAATGGAAAGTTTTCCTACCAAGATGTGTATGCATTTTTTGGCACCTTCTGTATATATTTCATTAAGCAAGGAGCTTACTTGATAAGACTTTGAGTGCCAAGCGTATGGTAAATCTCCCACCTCATATCTCCCAAATACCTTAACTTAAGCATACTTTGACAGCATGGTTTCCCTTGGGCATATATTCCACTTTCTCTGTCTTTCAGACCTTCTAGGGAGCTCTTACTTCTTCCTCAAGATATTTTTCATACAGGAGTATCTCCTCTGAATCTTTTCTTGACATTTCCTGCCCTACCTAACTATGCAGGAATCTGTCCATCATTGGTGCTTCATGTTTTTTTATGCATGCCTTATTGGTTATTCAAACAATGATTATAATTTTTTATATCTTAGAATCTTTGTCCTCATTTTCTGTGTTGTTTTTGAATTTAAAGACTATGCCTGTTCAGCGCATCTCTTCATGCATTCTGAGAATATTTCTTTAGTACTTCACCTGAGCCAGTCACTATGGGAGAAATTCAACAGTGAACAGGAAGTCATATGCCCCTCACTAAAGGTGGTTACAGTCAAGTGAGAAGGACATACAATAAACAAGAAACAATATCAAAGTGCATTATATCCTCAAAATATAGCAATTATTGTTGTTGTTGTTGTTAGGTGCCGTCAAGTCGGTAACCAACTCATAGTGACCCTATGTACAATAGGTGAAACACTATTGACAATGCTTTTCTGCTATTCATAGGGTTTTCGATGGCAGATTGATTTTTGGGAGTGGGTTGCTGGGTCTGTCTCGCAAGCCTACAATACCTGGTGTTCCCAGGTTGTATCCTATCCAAGTACAAACCAGGCCCAACCCTGCTTAGCTTCCGAGAGCTGATGGGATCAGATGCCACAGGGCTACAGCTGGGGGCATTATAGCAAGTATAGGTTCACAAAAAATGTTGATAAAATAAATTATTTTTTCTAAAATCAATAAGCCCTCATAAATATAGCACAGAAGACACTACATAAAGTCAGTAGTCATAGAAAGACATATTTTATTACAGAGCCAGATTCGTATAAAGTTGTGAGAAAATAATGATGGGTTCTTGGCACATACCCCATTTGGTATCGGCACAGCAAAGTAGATAGTCAGCTTTCTGTTGCCCAACCCATGGTATTTTCCACACCAAAATTTAAAAATGGGAATGAGCTGTACTGGCTTCAACTAAAGAAGCTAGAACTCCAGCCAGAGAGAAAGAATGACTCTTAGCCAGAAACAAAAACACTTTAATTAGTTGTTTTATTGTAAGATGTTGAAACAGTTCCAACAAAAGGAAATCAAGACCTTCAGAGTCAGAATTGCCTAAAGAGGAGGAAAAAGATGTTTCATTTATTTCAGTGTTTTATCTGAATCTTATTTGGAAAAAAATACACATTAAAATCTTTTAGGATAATTGTTGTTGTTGTTAGGTGTCATCGAGTCGGTATCCGACTCATAGCGACCCTCACAGGGTTTTCAATGGCTGATTGTTTTGGGATTGCCTTGGAAGTGGATTGCCAGGCCCTTCTCCCATTTTTGCGGTACTGGGCATTGAACTCAGGACCTCAGAGACTGCAGCGCAGTGCTCTACCAACTGAGCTAAATCCCAGCCCTTTAGGATAATAAACCTGGTGATAACAGATTGTTGTTTTTCTTCATATGAGAAGATTTCAGCTCTGTATAAAATCTATTTTAAAATGTTTAAAATTTCATATTTAGGGAAACTGTTTAAATGATTATTTTAAATGATTTAGTTAATAATCAGCATTTCTTTCTGTGAAATACATTGTTAAATAAGTTGTTCATATGCTCTTTACTAAAGGCTTGATTTCACAAATCTCCATGTGGACAAATGATTTTGTATTGACAGGTAGATCTGAAGTCCAAAATATAGCTGAGAGAATGTGGAATCATGTTTTCAAAATAGAAAGAAGTATGATTCCAGGGAAAACTTTTAATTCTTAGACTTGATGTTATTTTGAATAGGAATTTAAGCATTTGAACAGCTTTCTCCCACCTGTCAAATATAACGTAAAACATATCTTTAAAAGAAGATGGGGAAAATACTGATTTCTTTGTATGTTTACACTTAGAGAAGGAAGAAAAGAGAAAGGCAAATAGAGAATAAGTATTTATTTACTTGGATTTTTTTGAGGCAAGGTTTCTCTATGTAGTCCAGACTGCCTATGAACTCACGTCAGTCCTCTTGCCTCAGCCTCCCAAGTGCTTGGATAACAGGTGCCTGCCACTGTGCTTGGTTTAAAAATAGACCTATTCATTTGTTTGTTTGTTTTGGTACTTGGCAGCTGAAATCATGGCCTCATGTAGACTTTGCAAGTTCCTACCAACTGGGTTGCACCCCAAGCCATTTTTTATTTTATATTTTGAGATAGGGTCTCACTAAGTTATGCAGGCTGCCTCTGGCCTCAAACTCATGATCCTCCTGCCTGTGCCTTCCCAGCCGCCAGGATTACAAGTGAACACCAACATGTCCAGCTGAGAATAGACTGAGGATATTGTTGTTGTTGTCAGGTGCAGTCAAGTCGCATCCTACTCATAGCGACCCTATATACAACCGAATGAAACACTCTCCAACACTGTGCCATGCCTGGCACTATTGTCAGTGCTACTCTGATATTCATAGTGTTTTCAATGGCAGATTGTTTCAAGACTGGGTTGCCAGGTCCTTCTCCATAGCCTGCAATACTTGGTATCCCCAGGTGGTCTCCCATTCAACTAACTAGGCTAACCTAGGCTAACCTTGCTTAGCTTCTAAGATCAGGTGGGATCATATGCCAAGGTGCAATGGCTGCAGACAGGATGAGGATAGACCTAAAGATGTTTCAGGTTTTTCAAAAACCTAAAAGCAATATATCAAGAAATTCATACCATTATTATTTTTCATATACATGACAAGTATCAATTCCAAAATTATTTATAAAAAACCCAAATGTATTCTATTCTTTGAATTATTATCTGATTAATTTATATTAAAAGAAATGATATCAAACACTTCAGTCATATTGTCTTTCTTTACATAGCCAAGATTTCCATACCAAAATATAAATTCTAGGGAATGAAACAGCCTTCTAATATGAGATTTTCATAGTTCTCTATTCACTTATAACCATTTAGTTCCTAAGTCTTATATTTCTCCAACCTTTTCTGTGTATTTTGATGACTGTCTACCTAAGAATATGTTGTCCCATCTTCCTGGCCATTCCTGACTCTATTCAGTACCCCTTTAAGACCTCAATAACTTTTTTTTTTTTTTTCCATCAGTGCTGGGGAAAAACTTGTGCATGGCATTCAAGTGCCATACCACTGAACTGCATCTTCAAGCCCTTGGTTTTTCAAGACAGGATCTTGCTACATAGCTCAGGCTGGCCTCGAACCCACTAATGTAGTTCAGGCTGGCCTCAAACATACAATTCTTCTGCCTCCACCTTCCTAGTGCTGGGATTGCAGGCCAACATTACCAGCTTCCACCCCCACCCACTCCCACTTCTATCCTGAGGATCAAACCCAGGGCCTTGCACTTGCTGGGCAACCACTCTGCCAATGAGCTAAATCCTTATCCACTTCAATAATCCCTTCTATGGGTAACTTCTTTAATATTTCTTATCCCTCTGTGCTGTCATGTACACTTATGAAACTTTTGTGATAACTTACTGGGGTTCTTTTTTTTTCTTCTGCTGTTATTGTTTTTGCCTGCAGCCATAGCCCTGTGGCATCCGATCCTGTCAGATCTCAGAAGCTAAGCAGGGTCGGGCCTGGTTAGTACCTGGATGGGAGACCGCCTGGGAACACCAAAGCTCTAGGCTTGGGAGAAGGACCTGGCAACCCCCTCCCAAAAATCAATCTGCCATTGAAAACCCTATGAATAGCAGAGAAGCACTGACAATAGTGTTTCCCCTGTTGTACAGAGGGTCGCTATGAGTCGGATACCGACTCGACGGCACCTAACAACAACAACAGTTATTGTTTTTGTTTGTTGTTTTTTATGGTGTTGAGGATCAAACCCAGAGCCTTGCACATATTAGGCAAGTGTTCCTTATGACCCAGTCATAAGGATTTTTGTTTTGTTGACTGTGTTGACTGTGTAGACTGTGTGGATCATAACAAATTATGGATAACACTTTGGAAAATGGAAATACCAGAGCACTTAATTGTACTCACGTGAAATCGGTATGTGAACCAGGAAGCAGTTGTTCGAATAGAACAAAGAAACACTGCCTGGTTTAAAGTTGAGAAAGGTGTGCATCAGAGCTGTATACTTTCGCCATGTCTCTTCAATTTATATTCTGAGCAAATAATCTGAGAAGGTGGACTTTATGAGGAAGAACACAGCATCAGGATTGGAGGAAGACTCATTAACAACCTGCGTTACACAGTTGACACAACTCTGATTGCTGAAAGTGAAGAGGATTTAAAACATTTACTGATGAAGATCAAAAATCATAGCCTTCAGTAGAGGTTGTGACTAAACAACAAAACAAAAATCTTATGACTGCAACACAGAGTCATCATTCAAAGAAACAAACCATGTCCTTGCCTAAAATCTTCCAAAAGCATAACTAGGATCTTTAGATTAAAAAAAAGAAGAAGAAGAATACTTGATAACCTGGCAAGTGGGCACAAATGATAAGGAAAACATGGATAGAAATATGACTCCAGATTCTTTTTATTGGCAGTAATTATGTTCTACAAAGTCACCATGAAACTGAGCCATTACTCTTAAGGAAAATACAGGGCTATGATCTCACAAGCCTTAGACCACACATTGTCATCAACCAATCAATGCATAAACTTGTTTTGTGTGTGTTTAAGACACTTTCTTTCATGTATATTGTTGATTCATTAATACTGAACTCACAGCCAACAGCACTATAACTTACACCTGAATGAAGCTTCTCTAACACGTTTTCTCCATTAGGCACATCACAGCTTTCTTGCATTTAGTAAGGTAGTTGTATTTCAGTACGGTAGTTACAAGCTGTTTTAAACAGTGAAATCAAATAAAAATCACCTAAGTGAAAGAAACATGGCACTAACTAGACTGTGAAAGGATGCTTGTCTACAAGATGACAACTGAAACAAGAAGGCAGTGTTGCCTTCTTTGACCTCAGAGGGAAATATGTACCTTGAATGACTCAAGTCTTTTAACACTCTGCACTGTTCACAAATGCTTGCAGAAGGCTGTGACTATTGATTTTGGGGGTTACAAATTAATTTTAGTAAGTAGGAAATTCACAAATGCAGGATCCACATATTATACAGTGACAATTGAAGGCTTCTTAAAGCCTATTGCCTATGTGGAGCACATATCTATACATTGCAGACATACACACTAAGTCATGGGGAACCAGAAATGATGTCTCCACTTATGCCAGGCAGTTCACAACACTCCATCAAAGTGTAACTAATATATTAAATTACCATATCCAATTGGAGAGGATTAAGCTTTCTAAGGCTCTTATTAAACTGAGTTAACTACTTAACAAGATTCCAGAGCATCCAGATACAGGAAAGCACTATTATAGTTTATTCATACAGGAATATGTAAGATGTGAAAGTATACCAACAGACTATTAGTCATACACATCTCTGTAAGGACATCTATGACTTCCAATCATGGGACATCTTAGAAATAAACAAGTGTGTGATTTTTGGACAGTTAAAAAAAATCTCTGAAATCGTGTGGTAAGTAAATAATCATGCCAATGGATCATATGCAAACAAATCTGAAGCTCAAGAGGCATTTTAATACTCTGGTTACTCTTTAAGTAAACCCATGTGAGAAATTTAGTACCTAAAGTGAAAATGGCAAGTTCTACACTTCTTGCCAGTTACGTTTGGGGTGTGAAATTTCTCACTTACAAGCTGAAATCCTTGGAATCTTATATATATATATATATATATATATATATATATATATATATATATATGTGTGTGTGTGTGTGTGTGTGTGTGTGTGTGTGTGTGTGTGTGTGTATAATATATATTTGTTGTTGTTGTTAGGTGCCTTGGAGTCTGTATCCGACTCATAGCAACCCTCTTAGGGTTTTCAATGGCTGAGTGCTTCGGGATTGCCTTGGGAGTGGATTGCCAGGTCCTTTTCCCATTTTTGCAGTGCTGGGAATTGAACTCAGGGCCTCAGAGACTGCAGCACAGTGCTCTACCCACTGAGCTAAATCCCAGCCCATATATATATGGCAAAGAAGAAAAGATATCACAATAACACAAGAATGTCATTCTTTGGCTGTATCTCACAGATAGGAGTTAGGACCTACTTCCTTTCCCTAGCAGCTATTCGAGAGCAAGAGCTAGATGCATGGAGAGGACTGAAAGTCAGGACCTCAGCCCAGTCCCAGCCCTCATCATTGGCACCTCCTTTGCTGCATGAACACTTCACCACCTAGGGAAGTTCACAGAACATAAGAAGGCAGGAAGCCAGTGCCAACAAATCCCCATCCCAGGTTATATGAGATAAAGGGAGAAATGGCAATCTGTTCTCTCCATCCCTTCTCTGTTTCTCTTCAGGCTCCTCCCTTTGGGGTGTCATAGCAATCCTTACTCTAGAAGTCTCACAACCTCCCTCAAAGGTGCTACCTAAGTGACCTCCCAATGTCCCTTTTATGATTTCTCTCTTCAGCTTATTTTTTCCCTGCATGTGTGTGGAACAGGGAAGAAAGACATCACAGAAGGAGGTAGTTGTCCACCATTCCTTTACCAAATGAGAGCAGAAGAGGCAAGCATGGCCTAAGTGCCCTGAAATTTCAACCTGCAGGAACTGGCACCCTGTGCTCCCCTGCGGATGCTGAAGAGGACTTGGACAGGACCCGACTCATGCACCGCAATCTCGAAAGCACCCGAAGGGCCGGCCCGGTGCTGCCCATCCTGAGCCACCTGGACCACAGTCCTCACCAGGCCAGGTAGGACCCATGCAGGAAAGAGGGAGAGGTATCATGAGCACCTGGGTCCGATTCTGGCCAGTGGAGCTGCCTGGCAGGGTGAAGAGAAATCCACAGAAAGACACTGGTTGAGGAGCTGAGAGGTCTTACCAGTGTCCCTGGACTGAGGAAGGAGCCATAAATGGCCATCTAGAATGAAGATTCATTCTTCTTGGTGGTAATTGCAACTGAGGAAGTTGAAATCAGAACTTCTATGGAGCACTAAGAATACTGTTTCGCCTGTTGTATATTGGGTGGCTATGAGTCAGACACCGACTTGACGGCACCTAATAACAACAACTACTACTTTGAGGTGACATCTCTTCCTCAGTCATCCTTTGAATGCCTTCCAGACTGGGGAGCTCATTTTCTGGCATTATATCCGATAGTGCTTCTATGTTATTCATAGGGTTTTCAATGGCTACTTGTTTCAGGAATGGGCTGCTGGCCCTTCTCCCTAGTCTGCATTAGTCTGGAACCTCAGCAGAAACCTGTCCACCATGGGTGACCCTGTTGGTATCTGAAATATCAGTGGCATAGCTTTCAGCATCATAGCAACACACCAGCCCCCACAGAACAAGCTGACAGACAAGTAGGGGATAGATAGATATATGTCTGTATATAGATACACATAAACACATATTCAAATGTAAAAACACAGAATTTAAACAAAGTATAATGATGTTACATTTACAAAGGCACATGAAAAAAATATGTAGAGTTGCTTAGGCACTGACAGCAATGCAGTCTGAAAACTGACATCACCAACCTCTAACTCCTATCTGTGAGATGCAGCCAAAGAATGACATTCTCATGTTATTGTGATATCTTTTCTTCTTTGCCAAAGAAATTGACTACATAGATCTGCGCAGTTCTAAAGGCAGATGCTGCCATGCAGCCTGCAATATTTTTCTTCTCTACCAGTTTTCAATCACTAGGGTTTCTGAATGTCCAGTCTCACCATAGTTTCTATAAGAGACACTGAGCCTGAGTGTCCTTTCCAAAAGACAAACAACTCTTAGTGGTAGAAACAAATCCAGTCTCCTACAGTTTTCCTGGGCTCTCTGCCCCCTTTGCTGCGGGTCTAGCTTCTCAGGGCTTACAAGTGACTCCTCACCCCACTGACAAAGGCTGTGCTGGCTCCATTAACAGAGTCATCTCCGGGTTTAGCTATTAGCCCACAATTTGCTATGCTGTGTCTGCCAATAATTTATTTGCCCAACCAAATTACTGGAGTTCACATACTTGGCAGTGGTGTGGAGGGAATGGATCGCCTAGCAACACCTGAAAGGGAAATAAATATGATTCAGAAGCTCTTTGGTCTCAGTGGCACTCTGTGTCTTCGGGGCTGTGCCAAATCTCTGTTCGCTAGCCAATCATGCTTTGAAAAGAGGCAGAGAGGTTGAAACAGAGAAAGGGTCACACTCGAAACCTCCCAGGCATTCTAAGAAATGTGACCAGACCATCACAAGCCTTACTGAAGCTTTTGTATAAACTTCAGGGATCAATCTCCCCCTTGGCATGTGAGACAGCTCTGATTCAGACCCTATAAATAGAAGATACCCCCCTCATTGTCCTCATAATCATCTTTTACACCTCTAGAGGACTTCACTACTGCAGAGTGCTAGAGAAAGGGACTCAGTGATTTGAATAATGCAAAAACGGGCCTTTGGAGGTAAAAGGCACTGGGGAAAAGAAAAAAAAACCAAACCCTAATACCTGAAAAGAAAGCAAGGCAATGAAAAAGCATATTCAGATGCCCCCAAAGTAGGTAAGACTATAGTGTGATAATTGTGTGGCTCTGAGAAGCCTTGCAGGGACTTCTTATTAGAATAGTAACAGGTGCACATAAAAGACAAAACTGAGGTTTTTCATTCTGGGCTCCTTCTCTACAATGTCAGAGGACTTACAAAGAATCTAGTCACTCTAAACTTGTCAAATCCTCAGTGAGAAAATAGTCCTGTCTCTCTTTCAGCCTCTGAGCCTGCAAGTGGCTTGGGTACTACTTACGGTTTGATTGACAATTGCATGCTCTGTCTAGATAAGTAGAGGAGGATCTCTTGCAAGGATGCTTCAACAGAACAGCTGTCTGGAAAGATGAAGCAATGCCAGGATGGTTTAAGAGCCAATTCAAATGCCAGTTACTGAGGTAAACATTGACAGGTGAGGCAAACACTTGACTTACTCTAGGATCCCACAGGATGCTGAAGATAAACAATGAGATACAAGTTTCTTACTTATTTTTCACTAGAAGGTCATCCAACTAAGAATTTATCAACTTTAAGGAATTATGTTCGTTAATATTATTTGAGCCTGTCAGTTTTTGCTCAAACTTGGAAAGAGGGGGAAAAAATCACCTAACTTTCCATTATTTCTAGTGTTTTTCCTGGCATTCAGTGTCCTTAATAATCTAGTGTCACATGCTTTCACATTCCACCTATTGCTTCTTCCTCATCCAGGTATCCTATCTAGTAAAATCTCAGTTCCTGTACTTCCTTAAACATGCATAAACCTTTGCTTATTCCTTCCTATTTGCCCTTCCAAAACATCCCTGGATCAAACTCTACTCATTGTCCAATGCAAAGCTATATTGACCTCTCCTTTGGGGAAACCCTGCCAAATATCTTCCTAAACTGGATTTATTCCTACAAGTATGATCTACTAGCATATTATAATAGGCCTACTACAGCATTTCCTCCATGGGTCTGTTGCCTTGTTCTGCTGTGGGGTTTTGCATGTTGCTGTGATACTAAAAGCTATGTTACCAGTATCTCAGATACCAGCAAGGCCATTCATGGTGAACAGACTCTATAAATAGCAGAGAAGCACTATCAAATATAGTGTCAGAAAATGAGCCTCCAAATTGGAAGGCATTCAATAAATGACTAGAGTTGCCTCCTCAAAATAGAGGCAACCTTAATGACAAGAATGGAGTAAAGTCCCTGGGATCTCCTTTTGCTGATGTGGCATGACTCAAAATGAGAAGAAACACAGTGGCTACAACAATAGCTCACATAAAAAGATTGTGTACTTGGCACAGTGTTTGGTAATGTTTCATTCTGCTATGAATCAAATCTGACTCGGTGACACCTAACAACACCAACTACTGCATTGTTCACAGGCCTCTCTCTCCCACTTTACTATGAAAATTTTGGTGGGGTGATCTTTATCTTATTCATTCCCTTCTTCCCCTTCATTAAATGTTTGATATATAAATCTATGAAGGAAAAGAGTCAATTTATCTGTCTCTCACTTTTTCTCCCTTTTGTTTTATGGAAGATAAAGGTAAAGTCCAGAGAGATGTGGAGTCATGTCCTAGATAACATTATCAAAACTGAAAACAACAGAATCAAATCAATAAGCCTTGTTAGATCTATGAATATGTTTAATACTAGAATGGCTCTAGTGTTTTTTCCACTGACAAAAGCCCCAGGGACCAGATGGTATAAAGAATAGGGAAAGCAATTTTTTTTATTAAACTTCTAAAATGTTAGGTATAGACTTGTATTAGTCAACTGTTGTCACTAGAGGAGAAAAACCAACCCAAACAAATTTAGGGGGATGCTGAACATGGTGGCAAACACCTGTAATCTCAATGACTCAGTGGGCTGAGACAGGAGAATCATGAGTTCAAGGCCAAAGGTAGCCTGTGTAACTTAGCAAGACTCTGATTCAAAATTAAAAATGGACTGGGGGTACAACTCAGTGATAGAGCATTTACAAAGTATGTGTGAGACCCTGAGTTCATCCCCTAAGCACAAAAGAAGTATAAATAAATAAATAAATAAATAAATAAATAAATAAATACAAACAAAAATGACAAAACACCTTAAAGAAAGAGGTTTATTGGGAGCTCATGGTTAGAGAAGCAGTCCATAACAGCAGCAGGGAAGACATGGTGGGAGCTGTGGCAGGGCCTGTGGTAGATGACCTCTGTGCATGGAAGACCAGGAACAGACAGAGACCTGGGCTGCATGTCTGGGAGTAAAACCTTCTAAAGGCCCTCCTCTAGTGACAACACTTCCACAAAGCTATGAGCTGCCTCCCAAAGTTTCATAACCTCCCAGGTCAGTGCCACTCTCCATGAACCCAGTGGAGGACACTTTATATTCAAACCATGACAAAACTCCAGTCAAGGAAACTATATGCTTTGCAAAATATATACTCTTTAGGTAAAACAAAAAAGTAATATTTCTTCAGGTTCTCACCTTTCTCCAAACTCTCAACACACACACAAACCCTCAGATACCATTAAAATCAAGTGCTGATCGTTCTTGACTGACGTTGATGTCATCAGAACAAGGATAAGGAGTTAGTTTTCATCCTCTCAATGGGGCTTCCTAGGAATGGGAGGTGGAGACAGAGATTTTGATTTCTTTTATTTCTGCATTAGTTGTTTGGTCCAGTCAAGTCAATGTCCAGCTCATAGAGCCCCTACACACAGTAGGTGAAATAGTATTGTTAGTCCTTCTTTGCTAGTCATAGGGTTCTCAATGGTTGATTGTGTTTTGGGAATGGGTTGCCAGGTCCATCTCCTAAGCCTACAGCACCTCGTGTTCTTTGGCAGTCTAACATCCAAGTACTAACCAGCCCTGACCCTGCTTATTGTCCGAGATCTGATGGGATCTGATACCACAAATGGTATGGCTACAGGCATTTCTGTATTACTATCCTTTGAATCCATGAGAGCAGTCAACCTGCATCTCCAGGAAATGGAAGACTTTTTTCTAGAGGAAAGGGATTTGTTGATGTTAACAGTATATCTAAATTTGATGAGCAGAAGAATCTTGAAGGGTTCTAATAATATGTTTATATTTCCCAATAATTTAGCAGATCTAAGACTAAAGCAAAGACCATCATCAACTTGGGCTTCAATCTCTCCATTTCCCAGAGCCCCAGACATTGCAGAAGCTGGTGGTCAAGGAGTTGCACCTTGGACCAGAAGCCATCCCCCTTGGAGTGACTTTCTGGAAGCTACTGAAAGTGAGAAAGAGTAATTTCATTGTTATTACATCAACATGCTCAGTGATGTGTTTATAATATACAGGAGCATTCCTAAAGCATTTGGATACAATTACTGGATCAATTCACAAGGCAGTCAAGGCTCTCCAAGAGTGCTGTGGAACAGGATGCTAATGTCATGGAGAATGATAGAAAGTCAAAAGGATGATAGTTTTGAATACCCAAGATATCAGCAAGGGTAATAGATAAAAAGGGTAATTTTAGTTTTGCTAAAATACTACTTTTATGCCATGATCATCCTCATCCTTCTATCACTAAGTAATCATTATCAAGAGCCACAGGGTCAGGGGCTACTTCTACACACACACACACACACACACACACACACACACACACACACACGTACAAACAATGGTTTTTAACAAACTCAGACTTTGCTGGTCTCCTATTTTGCTTTGAGTAAGTTAATTCAGATGTAATTACATATATGTATGTGTATATATATATTATACCTACTTACACTCAAACGGAAAGAAGAGAATGTGTCTTAGTCACATAATTAGGAATTACAAGAGTGATTAGGAGAGCCAGGTGTGGTAATGCACACCTATAATCCCAGCACTTGGGAGGCTAAGACAGGAGAACCACAAGGTCTATGCCAGCCTGGGCTACATACTGAGTTCCAAGCCAGCTTGGGTAAAATAATGAGACTCCTCTCAAAAATCCAAAACAAACAAACAAAATACTACCAAAAAAAAATTGATAAGAATACACAGTGCTGGGCATGGCAGCACACACCTATAATCCCAGCAAATCTGGAAGCTGAGACAAGAGGATCACAAGTTCAAAGCCAAAGACAGCCTTTGTAACTCAGTGAGATGCTGGCTCAAAATAAAATATAAGAAAAAAATGGACTAGGAGTGCAGCTCAATCGCAGAGCAATTGCAAAGTATTTGAAAGGCCCAGGGTTAAATCTCCTGGTAATGTGAAAACAATATATTTTAACTAAGAAAATTAAATGATTTGTGTACACTGTGGTAAAGGGAATCTTGGAAGAGGAAGTCTTCCATATCACATGTAAAGTTTTTAGACTACCAGCTTACTTTCATCTGAGTCTCACATATCCCGGCTTCTCTTATGTTTTCATCCAACATCCTTTACCTAAATGTCTCATTTCTGTGACTTCTATGAATTTATAATTTCTTGACCTCTTAGGCCCAGATCCATGATTTTAATTGCTTCATGGCATTGGATATTGTTATTCTCCAGACACCTCAAAATTAACATTTTTAATGGCACATATGTATGATTTATCACAGTATTAAAGTACTAAAATTAATTTTATATCAGGAAGGATGATTTGTTACAAATTATAACTATGATTTATATACTATATATAGTATACTATATATAGTATATAATATATAATGTGTATATAATATATACTATAAATATAAATTATAACTTTGCTATAAAGTTAGCAAAAGTAAACTTTTTATATGGTTTGACTCAAGCCCCAAGACAATAAGTACCAGTAGTCCTCCATTCAGAAGTGAAGTGTGAACTTAAATTGTAATGAGTTTATTACAACTAAGAAGGGAGTTTGAGATTGAAAAGACACTTTATTAGATAAGTTGTTGAGGGTTGTAATATTCTTCTTCTCTCAAGGAGAAATGGAGAGATATTCTACCTCCTCAACAGCAAAGGTAAAGAGAAGTGCTCAAAAAATAACTTATAATGTTTGACATGTGATGTTAGTTTGTAGAACAGAGTAAACTTGTACCTTGTAGCAGAAAAAGATGTAAATAGAGAAAGATCTGAATAAAGTAAAGATTGAAATTATTTGGTTACATTTCCATACATTGTTATTGTTGTTGTTCGGTGCCATCGAGTCGTGTCCGACTCATAGCGACCCTAATAGGATTTTCAATGGCTGACTGTTTCGGGATTGCCTTGGGAGTGGGTTGCCATGTCCTTCTCCCTTTTTTGTGGTGCTGGGAATTGAACTCGGGACTTCTGAGACTGCAGAGCAGCGCTCTAAATATGGCAGTGCCAGAATACGTACACATTTTAAGTGATGTAATCTATGCATTATTTTTTGAAGTTGAATTAAATTGAAGTAGCAATGTGTAGCATAACATTCCCTCAAAAGATGGTGTCAATCAAATGAATTCTAGCTCTGCCATGGATTCTTATACAGCAAAATGGAAAGTTTTTATCCCAAGTTGTGTATATGTTTTTTGGCACCCTATGTAAATATTTTTCTAGTATATAACAATTTTATTCTTAAAAACTCTTCAAGATTGCAAGAAAATCAAGTGACCAAAAATTAAGAAGGGTTTAATCAATAACTACAACATTATTAGGTGACCATAATGTGGAATGATCAGACATAAATTTTAGAATATCTGTGATTCTTATTCAAGTAAATATATGAGAAGATGGTGCATTCTACTAGGCAACCATAATCTATAAAAAGGACCAAATGGGAATAATGGAAATCAAAAATAAACAACTTAAGAATTTGGTGAATGGATTAAATAGCAGATTAAATATGGTTCAAGAATGAATTGTTGCTGTTGTTGTTGTTGTTGTTGTTGTTGTTGTTGTTGTTGTTCTTAGGTGCCATCCAGTAGATGTCCAACTCATAGCACTACTATGTACAACAGGTGAAAGAGTATAAGAATTAGTGAATTGGAAATGGACCAATAGAAAATATTCAGACTTCAAGAGAAATAAGGAATAGCAAGCACATAAAAGATCAAAAGAAAGACCATAAGAGATGTATGAAACACAACTTTTTAAAAGTCTGACAAATATTAGTCAAATCTGATAAATATTAGTCTTAGAAGGAAAAGGAAGAAGTAATGTGTCAGAAGTAGTATGTGAAGATGGACTAGTTGCAGATTTTTAAAAACTAAAAAAAGATGTAGAACCACAGAGACCTAAAGGTTCTAAAGGTTCTACTGATGTCAAGGAGTTTGACAATAAAGACAACCGTACCTAGGTGCATCTTAGCAAAACTGCTAAAAACATAAGTCAGTGAGAAAGTTTGCTTTTTTTCAAAGAGCAATAATAAGAGTACTGGCTGGTTTTTCAACTGAAATTATGCCTAGAGACAATGAAATGACATTGTTAAGGCACTGGGAAAAAAAACAAAACCTGTCAATTCAAAATTCTACACCTAGAGAAAAATAGCCTTAAAAAATAAAAAGAATGAAAAGAACATTGTTTCTATGCCATATCATATATGACAATTCATTCTAAGTAGACTGCAAACCTAAATGTTAATAACAAAAGAAAGGAAAAAAGAAGGAAGGAAAGAAAGAGAGAAAGGAAGAGAGAGAAAGAAAGAGAAAGAAAGAAAGAGAGAGGGAGAAAGAAAGAAAGAGAGAAAGAGAAAGACAGAAAGAAAGAGAAAGGAAGGAAGGAAGGAAGGAAAGAAGGAAGGAAAGGAGGGAGGGAGGGAGGATAACTTCTGGAAATGAATTTAAGGGAATATCTTCATGAGATAACAGGTGGCCATATTTTTCTTTCACAGAACATAAAAGTTACTAACTGTAAAGTAAAAGACTGATAAATTAGGTCTCAACAAATGAAGAACTTCTGTTAATGAAAAACACCATTAATATATTGAAAACACAAGTTTCAGCCAGGTAGAAGATGTTTGTAATCGACATGTTGGTCAAAGGATTCATATCTACAGTTTATAACAAAAGCCCAACTTTGAAAACTTATTCAATTATTTTATAAAATGTGATATTCCAATCATCAGTAAGCATTGTAAAAGTGATCAGCATCACTAGTTACCAGGAAAATTGAAAGTAAAATGATTCGATGCTGGAGATGTAGCTCAGTTGGTAGAGCACTTACCTAACATGTGCAAGGTCCCATGTTCAATCCCCAATATCACAAAGAAAAATGGAAGGGCAAAAATGAAAAACTCAAAAATATCAAGCATTCTAAGGATATGGAACAACTGGAAATGCCACTGGTACATTTAAATGGTGCATTTAATGTGGAAAACTGTTTGGCAGCATCTTTTAAAGTTCAATGCGTACATAACCTATAAGCCAGTAATGCTACTTTTAGATATATAACTGACAAGAAATATGTAACAAAAGACATGTAAGGAATATTTACAGCAGCATTATTCGTAATGGCCAAAAAAAAAAAAAAAAAAAAAACAAAGAAAGAAAGAAACAGTCAAATGTCCAGCACTTCAATCCCACTTTTCCAACAGCATTTACCTCACTCTGCTATAGCAGACCAGGCTGTCATTTATGCCTCCGTTCCACCCTCCTCCAACTCTTCTCTATTAAACATGGCTCTCCAGTTAATTGGGGACTCTTTGGTAAATTAAATTTAGCATGGATCCAGCAGAAGAGATCTAAATAAAATGACACTATCATTTTGACTCAAAGACCAAAATTAAAAACTCCTTTGAAAAAAACATGTGTTCTCACTGATCAACTATGGTGCTTTTTGGTAACCTACCTGCAGGAACATTCTGGTAATATTGGAAAAGAGGCAGCATTCCACAGCTGGGCTTAGCTCCATTGGTAGATTTCTACTCTGCACTCTTTGAGGCCCTTGGTTCCATACCTAGCACGACAGAAATGGAAGAAGGACATGGCAGCCCACCCCTGAAACAATCCCCAAAATGAGTCAGACCTAACTCAATGGCACCTAATAACAAAAACAATGAAGAATTAATATGTATCTCTGGTCTGCAGCCATAGCACCCTCACATCTGATCCTGCCTGATCTTGGAAGCTAAGCAGTGTCAGCCTGGTTAGTCCTTGGATGGGAGACCGCCTGGGAATACTAGGTGCTACCAGCTAGGGAGAAGGACCTGGCAAGCTACTCCTGAAAAAAAATCCACTATTGAAAACCCTGTGAATAGTAGAGAAGCACTGACAATAGTGCAGGGCATGGCACAGTGTCAAGGAGTTTCATTCTGTTCTATGTAGGGTCTGTACAAGTTGGACCTGACTCGATGGCACCTAATGTTATCTCTGAACATTTTATCCAGGAAATTTGGCATTTCAATGATAATTACACAGCAGTAAGCATTTACATTTCCCAGGCATTTCTTCTATAAGAAAGAAAAAGATTAGGAGTAGCATTATCAATTACTTGTCCTTACGTGCTGTCAAATTGATATCTAACTCATAGCGACCCTACATGCAACAGTCGAAACAGTATTGTTACTGCTTTTCTGCTATTCATAGGGTTTTCAATGGCTGATTGTTATTTTGGAGGGAGTGGCTTGCTGGGTTCCTTTCTCAAGCCTACAGCACCTGCTATTCCCAAGTGGTTTCTCATCCAAGTACTAAGCAGGACCCACCGTGCTTAGCTGTGGAGATCTGATGCGATCAGACACCACAGTGGTATGGCTGCAGGCTTATCAATTACTTAGTTCATTAATAAAAAGAAAAATTTAATATAGAAAAGAGTAAAAATTTAAGGTGTAATAAGGTAACAGGGTTTTTATTTTTCTTCTTATTTTTTTTTTCCTTTTTGCTCAATTTAGACTAAACCATACCCTATATTGTTGTTAGGTGCCCAGGAGTCAGTGTCTGACTCATAGAGACCCTATGTACAACAACAAAACAGTATTGTTAGTGCTTCCCTGCTATTCATAGGGTTTTCAATGGTTGATTGTTGTTGTTGTTGTTGTTGTTTCTTTTTTGTTTGTTTGTTTGTTTTTGTTTGTTTTTTAGGAGGTGGGGGAGAATGTATTGCTGGGTCCTTCTCCCAAGCCTACAGCACATAGTGTTCCCTAGTGATCTCTGATCCAAATACTAACCAGACTTGACCCTGCCTAGCTTCTGAGATCTGGTGCCACAGCATACCCTGTGCTAGCATACCCTGTTGTCTTTTGGAAATAAGGCTTAATTCATAGATACATTATAAAGTATTGATGCAATGTCCTAAATGCCTTAGTGTTTTTTCCTTAATGCTACCGAATAACATCTCTCAAATATGAGTTTCTCTCCCCAATTTTATCTTTTCACAACACCTACTGGATACAGGGGCTGGGATTTAGCTCAGTTGGTAGAGCGCTGCATTGCAGTCTCTGAGGTACCGAGTTCGATTCCCAGCACCGCAAAAATGGGAGAAGGACCTGGCAATCCACTCCCAAGGCAATCCCGAAACAGTCAGCCATTGAAAACCCTGTAAGGGTCACTATGAGTAGTACACCGACTCGAGGGCACCTAACAACAACAACAACAACAACAACTGGATACAGAATCTACCAAGACAATGGCTCCCACCCACCTCTCTCTCTCCCCCTCACCCCCCTTCTCTCTCCTTCTTCCTCTCTCTCTCCCTCTCTCTCCTCTCCCTCCCTCCCCAACTCCACTCAAAAAGAAAATATAGAATTCCAATAGCAAAGGAATTCTAAAGCTGGAAGTGGCAGCTTTAAATTCATACAAATTTCTTATTTTAACTTTAAATTCATACAAATTTCTTACTTGCCCCCTGTAATTTTCAAAAGCATTTCCCCAAGTGGATGTGGATGATCACCCAGGAAGTGATTCCACATTCTCCTCCACTAGGAGACATTGTAAGTTGAGGTCTTCCATCCATCTTCTGCACTTACAAACTATGGATGAAGTTCTAAGTCAGAGGTCAGGCGCAGAAGCATCCAAATCTTGGTGAAATAGCAATGTGTTTCATCTTTTCCAAACTGTGGCTTCACAATTTTCCAGCTATGGAAGTCTGGGCAAGGAAATTGACCTTTCCAACAATTCAGTGGTTTTTGTCTGTCAAAAGGAGATAAAACACTTATCTTAAGAGACTTTTGTGGAAATGAAATAAAATCACTCATGGAAAGTACAGGCATTGAATTGAAAGGGTGCATTGAATAACTAGCAGCTTATTATTGTTATTGTTATAGAAAGGATGATTATTATGACTCTATTAATTCAAACAACTAAAGATAATTCCCATATTAAAGCAGACAAGTGCTATTTGATATCATATCATTTGGGATAGAAATATCCCTTCCCTAAGTCTACATTTGTTTTTAAGATACTGGGGAATTGAATCCAGATTCTCAATGTGCTTTTTTTAAGTATGCTACCATTGGGTTGCACCCCTAGCGTATTTTTAACACTTTATTTTGAGACAGGGTCTCCCTAAGTTACACATGCTGTCTCTGGCCTTGAACTCACAATCCTCCTACCTCTGCCTCCCCAGTTGCTGAGATTACAGGCACATACCACCATGCCTGGCTAATCTACATCTTTTTTTGTACACACTTATTAGCCCACTGTGAATGTGTTTGTCCTTCTTGTTATAATATCCATTGGACCAGAAATACTCTGTGAGTGAATAATAATAACAATAATTATCGCATACTGAGGGCCTGTGCTGGCCAAGTAGATTGAAGGCCTTTGTGTGCATTCTCTCACAACCACCTCAGGCTGCAGGTTCCCACCTGAGAAACTCACAAAAAGAATTCCACTTTATTTCTTCTATCTACTGCACAGACTACAGTTTGTTGTTGGCTTCCAAGAAAGCAAACCCCTCCTACACTGTTCTGATAGTGCTGTGCAGCAGGTACACAGATGGCATGAAGGAGGGGGTGCCAGGCAATGACCGTGGAGGCCAGCCAAGGTGTCACATGGGAGACAAGCAGGAGCTGGGTCTGAAAGGATGAGTCAATGCTTAAGGAGACATAGAAAAAGCACTAAAGGAGAGAGCAGCACTTGTCCTCTGGGGACTGGAACTATTACAGGGGCTGGAACAGGAGGGGTGAGCCAGGGAAGGACGGCAGGCTCAGAGGGAAAGGGGCAGCCAGGGGCCAGCACACCCACATTCAATGTTTGAACTTAACGTTGCAGGATTGGGGCAATGTGGAACTCTCAAAGGATTTGAGTTGGGATTTGCTGGGATTCTTTCCTGTACATAATCTATTGCAAAGATTCCTTGGAGGCAGGGAGGAGGTTAGCAATGTTAGACTCCAAGATAAATTAAATATGGAATACAGAAATACAGAAAGATGAGCAGGACCTACAAGTTGTCAGAGGAAGTGGAGCTGGGAAGGAGAGACCCTTTCCAGAAAGTGGATGTCATGGGCAAGTGGGCTGGCTGATGGATGTCTTTGCTGAACAACAGCAAAGGGTCTAGCAAGATTCCCAGTTTCCACTAGTGGGAAAGTAATGATAAAGAAAGCAAGAACACAAAAGACGAAATGGGATTTTTTTTTTCATTTTTGGTTGATAAGGAACTTAATGATTTCATTCTTGGGCAGGTTGAGAGAGAACTGGTAAAGAATTTGCAAAATTCCTAATTTCCAGTTTGGCAAATGTTTTAACAATTTCTTTTTAGAAAAAAATCATATTGAAAGAATTCTCAATGGGATTACAAGACAGTGTCCTAGAGGGGGGAACCTCAATTTGAGTCTTACTACTGCCACATCAGGTCACACAGGGATGTGTAGGATTGTGGGATAAAATGTTAAGTGCCTACACAAAACCTCATTTCTGGGGAATTATTGGAGGGAAATAATCAGTAAATCTCAGGTGGGGTGGACAAGGAAGTTCTTTGTGCCATAGTTTATAGGAGCAAGAATAGGAATTAAGTATGCAAAAATAAGGTATGAAATCGTGTCACATCTCTAAAGTAGAATATTATACAGCCAGTAAAATGATGCATAGTTCTGCTTATTTACATGGAAAGATGCCCACCATGTAGGGACAAGGCAAGCTACACATGTACATGTCCAACCTAATTCTTCCTCCTGCCAATCTCCCCACAGTCATTCTCTGAAAACATTAGCTCCTGAAGAAAAGCTTTCTCTGATTTATCATCTACTTTATCTCCAAAGTCACTATAATTTTTCCAAGTTTACTTCCCTTTTATTCATCCAGTTTCTTAATCACCAAGAATATTTGTTTCCTTGTGTATCAGATAGAAACCTTGTGAGAATGGTTGTATTCTTCACATTTAATTCTTCACATTTAAATAAAATCATTTGCATTAAATGAGATAGTGGATCAATGCATAAATATAACTGATACAAAACAAGTACTGAATAATTGCCAACCTTAATTATTAGTATTCTCCCTTCCGTATAACTCTGTGCTGTGTATTTATTTTTATGTTCCTAAAATCACCTTGAGATCTTTCAAAAGTCCTTGATAAGCAGTAGATAAATATTTTTAGTCGAACATGATGAAGTATAGACCAATATTCAGGGAAAACCAGACTTCTTCTTAATAAAATTAGGATTGTTGTTGTTAGGTGCTATCAAATTGCTGTCTGACTCATAGCAACCCTATGTACAACAGGTGAAACACTATTGTCAGTGCTTCTCTGCTATTCATAGGGTTTTCAATGGCCGATTGTTTTTGGGAGTGGGTTGCCAGGTCCTTCCCCAAGCCTACATCACCTGGTGTTCTCAGGTGGTCTCCCATCCAAGTACTAAAAAGGCCTGACCCTGCTTAGCATCCGATGTCTGATGGGACTGGATGCCACAGTGGTACTACTATAGACAAAATTATGATACAGGCTATTAAATCTCTTTTTAAGAGTATTTTATCATACACACACACACACACACACACACACACACATATATAGAGAGAAATAGCAGTGCATATCAAGGATTTGTTCAACATAAGATGAGTAGTGGCATCTTCCCCTATTTATATCACTAACCATTAAAAATTTTGCCATGTGATAGTGACTGTTTCCTCACAAATTTCTTTCACAAGTTCATTTTTTATTGCCGTCTCTTCCTTTTTTCCCCCAAGGTCTTATACAAAGACCAATATTCTATGAATGTCATGATTTTAAATAACACAGAAATATTCTTTTTCCTGTATTTTTCCTCTCTGAAGTCCTTTGTGACTCTCATATTTTTGTATATCTCCTCTATTGTAGAGAAATGAATACCTAATTGTTCTTCCATAAGAGAAATGACACCTTAATGAGAGTATGCTAAATATAAAAGTATGTATGAGGCAAATTTCTTTCTGTGGAATCCAGAGAGTCAGAAAGGGCAGTCTCTGTTTGGCACAGGAGAGATTTTGAGTTCCCGTGTCAAAAGAGAGTAAAGGGAAATTGTATTCTCTCCCCCCTCTTCCCTTCCCCCCACCCCACCCCACCCCCATCTCTCTTGCTCTCGCGCGCTCTCTCTCTCTCCTCTCCCCCACCCCTCTCTCAGTATTGGGTTGTTGAACCCAGGACCTCATACATATTTTGCAAGCGTTGTACCATTAAGCTGCATCCCCACCCCCTTATTATTATTTTTAACTTGAGAGAAGTTCTTGCTAAATTACACAGGCTGCCTCTAGCCTCTAACTTGTGAACCTTTTGCCTCTGCCTCTTGAGTCTCTGGGATTTCAGGCATGTGCCATGGCACCTGGCAAAAAATTTGTACTTTCATTTCCTTGAAATTTATTAGAAGCCATTTTGCATGGCCCCATAGGAAGGGTTCCTGAGAAGGATACAGTAAAAAATAGAGTCAGGCAGAATTTCTGATACACTGTGACAATGATACAGTTTACACACTTAATAGCATGAAATTTGGGGGAGAATTGCCAGGCAACTGTGTATCTAAAAAAGCTCATCCTAATTTGAAGACAGGTTTTGTTAATAAACCAGGACATAAAAGTTTATCTTCCCCTTCCAAAATAAATAAATAAATAACTGCAGTGGTAATAAAATGCCTTTGGTTAAGCTCTGCTTGCATTAAAGTATTGCCCACAGCACCAAATCTTTTATGCTGGTGGAGAGCTATGCTTCACCTCCTCAAGATCTTAAGCAACATACATTGAACAGCATGACATGTTAAAGGGAGAACAAATTTCTTTTCTTCACACCAGATGGGAATAAGAAACGTGAGCATTGTGCACAATGAAACAGTATCTATAAAACTGGCATTTTATCATCCCATTTCAGACTATAAAATTAGAAGATTAATCGGCTACACCTCCACTCATGAAATATACCTGCTGAGGTAGGGGGTCTCTGTGGGAAGATTGATTCAGAAAATAGCTTCAGAGGGCCGAAGTCATGCATCAGTGAGTGGCACTGAATAGCAGGGCCATGCAGGATCCTCTCTCCAATGGCCTCTGTGTTCTGCTGGGGGGTGACAGAAGCCTGTGGGGAAACAGAATTTTTATGAATCGACTTATTAGCCACTTTGTAATTCATGGGCCTCATGCAGATTTGATTTCACTGTTTTTCTGCATGCAGAAATATTCCCACTCAACATCAAGGTGATATCCAAAATTGATTTAAGACACATTCTTGTTATTAGAAAAATTATTTTCTTTATGGATAAAAAAATACATCATTTTCTTCTTATTTCTTCTCACTCTTTCTGCTCCCAACTTCTAATTCTAACCTTCATTCACACCCTTTGTCATCATGATCCTAGCAACGACATGTGATATTTGTGAGGCGTTAAAGTTTTTTAGAGAGCTTCCACCCTCACTGTCTCATGTGATCTCAAATCAGCCTAGGAAAGGTGGGGCATAAAAATGTTAATGTCTTGGGGTAAGAGTTGAGATAAAAATTCAGGTATTCTGAATCATTTTTTTTTCAGTGTTTTTCCTATCCATCTATTATGCTATGACATTTTCATTCCCAATATTCCAGGAATATTAGCAAACTAGCTAAAATACATGTCAGAGGTCCTTTGTTTTCTATATCATTTTTCCTTTTTCTTCTTGACAGAATGAATTCTTGTGGAACCCACACAAAACAATAGAATTCTCTGGCCATTTTCTCTCTAGTTGAGTCATCTTAAATAGGCATTATGTATGGCTATAGGCCAGGAAAGTACATCCTGACTTGCCTAGTTTGAGAACATACACAAATTAATTAGCCACACATAATAAATTGCCCCCAAACTTAGTACCTTAAAACAACAATAAACATAATTTTTGACAGTTTATCTGGGTCAGGACTTTAGGAGCAACTTAGCTGGCAGTTTGGCGTGGAGAAATTGCTCATGAAGTTGTCATCTGATAGCCACCAACACTATAATTAACTAAATCAAGGCACCTGATAATCTGCTCCAAGATTGTCCACTCACACGGCTGGCAGCATGGTGCTGGCTACCAGCAGAAGGTCGCAGGTTCTTTCCATAGGAGCTTCTTATAGGGCTGCTTGAATATCCTCACAACCAGAGTAAGTGACCCAAGAGATCAAGTGGAAGGCTCAATGCACTTTAAGATCTGCCTTGGAAGCCATACACTGTCATCCCTACTGTACTCTGTTGATCTGGATTCAGCATGGGCTAAAGTGACATGCTCAAAGAATCACTGGGGCCATCTTGGAAGCTGGGGAGATTACCATGGACTCCACTGAGTGAGCTGCTGGATATTGCATTGTTCCCAAGAAGCCAGAATATCATAGGCAATTCTAAATATCCTACAGAGGGTTGATGTCATTGAGACTTTTAACATTACCCAGTGCAGTGGGCTAACTGTGTCCTCCCAAAATATATATATTGAAATCCTGATGCCTAATGTAAAGGTGAGCTGGGGTAGAGTGCTACTCTGTACTTTCTGAGGACCCAGTTTCGATCCCCAGCACCACAAAAAAGTGGGAGAAGGATGTGACAGTCCACTTCCAAAACAATCCCAAAACAATCAACCATTGAAAACTCTATGAATGTTGGTATGAGTCAGACACAACTTGATAGCACCTAACAACAATGATGTAAAGGTATTTGGAGATAATGTCTCTGGGAAGTGATTAGGTCATGCAGATGGTTACCTTGGTACGGGATTAATGCCCTTGGAAAATGAGAGAAGATAGTGCATACTCACATTTTTGCTTGTGCCCTCTCTCCCATTCTCTCCCACTTTTCCCTCTCCTCCTTCTCTTCTCTCATCACTAAGGGAAAATATGGCAGCTATCTATAAGCCAGGAAAGGGGTCCCTTCCCAGAACCAAGATGGCACCCTAATCTGAGACTTCCCGCCCTCTGAAACTATTAAAAATACACTTCCACCTTTTGAGACACCCAGTTTATTGTATACTATCATTGCAGATTAGATAGGCTGATACAATCTTGTTTTTTCTTTCTCCTGGGGTCTCTCCCTCAAATACATGGCTACCATTGGAATCACCTTTTGCTTACATATCCCTAAATTCCTGACCATAGTTTGTTGGCTCTAGAGTGGGCAATTGACCCAAGAGTGAGAGAGGTGTTGAAAACACCATCCCCAGGCTACAACAGATACAAAGGATGCCAATATAGTTCATCCCTGGGACTTTGAACTTGACGCCCAAAGAAACTCGAGAAAAGCCTTCCTCCCTTCCAGGGTCAAGGTATACAATACAAACTCCACATGGAATGTCTCAGCTTCCCCATGTAGCTCATCAGTAGTGGGCAAGGAGTAAATAGATACGAAGAGCAAAGCAGTGATTAGAGAAGAAGACAGAAATCTGACTTCCTGCCTCCAGTTAAGCCTGTATCTGTCTCACAGCAAACTTTGTCTCCTTTGCAATCCTTTGGATTCTGTGAACCAATCAATCCCTCTTTATGGATAAACCAGTCTAACAGAGTTACAACATTGCTCACACTACTACTCAAACGCAGAGGTAACATAGATTCCATGTGGTGTGAGTGAGGAGAAAATGTACCTGATTTTCCCTAATCTGGGAGAATGGCTCAGTCTTGCCTATATCCACAAACCTCTGTCCTCATGGACATTGGGTTGAGATGAGAGAAAAAACTCATATGGCCTGTGATTCTGGAACACAGAGCTTCTTGGAGGTCCATAGCCCCTCTGGCCTCTGCCAGGGAGTCCTTGGTCCACCTTATTCCTGTTTATCCAGAAACACTCACACCTGCAGGCCCTGGAGGGTATAAACCCTGAAGCAGCCTTCCTCCACTTGTACCCCAGCAACTCCACCCCATTCTCAAGGCCTCCCCTCAGCTCTTGCTGCCTGCAGAGCACACAGGGCCTTTGTCACACTCCCCCTGAGGCCTCCTGTGTTTGGGGTCTTCCTGTAACAACCACAGCCTCTTATGAAACAAGAGTCCATTGTCCTTACAATTCTCTCAACTTACCTAAAACACCTGCCCCTCCATCCCATGTAGCGCAGTTTTCCTTGGCCAGCTCACCAACTCTCATATCCACTGTCACCCTGAGGCAGCAGGAGTGGTTTCTCTCATCCACCTGAAGCTCCCCTTACAGAAATCCCTAAGATTTCTTCTTCTGGAAGACATAAGAAATGTCTTTCAAGGCAATAAAGACAAGCTCTAAGGGGAACACAGAATTAAGAGGAAAATTTAAATTATTGCTGTTGTTGTTAGATGCCATCAAGTTGGGTCCAACTCATAGCAGCCCTATGTACAAGAAAACAAAACACTCCCCCACACTGTGCCATACCCAGCACTATGTCAGTGCTTCTGTACTGTTCATAGGGTTTTCAATAGCTGATTGTTTCAGGATTGCTTTGAGAGTAGATTGCCACATCCTTCTCCCATTTTTGTGGTGCTGGGTATCTAACCCAGGGACTCAAGAGAGCACAGAGCAGCACTCTGCCAATGGAACTAAACCCCAATTTCTTAATAGCCTCTATTATGGTTTGGATATTAAATGTCCTTCAAAGCAGCCAGGTGTCAGTGGCACATACCTGTAATCCCAGTGACTCAAGAGTCTGAGGCAGGAAGATCACAAGTTCAAGGCCAGAGGCAGACTATGCAATTTAGCTAGATGTGTCTCAAAATAAAAAACAGAAAAGGGGCTGGGGGTGCAGCTCAATGGTAGAGCACTTGCTTAGCATGAGCAAGGCCCTGGGTTCAACTCTCAGTTCTGCCAAAAAAGTCCTCCAAAGGCCCAGGTGTTGAAGGCTTCTTCTCCATCCATTAGAGGTATCGGGAGGTGGTGGAGCCTTTAGGATGTGGAGCCTAGTAGGAGAAAGTTAGGTGACTGGGGATGTGCACTCAAAAGGGATATTGAGAGCTGAATGCTGTGAAATGAACAGCTTCCTCTGCTGCATGCTGCCACCATGATACATGGCCTTGCCATAGGCCCAAACCAAAAAAGCCAAGCAAACATGGACTGAAATGTCTGCAACTGCAAGCCATAATAACTTTTCTTCCTGTTAAGGTAACTTTCTCAGGTATTTTGTCACAGTTGCAAAAAGCTGACTAACACAGCTCCTTTAATAAATTTTGAATTCTGTAATGTTGTTAAATAAAAATTACAGGAGGCCATTGTTTTGAACTAAACTCCCATACCAGGCCCCACCAGATGCGGCTAAAAATCAAAACAGAGTCACTCACACTAAAGATCTATTGCATCAATCCGAAAGGAAACAGTTTATCTGAACTTCCAAATAATCAAAATTAGAAAGAGGACAGTCAAATCTCACAAACAGTCCAGTTTCAGTTGGCATGGTAATCAGGGAAATGCAGATCAAGACCACATTGAAATTCCATCTAACCCCAGTCAGAATGGCTAGCATCAAGAAAACAAACAACAAATGCCAGGGAGCATGTGGGAGAAAGGAACCTCATGCACTTCTGGGTGAATGGAGGTTGGTGTAACCACTATGGAAATCTGTATGGAAGTTCCTCAAAAAATTAAAGTAGAACTACCATATGACTTGCCTGCAGCCATAGCCCTGTGGCATCCAATCCCGTCAGATCTCAGAAGCTAAGCAGGGTCGCGCCTGGTTAGTACCTGGATGGGAGACCACCTGGGAAAACCAGAAGCTGTAGGCTTGGGAGAAGGACCTGGCAACCCCTCCCAAAAATCAATCTGCCATTGAAAACCCTATGAACAGCAGAGAAGCACTGACAATAGTGTTTCCCCTGTTGTACAGAGGGTCGCTACGAGTCGGATACCGACTCGATGGCACCTAACAACAACAACAACAACCATATGACTCAGTTATACCACTCCTAGGTATATCCAAAGGAATACAAGTCAACATACTATAGAGATACCTGCTCGTCCATTTATTTTGGTGTTATTCACAATAGCCAAGATAGGAATCAACCTAGGTGGCCACCAACAGATGAGTGGATAAGAAAAATGTGATAGATAGATAGATAGATAGATAGATAGATAGATAGATAGATAGATGATAGATACACATAATGGAGATTTGGGTGTTTTGTTTTGTGATTTTATACTGGGGGGGGGGGCGCTTAACCCAGGGCCTCATGTGTACTTTGCAAGCACCCTATCACTGAACTTTTTTACTTTTTACTTTGAGATAGGGTCTCATTAAGTTACCCAAGCTGCCTCTGCCCGCGAACTTGTGATCCTCCTACCTCTCTACCTCCTGAGTTGCTGGGATTACAGGCATTTGCCATGGCACACAGCCACAATGGGGTTTTATTCAGCTATGAAGAAGGATGAAGTTATTATATCTGTTTGGAAATGGATAGAACCAGAGATCATAATTTTAAGTGAAATAAGCCAGACACAGAAAGATAAACATCACATGTTTTCTCTCATATATGGATGCTACATTTCAATATATATTTAATATTTTAATATTTAGGTCATGAAAGTAGATAGGAAATTATTTTGGGGAAGAAAAGGAATTAAAGTGAGGGAGGAGGGGGCAATCAGAAAGGGTAATGGGGGAAAGGAAAAGAAATACATATTTTGCTCTCAAAGGTAAAAATCTAGATTTCTATAGACATGCAAGCAGAAAGGGGACCTCTGGCAGGGAGGAAAAGGATCAGAGGAGGGGAGGGAATCATGAGAGGGTAACGGGGAAGATGAGCATGAGCTGTGAATAATGATATACATACATAGAATGTCACAGTGAAACCCATTACATTGTAAGCTAACTAAAATTTACTAATAAAATATCATTTTAAAAGTAGGCATGGTAATAAAGGTCCATCAGCTTTAATCTTGGCACAGAAGAACAAGTCTGAAATAACTTGATGGTAACTAATCAATTTTTTTTTCTTTCTTTCTTTCTTTCTTTTTTTTCTTTCTTTTTTTTTTTTTTTGCAGTACTGGGGTTGAACCCAGGGCCTCTCGCTTGCATGCTTTGCGAGTGCTGGACCCTGAGCTGCATCCCCAGCCCTTTTTTTTTTTTTTTTTACTTTTTTGAGACAGAGTCTGACTAAATTATGCAGACTGCCTCTAATGTGGAACTTGCAATCCGCCTGCCTCTGTCTCCTGAGTCTCTGCTATTGCAGGTGTGCGCCACCACACCCGGCTACTAATCAATTATTATCCTATTGCTCTGTCTCTTTTTACCCACCTTACAAAGAAAGGAACTTTGAAATCACCAATTGATTGTGTATGTTTTGTGTCTGCTTTCTTCAGCCTTTCTCTCCCTATGAAGCCAACATTTTTTGCTCAGCCCATTGGAACACTCATTCTGTTTTATAGAGTGAAGTTTTGCCTGAATGTAGAATAAAAAATAGTATCAACTAAGATCTTTAAATTGTTGTAATTTTGTCCATTGCCAATATAAATAGAGGCCTGAATAATGCATGAAATAGCATTAAAACAGCCCAGTGACATCATTTAGCCATTCATTTACTCAGCCAATTACTCAGTAATCTACCAAAGATTTATGGAATCCAGGAACTAGAGTACAGCAAATCAGCTATCATTAGGCAGCTTATGGGAAAAAAATATAATAAAATGAAATGATACTTATAAAAATAAAGGAAAAACTGATAGAAAAAAAAACAAGAGAAAATAACAATACAGTAAATTCATTATGGTCCAAAGAGAAGAATGAAGAAGGGGCCCCACAGATGAGCAAGTGACTAACTGTCAGGGAAGAGACAAGGCCCCCTCCACAGTGCTGAGAGAAGGCGGCACCAGATCTGTTTCCCATGAAGCTGTTCCTTTACCAGGTTGCTGATTCAAATTATTAAATTTAAATCTCTGTACTAGGTGCCCCATAAGCCTGCATCCTAAGTGGGACAGGGGCTATAAAAAGATTATTTCCTGCCTTATGTTTGGACCGTATGGAGTTATAAATGCACAGCACAGTCTACCCAGGGTCCTTGTTTTTGTTTCCTTCAACATAAAATGCAAGGGAAACGACATTAGAATGCCTCATCAGAGGGTCAGGGGCACAGGCAAACCTGCAGACCTGCTCAGACTCCTGGGCAGGGGCAGTTACCTTCCCTGAAGCTCCAGTGACCTGGGGACTCCCCTTGTGTGGCAATCAACACTGCTATAAAATTGTCCCACACAAGCCAAAGGGAATTGGTTCCAGGACACCTTGAGGACGCCAAAAATCCAAATATGCTCAAGGGCTTTATGTAAAATGGTTTATCATTTGCATAGAACCTACATACCTCTTCCCGTAGACTTATAATATCTGATAAGATGTAAATGCTATGTAAATTGTTGTTATACTGAGTTGTTTAGTGAATAATGAGAAGGAAAAAGGCCTATAGATGTTCAGAACCCATACAATTATTTTCAAGTGTGTTCAGTCTGTCATTTGTTGAATCTATGTATGTAGAGTCTGCAGATAAGCAGGGCTGACTCCATTTATGTATTTAATGGTTGTCTCTATGATGCCATGGTTTATATTGTCTTAATCACTGCTTTATGTCTCCATTTCATAGCACAATCCTGGACATAAACTAAATGCTCAGTTAGTAAGTATGTATTAAATGCATGAACTTTATAAAATGGCAATTTGGTAATATATTTCAGAAGTTCTCAATTTTCCTTAGGAATTTATCCTAAGAAAATAGTAATGGATATATACACACATGATAATTAACAGAAATGTTCAGAACAATGTGGTTTACACTAGGAGAAAGACAAATACAATTGAGATTCCAACAATAGAAACACATTTAAATAAATAATGGTACCATCTTTAAAAATATAACCATTAGGGATGAGATTTAGCTCAGTTGGTAGGTTGCTGCTATGCACTCTCTAAGGCCCTGCGTCCAATCCCCAGCACTGCAAAAACAGGAGAAGGACCTGAAAGCCCCCTCCTGAAACAATCCTGAAACAATTTGCCATTTAAATCCTATGAATATAACAGAAGCACTGACATAGTACCAGCCTTGGCACAGTGTCAGGTTCTGTTGTACATAGGGTCATGAGTTGGACCCAACTCAATGGCACCTAACAACAATAATGCAACCATTAAACATGATGATTGTTAAAATTATCACATTTTGCTAAATCTGTGTTTACTGTGTGTGTATACATGTGTGTCTGTAAATGTATGTGGATAGAAAACAGATCAGAAAGATGGGTACTAGCATATTGATTGTGGTTACCTTCAAGCAGAAAATTTCCAGTACACGTACATCACCTATTTTTGTTTATCTTTGTTTCTTCAATGTTCCAAAATAATGACCTCAAAATAGATCTATGTGAAAGCTGGATATTGAATAAGGGAGACAGGAGAAGAATTGATGTTTTTGAATTATGGTAATAGAGACAAATATTGAATATACCATGGACTGCCAAAAGAACCAACAAATCTGTCCTAGAAGAAATGCAACCAGAATGCTTCTTAGAAGCAAGGATGGCTCAACTCTGTCTTACATATTTAAGACATGTAGTTGGGAGGGACCAATCCCTGGAGAAGGACATCATGTTTGGGAGAGTGGCAGATCTATGAAAAAAAAGGAAGACCCTCACCTCGATGGGCTTAAACATAAGTAAGATTATATGCCTCTCACAGAATCAAGAAATGTTTCCTTCTGTTTAAATATGGTCATTATGAGTCAGACTTAATCATTAGCATCTAACAACAACCATGTGAATACGTAATACAGAAGGGGATTTTCTGATCTCAAACTCATCAATGTGTCCTCATTTTTACATTTCCTTTGGGAAATTTAGTATCCCCGTGGGCTGGGATTTAGTTCAGTTGGCAGAGCACTGCTCTTCAGTCTCTGAGGTCCCAGGTTCAATTCCCAGCACCAAAAAAATGGGAGAAGGACATGGCAATCCACTCCCAAGGCAATCTCAAAATGGATCAACCTTTGAAAACCCTATGAGGGTCACTATGTGTTGGACGTGACTCCATGGCACCTAACAACAAGCTTATCAGAGGTACTTATGACAGGATATATATATATTTCATACCCCTACTTCCAGCTCTCCACAGAGACATACTTAGAGATAGTATATTAGGCAAGGTACTAGCCAGTCTTCAATGATGTATCTATTTATTAATGCTGAGGCTTGTCTGGATTAATCCACCCCTAATATCTTTTGTGCATACCACTACCAAAATTTGAGCAGACCTCATTGCTAACAGGAATCCAAAAGAAATCAAAACAGTGGGGGTGGGGGGTCACTCAGTGAATAGTGCTTGCCTACCACACAGGAGGCCCTGGGTTCTATCCCCAGCACCATAAGAAAATAAAAGAAGGAAAGAAGGAAGGAAGGAAGAAAGGAAGGAAAGAAGGAAAGAAAGAAGGGAGGACATTGATTCTGAGACTTTGCCTGACAATACCTAAACCTACTATCATGTCATTATTTGGCAGTCCTCTTGGCCTCAACCTCCAGCTTGCTCTCCATAAGCCATTTCAAGATGAGTCATCATTAGAAGCTCCTTCAGACTCCAGAAGTCCTGCTCAGGTCCACGTATTGGGTACATAGTGTTCAGAGTACCTCATCCAAAGCCACAAATGTCAATTACCCTGACTTTGTGGAACGACGTATCAGAGGAAAGAAAAGAGAAAGATTATGACCAACATTCCTGAGTCAGTGAGTATTTGCCACAGGTTCTGTCAGGTACAATAAAGAAGGTACCATATCTGGCCCCTGGAAAGTCCAGCTTCAGTGTCTCCCATGCCTTGACCATGGCTGCTCTCTCTCCAGCTTCATTTATCCCCTAATACCACCTTGCTCTAACCTCAATAGGTTGCAACTTGGAACTCATTCTTTAACCCATTTGAGACTGTGCCTTCTTCTGTGAAAGCACTTTTAACTCATTTCCTTTGTCTAAAGCATTCATATTTAGAAAATCAGATTTGTGATAAAATTCCTAATGAAATGATTGCTTCTATAAAGTGATGGAAATTAAACATCCTGGTGAACCCTTCTGGATAATTGTTCCTTCAATAATGTTTACCATCATTACCAATCCTGAACTTTAGACACTATAGTTTTCACCCCAAAACAGCAACACAGTTAATCTAATTAAAAAGGAACCATTAGTAGTTACAAATTGCTTCAACTTAATGTTGATCAAAGCGTTCCACTGGTGAGAAATTGTTCTGATTCGTTGTAAATTTTGCAATGCTCAATGTTATCAGACTAAATGCCCTAATCCTTTTGGGTTGAAAAGAAAAAAAAAAAACTCTGAATTACAAATTATGGTGTCATGCAAAAATAACTTAAGGATTTATTCTTTTCATATTCAGCCTCCAAGCTGACAATCCGTTTTTCCAAAGTTCTCATTACAATCCCCTTGATGGAGGCAAAGCTCAAGAAAACTAGTGGAAAGATAATAGAAAATGGCTTAGAAAGGGATGAAGAGAAGGAAGAAGAGATTTCTAAATTAAAATCTTCTGAAAACAGATATAGATTCCAAGTCTTTTTAACAGAAAGTGATGATCTCCTCTAAGAAGACACCTTAGAGTCTGGACTCTAAAAAGACACTTTCTCAGACAACAAACAAACAAACACACACAAGTACAGAACTTTTTATTACCACTTAACCTTACGTGTTTTTTGTACTTTGAAAATTCACTTGACATGCATGATGGCCTGCCTGCTAGCAGCCTAACCCAGATTATATTGTGTTGATTTAAGAAAGGGCCCATGGCTTCCTGAATATTCAGACTCCCCATAATGCTTTCTCAGAGCAGTGCCTCCTTCACCAAGAGCTCACCTCAATAAACATTGGGTCGAAAATTACAGGCTAGAAAAATTACTTGTACTCAGTACAAATAAAAATAAGCATCTAGAATTCAGGGCATTTATTCTGCTCCTTACAAAATCCAGGATGATTCACTTTCCCTAAAAAACAAACACAATTTCTTCCCATGGTTCAAATCCTTTCTTAGAATTTGCTGCCAATCCAGTAGTATTTGGGAATTCTGAGTGACGAAGAGGGAAGTACATCCCCCGTCTGGGCTGAGAAATAGCCATTAGGATACACATGGAGCACAAAGAGCTTTTTTTCTGTCTGGATTTCCCCACACAGCCTGGAAAGACCTAGGAAAAGTCTGAGCTTCCATCACATCTTGCTATTAAAAGAGCCCAAGTCAGGACATACCATTTGGACACAACAATTACTGAGGAAATTATCACAGATTACCTAGAGAAATTTCCATAACTAGGTACTTTTTGAATTGGCCTAACTCCCTGAGTCTCAAACTCTTTCAGTTTCAAAATATTTAGAGGAAGTAGCTACTATTATTACTTACAAATATTTATAGAGTCGTTTAAATTTTTAAGACTCTTTCCAAAGGTAAGGCCGCCATAGTAAGGTACCATAAAGACTTTTCGCCCAATTATAAAGGCCAGCTGTCCAAGATCAAAAGGTTGGCACAGTCGGTTTCTTTTAAGACCTCACTTCTTAGCTTGTAGATTGTCATCTTCTGCATGGTTCTTCACATGCTATGTGTACCCTAATCTCCTTTTCTCATGAGAATATCAGTTCTATTGGATTAGGGACCTGCCTCTATTACTTCATTTTACCCTGTTTATCTATTCAAAGACCAAAGTACAATCACTTTCTAACTTCTTAGGGCTTAGCACTTCAACATATGGATTTGGTGGCATGCAGTTCAGCCTGGGCATGCTTTCATTTAACAGGATTTGTGGTTGTGTTGTTGTTAGGTGCTGTCAAGTCTGGCTCATAGAGACACTCACAGGGTTTTCAAAGACTGATTGGTTTTTTGTTTTGTTTGTTTTTTGTTTTAGTGTGGTTTGGTTTTCTTTGGGGATTGCTTCTAGAGTGGATCACCAGATGATCCTTCTCTTGTTTTTATGATGCTGGGGATCAAACCAGGTCCTCAGAGAGTGTGGAGCAGCACTCTACCAACTGAGGTAAATCTCAGCCCTTTTATAGGCTGTCATTGTTGTTAGGTGCCATGAGTCGGCATCCAACTCATAGCGACCCTGCATACAACAGGCAAAACACTATTGTCAGTGCTTCTCTGCTGTTTATAGGGTTTTCAATGGTGGGTTGATTTTTGGGAGTGGGTTGCCGGGTCTGTCTCCCGAGCTTACAGCAACCTGGTGTTCCTAGGAGGTCTCCCATCCAGATACTAACCAGGCCCGACCCTGCTTAGCTTCCAAGATCTGACAGGATCAGATGCCACAGGGCTACGGCTGCAGGCTTTAACAGGTGGTGGTGGTGGTGGTTGTTGTTGTTAGGTGCTGTCAAGTTGGTATCCGACTCGTAGCAACACTATGTACAACAAGCGAAACACTATTGTCAGTGCTTCTCTGCTGTTCATAGGGTTTTCAATGGCAGATTGATTTTTGAGGGTGGGTTGCTGGGTCCTTCTCCCAAGCCTACAGCATCTGGTGTTCCCAGGCCCGACCCTGCTTAGCTTCTGAGATCTGACGAGATCAGATGCCACAGGGCTACAGCTGCAGGCTTTTATAGGTTAGGAATGTATAATTCAAAAAAGAAGACTATTCTATTACCAAGCTCATCCAGTCACTACATGATGTGACTCCAATCCTTGAGACTCTGATTCCAAATGCCATGTTCTGTCCATTACAACCTGCTGCCACTTGGATAGCTAATGCATGTTAAACTCTTTCACATTTGCATGCACTACATCATCTCTTGGACTCTTCTGAGCAAAACAAATCTGGTACTCGCTTGGACCCACTTGGCCATCTCTTATGCATCCCTACTTTGAAAAGCTTGAGTGGAGGTGAGGAGGTTCTTCCAGAATTCCACAGCAGCCTACTATTCACCAACAAACTGCCCCTCTATCAGGACCTTAATATTGAGGATGCAGTAGAGCAATTTCACTAGAGCTTAACTCTCAAAAGGTGTCACACATTTTGACTGAATCTCAGAAACAAAATTGTCTAAGCCAGAAGCAGAGTAAGGATTCATTACCAGTGTTAATCCCGACTGATCTCTGCCGAAGGTTAGGTATAGATAAACTTGAGAGTACATGGACAGATCTAAGTGTGGGGTGCTGAATGATGCACAGGTGTTACTGAGTCCCTTCAGAGTCAATTCATAAGGAAATCATTCATTCCCATCATTTCAAAGTACATAAATGTCTCTTATATTTTAAATACCAGGAGTGCTATTTCTGGAGGAGGTTTAAAAATATATATTAACAAAGTATCTGAATGTGCACTGTCAATTTCTTCTAAAAACAAATAAAGCAAAAGTATGCTGCTAGTGACTATGTGTTTGGTGCATATAAAGCTTTTTCTATGCACCTATAATGATATCAGGAGGCTTGAATTCAAGGGCCTGGTACTAATGTTAGTGAAGAAACCAGTAAGTCCTTTAATGTTCTCATAGCTGTAACTTTTTCTACATAAATTCACCTTTTGCCTTTTTTTCATCTTTCTCCTGATCAAAGGTCCAGTTGGTGTGAAATGTGCATGCTGCAGTGATCTCCCTAGTCTGCACTAGGTCAACACTGTCCTTCTGCTTCCCCTGAGTCTCCTGTCACTAAATGAGGCAACAGAAACTGAGCTAACAATGCAAGAGAAAGGATGAAGTACTTTGGAAATAGGGGATAAGGCAACAAGAGTTCACAAAAACTGCGCAGAGAAAAGATACTAAGCCCAAAACCATGCTGGTTGCTGGTGCCTAATTTATGAAGGGCACAAATCCAGAAGGAGCAAGGAATAGCAAATTCCGATCTGAATTCATTAATTCATTACTAGGAATGTTGCAGGACAAATGAGGCTGAACAGACCTGGAGACAAATTCAGGAGACTTTATCACACTGGTACATTGGCCTAGTGAAATCTTTTCCAAAGGCTAAGCCCTAAACAAAGGAAGCTAGAACCTCTTATAGGGTCCTGGGGAAGGGTGGGGAGGGGGCTTACAAAAGTGATCATTTCATAAGAACAGACAAAGCATGGTTACAGAAGTGAGTAGAGTGGGGTCAGGTGGTCAGTTGTCTCAATTCACCAGAAGAGAAGGGGAGGACTCAAATTCCTCCAGGCTGGAACAAAGAGATATATGTTATATGTAGAAAACAGTTCTATTAAACTGAAACAGCTCAGTTATTAGTAGATTTAGTAATTTAGACACACATTATTTGTAACAAGGTAAGCAACCTTCAGCTGAAGAAAAATGTTTTAATAGAATAAACAGTGCTTTAATAAGAACTACTGGCTTATCACCAGGAGAGAGGGGTATTTATTTGGGAGCCTGCTTCAGGAAAAGAAGAAAGCTGATGCAGGGTACGATCAAAAAGGATAAAAGCAGAGGTAGCGGTGCAGAGATGAGTGTGCCTGGCCAGGAGGGAAGGTATGGTCACACAGGGCACATTGCTCCTTTCTCTGTGAGTTGGAGGAGTGGAGGGGGTGTTTGGATGGTTGGGTTTTTTTTGAAACAAGGTATCACTATGTAGACTTACTGCCCTGGAACACACTATGTATCCCAGGCTGGCCTCAACCTTGCAATCCTCCTTAAAGCTGGGATAGGCATATGGCACCACACCCCGCGTGTGTGCGTGTTTCTAGAATTTTTTTACAGCACTTTCAGATTCACAGCAGAATTGGTCAGAAGATGCAGAGATTTCCCATATCCCCTTGTCCTCACACGTGGATATCCTCCTCCCTCATCAAAGGTGTAACTAATGAACCTACATTGATAAGTCATAATCACTCAAAGTCCATAGTGTATATTTGGCTTCACTCTTAGTGTCGTACATTTAGTAGGTTTGCACAGATATACAATGGCATGCATCCGCTATGTCTGCATCACATAGAGTGTTCCACCTCAATCCCCTATGCTGCACTTATTCATTGCTTCCCTCCCCTCCACCCATTAGCCACTGATCTTTTTACTGTCTCTATATTTTTGCCTTTTCCAGGACATCATATAGTTGGAATAGTCTTTTCATATTGGCTCCTTTACTCTAGTAATGTATATTTGAGATTTCCCATTGTAATTTTGAGATTTAATAGCTCATTTCTTTTCAGTGCTAAGTAACATTCCATTTTTGATGTGCCATAATTTATTCATCATTTTATCTACCAAAAGACTGTTTGGATACTTCCAAGTTTTAACTCGCCACCTGTGGCAGGTTCTATTTTCTAAACATGACCACAAAATAGCTCCTTTTCTTAAGCTTTTCTAGAAATTAATCACTCCCCATCAAAACATGAATTCTACTTCCTCTACCTTTAAAATCTGGGCAAGTTTGTGATGTATTGGTAACCAGTACAGCATGGTAGAAATGACACAAACTGATATCTGAGACTACAATATAAATAATGCAACCCCCATCTTGCTTACTGGAGCTCTGGTTTTGGCATCATGAGCCACCCTGCAAATGTCCAGTTGCCTTGAAACCACCATAAGGTGAGGAAGCCCAAAGTAGCCTGTATGACAAAATGGTATGGGGAAGCTCTGAAGCTGTACCATGAGACAGAGATGCCCAGCCACCATGCAATGGCTCCTGCCCACATCCAGCACCATCCCTAGCCACCCACCTTTCCATTACTATCACTGCTTCAGCTCCAACCACAATCTGGCTCAGTTGCAAAAGAGATTCCCAAGCCAACAGCACCCAGGTGAACCTTCATGAATTCCCAATTCGTAAAAGTTATGAGATATGAAGTATCATTACATAAGTCACTACATTTGGTGATGATTCATTATGTAGCAACAGATAATCCATAATGCAAACATTGATTCCCTACCTCCACTCCCCAATTTTGCTTGTAATCTGAGTTCTTGAAGTTATGGTTACAAATTCAGTCCTTCTTTTTCAAAGGAATCTTGTACTATAAATAAGCACCCAGGAGAGGCTGACTGCAAAGTTTTAATGCCACTTTCTGCTCTCTTCATTCAGAAATAATCCTACTTTCTCTTCTTCCTGTTTATATGGAAATATGTTTAAGAATGGAATTGCCCCAGTTTTTCACAATCACACTCATATTATTACCCCCCAAATCCATACTACTATCCCCTCAAACTTGAAAAACAGAAAAAGGCCAGGTGCAGTTGCACATGCCTATAATCCCAGAGATTTGGGGAGGCTGAGGCAAGCAGATTCCAAGTTCGAGGCCAGAGGCAGCCTGTATAACTTAGCAAGACATGGACTCAAAATAAAAAATAAAAAATGGTCCTGAGGGTGCAGCCCAGTGGTAGAGCACTTGCAAAATAAATAAATAAATAAATAACAAGAAAATGAAAAAAAAATCAGTGACTTATTGATCTCAAGTCTCTTTCCTCCCAAAGTCCATTGAAACAACCATATTTTATTGAGTTTCTCATTTGGAGGAGGGATGGTTTATCTTGTTTTTATCTTTTCTTTTGTTCTTATACTGGCTATTAACCATGGGATTAACTGACCATTGGATAACTGACATCTAAAGGCACTTCATTCCTTAAGAAAATAAAAATAAATCAATAATGACTACCATTTGGAAAAAATGCAGAGGAAAAATGCAGAGGAAAAATGATCAAACTTTGTTATACCATCACAGTCAACGTAGGTAGCTAAGCTTGGATATGTTTACTAAACTCCGAATGCAGACCGACATTCCTAGAAGCTACTTTTAAGATAGAGACATTTTTGTTTATCCTAACTGCTCTTCAGAAAGAGTAAGTGTTTAATTAAAAAAGAGGAGGTAGAGTAGGATTGCAGAGTGACTCTTCCCTAGGACATTTTTTGACCCCATTTTGGGTCAAATTAACTAAAGTCATGGAGAAGACAAAATCATGCCATTTAAACTGTGTAACTCAGAGAAGTACATCATTCAGTGTAGCATTTTCTGATCAAAGACCCCACCTTTGACCTTATCTTTCAATATGTAAATGCATCAACAAATTTGTTATATCTTTTCAGTAGAATATTGCTGAGTGATAAAATCATTGAGTTATCAAGCTACAATGGGCTGGGTTTTAGCTCACTTGGTAGAGTGCCGCTCTGTGCTCTCAGAGCCCCTTGGTTCAATCCCCAGTACTGCAAAAATGGGGAAAGGGCCTGGCAGCCCACTCCCAAAATAATCCTGAAAAAACAACTGGCCAAAGAAAACTATATAAGGGTCACTATGAGTCAGACTCCACTGACTGCACCTAAAAACATCATGGCTACAATTATACAAAATTCTGAGAAAGAGAACTACAGACACAATACAGAGATCAATGGATACCAACGGTTCTGGGAAATAAGGAGAGAGAATCACAGGAGAAGCACAGGTACTGTTCAAAAACACTACCTCAGCTGGGTGCACTGGTGCAAGCCTGTAACTCTAGCAACTCGGAGGCTGAGGCAGAAGGAGCTTAAGTTCTAGGCCAGAGGTAGTCTGCAGCCTATGTAACTTAGTGAGACCTGGTCTCAAAATAAAAAATAAAAATGGCCTGGGGGTGCAGCCCAGTGGTAGAGCACTTGCAAAGTATGTGCGAGGCCCTGGGTTCAACTCCCAAGTATCATAAACAAATAAATAAATAAATAATACAAACACTACCTGAAGCTGTTTTGTAATGATAATGAGTGACATTGTGCATTTGTCAACCCAGAGACGTATACAACACAGAGTGAACCTTTATGCAACCTCTGAACTTCAGTTAACGGATAAGAATTGGTTCGGTCATTATAACAAATATTACCACATTAAAGTAAAATGTTACTTTCCAAACGAAGCTAGGGGTGAGGCAAGAGGATATGAGACCCTTGTGTGCTCTCTGTTCAATTTTCATGTTAATCTAAAACTGTTCTATATAATTCCTATTAGTTTTTTTTTTAAATGGGGCAACATTCTTTCAGGATTGACCTATTTTAACTAATATTCAACAACCAGCTAAATACCTAAACATTAGCTGGAGATGTTGTTTACTATTAAAAGTGAACTAAAAAAGAAAAAAAAAATCCTCCCTCAGGAAATGTTCATTTAAACCAGGCACAGTGGTGCCCTCCTGTAATCCCGGTGGCTTGGGAGGCAGAGGCAGGAAGGTAGCAAATTTGAGACCAGAGGCATTCTGTGTAATTTAGCGAGACCCTGTCTCAAAAAACAAAAGTTAAAAAAATGGGCTGGGGGTGCAGCTCAGTGGACCAGCACTTGCAAAGCATGCAAGCATGAGGCCCTGGGTTCAACCCCTAGTACTGCAAAAAGAAAAAAAAAAAATGTTCATTTACCCTCTAACTGTTTTTGTTATCACCATATGATGAATTCAGAAGAAAGACCTGACTGTCTTGTTGAATCCCTGTTGATTTAAACATAGAGCGACCTCCCACATAGCCACAGCCTCTAAGCTGTTGCTAGAATTGTGAGAGGATGGGAGGAAATGCTCAAAACTCCCCCTCAAAAAGAACTAACTTTCCCTCACCCCAAATTGCCCTGATGCAAAACCATTGGTCTATTTTGGCAGAATGTGGAGTCATGATTTACAACGACACATAAAAGGTATTGCTAGGTCACTATTTTCTCATTTTTAGAGTTCTTTTCACTTTCATTAGAAACATCTTTCTCCCGTAAGCAAAAGGCCCAAGTTCTGTGTTCCACAGCTCAGGATGTTTCTCCTTTGGCCCCAACATTTGGGGCTTGAGATACTATTTGTGGAATGAGGCTGAGGAAATGAGCCAAAATGAATTTCAGGCTTGCCAGAGCTTACAATCTTAATGTAAATTCAACAATTAGCAATGCCTCAGCTGTGAAAGCTGGAAAAAATTCCACACGTCAGATGGTGAGAGAGGCTAGTTGGGAAATGACTTCCACTTACTGCTGTTAGCCTGTCATATCCCAACTCAGCTCATAACCTTGAAAGCAGACCTGAGCCCCTTTGGTTATAAATTCAGTAAGATCACCCAGAAAGGTAACCTCTTGCTTAATCCAAAATGAACTCTGAAGTTGCAAAAAGCCTACGTAGGGAAGGAGTTTTAAAATATGAGACAGAGTAGATCAGCTTAAAAAACTGCCTGAGTTAAGAGACATCATTAAATACCAAAAGGATCCAATTAAATTAAGATGCTTATAAGAATAAGCAGCTTTAATGTGTCTTTGACAATTTGAAGAGTATAACAGGCATTATTCTAGAATAGGCTTTTTGTTTTTTCTCTTGTGATTGTTAAAGGAGCCAGAAAATAGATATACGTTATACACTGTGGGATCAGTTAGCCTCCCTCCCAAGAATATTAGAATTTCTTTGCCTCATTTCCCAACCTTGAACTTCTTCTAAAAAAAGGTAAAATTATAACTACAGATGTGTATGTGACTATTCTTGTTAATCTCATTGGAAATCTTGTAATGATGTGAAAATTTGAGGGAAAAGACCTGAAGTTCCAAGAACTTCACACACTATACACAAGTACTTATTCCTTGAGAAGTTTTCCCTAAAATCTCTTTTCCCCTATTTCCACTGTAATCATTATAAGTGACATGGGTTTTATGATCAGCCTCAAAGCTAAGAATGAGCGTCCATTTCAACCTCTTTTTAAACTTTTTACATTTTTAAATAGTGTACAATATAACAGGTTTCTTAATACGAGCATTTTCATGTAACTGTATTGTGTACTTTGCTCTTATTCACCCCATCTTTTTTCAATCTCATGTTCAAATATACATCACAACAAGTCAGGGAGCAACTCTTACTGTCCTCAAGCATTCCTCTTCAAGACTTACCCTCACTTCCTTCCATAAAATACCCTCATTTTGTATTGAACTCTGTTTTTCTCAATATACATCAAATAAGATCAATATTTTTAATAAAACTTCTTCCCATTTTTCTCTACCAAATATCCATTGAGCCTCTATCTTTGGATCCCATCTAAAGCTGAACCTGAGAAAGAATCTAGGCATGAGTAGTTCTTTTGGAAAGTGACACCAGGAAGCACAGTATAGCTTTGGGGAAGCCAGACAGTGAAGGGAGGAAGGAAAATAAAGATGCGTTAATAAGCAACTTCTCCTGCAGCCGTAACACTGTGGCATCGGATCCCATCAGATCTCAGAAACTAAGCAGGGTCTGGCCTGGTTAATATTTGGATGGGAGACTGCCTGGGAACACCAGCTATTGCAGGCTTGAAAGAAGGACTTGGCAACCCACTCCCAAGGCACAGTCAGCCATTGAAAACTCTATGAGTAGAGAAGCATGACAACAGTGTTTCATCTGTTGTATGTAGGGACACCTAACAAACAACAATGAACAAGTTACTACTGTGATCAACTGTATCAAGATCAATTTCATAGCCCAGAATTGTTCCACCAATGAACATTGACCCACTGCTATGGTTTTAAAGTCCTCCTCAAAACTCTTATTGAAATTTAATCCCCATTCAAAAGGATTAAAGAGGGTGGAAATGCAATCCTACTGTGGCAGTTGGGGTCAGACCTTTGAGAGGTACTTGAGGTTAAATGAGGCCATTGAGACTGTGTTTTCATAAGATGAACAAAGACCTGAACTAGAACATTATCTTGTCTTGCGAGGCCTTCATTGCTGCAAGGCTCTGCAATTGCAATCAGGTATAAAACAACTTCATCAGATGTGGCTGCTTAAACTTGAACTTCCCAACCTTCAGAGCCATGAACCCAATAAACCTCTATTGTTTGAGAGTTACTTAGGAGACTTTTCTTGATTTCCTAGAGCTTCAGGCCAGGGAATGCTCCTGTGGCCAGACAATATCCTCTGGCATAAAGATCCAGAAGCTTGGGGGAGAAAGTATGACTGAGAATTGTCCCCTGTATTAGTCAGTTTTATCATTTGCTGTGACCAAATATCAGACAGAAACAACTACCAGAAGGACAAATTTATTTTGCTTATGGTTTCAGAGGGCTCAGTCCACAATTGTTTGGCTAGGACATCATGGCAGTAAGAGCAGGTGGAGGAGGATGCTGTTCACCTCATGACACACAGGAAACAGAGAGCAAAGAAGCGATGAGGGCTCAGATGTAATCTTCAAAGGCACATCCCCTAGGCTAACTTCCTTCAGCTAGGCCCACCTCCTAAAGTTTCCACGACTCCCCAAAATAGCACTGACAGCTGGGGACCAACTATTCAATTTATGTCTCTTTAGGGGACATCTCATATTCAAACCATAATGCCTACCCACCTACAAGTGACCTTCACAGAAGTCTGTGGGATACAGGCAGGCCTTCTCTAACAATGTGTACAACAGCAAATTCTCAGCTATATATATAGGAGGTGGGTGTATTTATTGACTTAATATTCACATATTAGCTCATCACTTATTCCCTAACAGAATTATGATCCCTAGTTGTATCTTTTCCCAGATATAACCTGTAACCCAATCTTCCATTTATATATCTTTTAATCTGTATAAAAATCTCCCTGTCTCCATTCTGCAAACACTTGTTTTGAACCCAATTATCTCAGAGCTCTTCTCCCTCTTATGCACTGTCAAGGCAATTTACTTCAAATGAGCAAAGAGCTCCAGCTAATAGCCCTTGCTTTTGAATCTCAGAAAAAGAAACTGGGATCTCTATCTAAACCATAGGGCTATATCAAGGGGTTTTTTGCCCCCAGAAGTTTTAAAAATGCATAATTATTTCAGATTCACATTATTATTTTCTCCATATCCTATTTACATAAATAAAAAGGGAATGTGTTCCTTTATATTAGCCTTTTATTCACTTAGCAAATATGAAGGCAGGAAGTGTCATCACAGAAAATTCTGTTAGTTTTATATGTAAATTGCATCTGCTGCTTTGTCAAAGGGCTTGTGCTAAGAACCATACAGAAGCAGAAAAAAAAATGCATGTACCAAAAACTGTGAGTTATTACCCAGGTATGCATTTTTTTATTTTCCATATTAGATATTAACTACTGATTTTTCCTTATCATCTCACATTGTTCTCTTCTTATACCAAAGACTATAACACTGTAGCAAATCCTCAAGAGATTTCCCCCTTGACAGTGACTTTTTCAATGTAGCTAGCGTCTCTAAGAATTTTGGAGCTGTAAATCTGGGGACATCATTTCTCACTCTGTGGCACAGCCGAAGTGCTACATTTTCTAAAGGTTGAAGAAATCACCTTATGGCTATTGGTGGGGGTGAACTATAGCATCTCCCATCTGACTCCCATTTGTAATGAACCTGATTTTGGATTGCAGCAATACAAAGGACATAGCCTTAAATAAGTCTCAGAGGAATGTCTATAATTTATGTGGCAGGCCTCAATCTTGAATGAAGGTTTAATGACAGCCAGATCCAGTATAAAATGTGCCCAGCATCTGTGGCAGCAGATAGCTCTGGAAAAGCAGAGAGATTCACTGCGTGAACAAGATAGACCCAGACTTTGGTATGTGACATGGATGACCCTAATAGATAACAGGGGTGACAAGGAGGAGAAATGAAGAAAGAAGAAAAAAGACAATTGGTGCAGTGAGTATCGATCCATTATATACCTTCTAGTAATTTCTGAATGGTGCCCAAAAGGAAAGCACCACATGGATAATTTATGTGCCTATTGAAAGTAATCTTCAAAGCATGAATGGCTGAAGGATTATAATTCCCCTCATCCGATCATTATAGGTCTCCCAGAGGTCAAACAAATAGCTAGCATCCTTTCATCCTAAACATTACCAAGCTTAGGTTGAGATATGAGCCTATTAAAATTCAGTTTAAAAGAGAATTTTATTTTGCTGATGATCTCATTTATTAATTGCCCACTGCCTTTTAAAACCTTCAGTGGAAGACAGAGAGACCTTCAAATCCTTTCTCTGAGAGTTAAAGCTCTTCATTTAAGGATTCCAGATGGGCTGTGGTTAGGTATTAAAGTTCAAGTGCTTTAGTCACCAAAAGATGAAAAGAATTTTACCCAGTTTTGTTCCACAATTGCCACCCAGTAGTTCTTCAATCCTGGCCAAATTGAGCATCAATTTAAATTAGATTTACTCAGGGGACCCTGAGCAATCACAATCAACACGAGATATTAGGGAGTTTAGGAAATGGGTCTATTAAATGACAATTAAAGCTGTCAGCCTTCCAGAGCTTATTTTCGGTTAATTTGATCCCTACTAGACAGTTGGATTTGGCTGCTGGGAACAAAAAGGTTTGCTTTATAGTACAGGCCAAGTTGTAGAACTGGCTGTTTGAGAACTAGGGATGGCTCCTACTTCAGTTTAAGGTGGCTTCAGCCATTCTCTGGAATAAGTGACTTTGAAACCATTTCCTATGCAAGTGTGTAAGTCCTGGAAGTCCTACCATTCACCAAAGTACTGAGCTATACCTTCCAGACACATCAGCTAGGAGGTCCTGAGTTTTGGGGGGCTTTTCTTTTCTGTAGGAAGTCTCATGGAAATCCATTAGGACTAGGTGTTTCCAATCGGGCATTTAGTAAATAATAAAGATATTGTACATCTACAATGTGGCTGAATTGGCTATCAAAACTTTTAGGTCTCAGCCAGGCACCATGATACATGCTTGTACTCCCAGAAACTTGGGAGGCTGAGCCAGGAAGATTATGAGTTCAAAGGCATAGACAGTCTCAAAATAAAAAATAAAAAGGGCTTGGGGCTGCAGTTCATTGGGAGATCACTTGCTTAGAATGTGTAAGGCCTTAGGTTCAATTTCCATCGACGTCTAACCCCCTCAAAAGTCTTAAATCTCAAGTCAGGTATGGCCACTCATGCCTATAATCCCAGCACTCAGGAGACTAAGTCAGAAGGATTGTGAGTTCAAGGCCAGCCTGTGTTAGACAGTGAGAAACTATTGCACAAAAAAAAAAAAAAAAAGTCTTAGATATGCTAGATATGGTGGTGCCCACTTGTAGACCCAAATACCCAAGAGGCAGAGGTAGGCACATCAGAAGTTTGAAGCCAGCCTGGACAACTTAGACCCAATCTCGAAGAAAAAAAAAAATTCTGGGACTGGGGAAGGGACTCGTTGGTACAGTCCTTGCCTAGCATATGTGAAGCCTTGGATTCAATCTCCAGCACCACCAAAAAAGAAAAGGAAAGAAGAAAAGAAAAAAGGAAAAGATGTAGATTTTCCAAACTCTTTAATAGTATTCTTACTGCCAGGGACCTGTCCTAAAGATACAATCAGGTACTTATGCAAAGATTTACGAATAAGGGTATTTGTTGTAGTTTCAGATATGAGCAAGATGTAAAGCAAACCAACCTGTTTTTGTCATTTCCCTCTCCTTATTCTCCTTGTGCCTGCAGCTGTAGCCCTGTGGCATCCGATGCCATCAGATCTCGGATGCTAAGCAGGATCAGGTCTGGATAGGAGACCACCTGAGAACACCAGGTGTTGCAGGCTTGGGAGACAGACCCGGAAACCCACTCCCCCAAATCACTCAGGCATTGAAAATCCTATGAACAGCAGAGAAGCACTGACAATAGCATTTCGCTATGAGGCGGATGCCGACTGGAGGGCACCTAACAACAACATTCTCTTTGTTGTTTGTTGTTAAGTGCTGTCAAGTGGGGTTCTACTCGTAGTGACCCTTTGGACAACAGAAAGAAACACTACCCAATGCTGTGTACTACAAAGGATATTTTTTTATGTTTGAGCCCATTGTTGCAGTCACTGTCTTTCTCATTTTGCGTCTTGCCACTTCAGCAACTGGAGGCCCTAGGGGCTTTATTCCATTCCCATCATTAAGGTTGACTCTACTTTGAGGAGGAAAATCTTCCCCAGTCATTTCTTGAATGCCTTCCAGCCTGGGGGTCTCATTTTCCTACACTATATTTGAAGTGCTTCTCTGCTATTCCTAGGGTTTTCAATGGGTAATTGTTTCAGGAGTGGGCTGCCGTGTCCTTCTCCCTAGTCTGTCTTAGTCTAGAAGCTCATCTGAAACCTGTCCACCATTAGTAGCCCTACTGGTATCTGATATACCACTTGCATAGCTTTCAGCATCACAGCAACAAGCAAGCCCTCACAGCACAACAAGCTGACAGACATATGGGGGCCTATTCTTCTTTGCCTTCACCAAATCTCATGCCGCCTTTGTCTACCATGAATGCTTCTTCAGTATCATTGTCCTCTCCAGCATTTACCTGCTTAGCTGTGTTTTCCACAGGCCCAAAGATCCCCAAACATGGGCATTTCTCCATCAAAAGCCAACTCTATGTCCCCCATACTCTTAGATGCATGCTCTCTGCAGTCTGCCAGGCTAGAAAATCAGGTGCATTTTTTATACTGAGGTGGTCATGGATAGTGTTCCTCTACTATGTACTATTTTATATTTTAAAATGAGATTTTCCAGAAGGCAAGACTTTCAACCAAAAATGAGATTATAATGAGAAACTCAGACTCCACATAAACCCAGCAGTTGGACTTTGTAGTTTAAAATTCTTACTTAAAAGATATTTTCAGCGTGTGTGTATGTGTGTGTGTGCACGTACATGTGTGTATTTCTTAGTTTTGTTCATTATGTTTCATTATGAAAAGATATTCATGCTTATTATAGAAAATGTGGGAAATAAAAAATGAAAGGAAGTTAGAACTCATCCACATTCCCACCATGTAGATACAGCATTTTTAAGATCCTGTTGTGCTGTCTTCTAGTCTTAGTAATATTCACAAATTTTTGTTTATTATCTTGAGTTCTGATCATAATGTATGTACAATTTTGTGTCTTTCTTTGCATGTTTATTAAAAAGTGTCAAAATGATTCTATGCTGAAAAGGCCTCTTCTGGGGCCACATTTTCAGTAGTTCTCTTTTCCTCATTCATCTGTTTACTTGTCATGAGTACATTAAAGGCTTGCCTAGTGTTTGGGGGCTTCTTATCCAGCTTTATCCCCAGATTAAACAGGAAACTTCACCCTGTCTAGGAATTTCTCCAGATAAAAGCACTCAGATCTTCTTCTGGAACAGGGAAAGGAATAGTGTGTGTTAAGACCATGTGGATGCAGCTGCTGAACAGCAAGAAAATACAGCCTCTAAAGGCTACCAGTCAAGGTCAAGGTCAAGGTCACTGCCTGCTCTTGGCTAAGTGCCTATTCTGTCATAGCTCTCCATGTGTGGCTGTTTAGGAGAGTGGCCACCAGCGACACAAGACCCAGCCTCTGCTCCCCAGTTGCTGCGGGTACCATAGGAAGACACTGTGGTTCACCATGAACCACAGAAACCACATCCCCACATGGCCTGGAGGAAAGCTGATTGCACCACCGATAATATTTCTTCTCTCTCCTTCATCCCATCTTCACTCACATTTATGGGCTCTGCTCAGCCACACTCACTTTCTTGGCTCGCGGACTGAAAGTGTAGGGTAGGGTGAGAGCTCTTATGATTATTTATGATTTGGTGAACACATTCACATTTCCATCTGGGCTTTTTTTTTTTTCTAGTTTTGCTACTGACTGGCAGACAAAATGCTAGCACTTACTTTCTATAGCCCTACCTCATAAGAGATAATCATTTATATAACACTCTCAAATTAAATGGACAAAATATAGCCAAGTGTTTCTAAAGGAAGCAAGTTGGGTTCATCTAACACTTTTAGAGTTAGACCAATTAGTCTTTGTGTGTGTGTGTGTGTGTGTGTGTGTGTGTGTGTGTGTGTGTGTGCGTGAGCGCACACACACGGGGGAGGAGGACTTGGGGGCTGAATTCAGGGCCTCACACCTCCTTTGCAAGTGCTCTACCACTGGGCTGCCCCCCAGGCCATTTTTTATTTTTTATCTTGAGACAGAGTCTTGCTCTGTTATGCAGGATGCCTCTGCTCTGGAAACTCTTGCCTTTATCTCTGGAATTACTTGGATTACAGGCATGAGTCACTGTGCCTGGCCTTCATATGTTTTGAATGACAATGGGTACAGTAAAAGGAAAAGGAAATGGGAATGGGGATGGAGAGAATTAGGTAGATCTCATTTGATGTACTTTATTTACAAATAGCATGTTATTTTACTAATGGAGCTGGATCACATCTGACATCTAACCTCACTATAAATGTGGTTGTGTGTTAAACATTAAAAAGAGCCCTTTGCTCTTTGTGAGCAATCAAGACCACCAACAGTGCAGACTTAATAATGTGTAATAAGAATTAACAAACGCTGAGGAAGATAATCCTATTCTGAATATTAGAAATCCAATTATCTACCCAGAGACTTGGAAGCAGCTACACTCACAGTGTATGATGACTGGCATGTTTTCTGTCTTTCACCTGGGATTCCAAGTAGCATAGTAAGAACACTAGGGGGAAATGTCACCTTCTCCCCACTCAGCAACTGTTAACCCCCTTTGAAGCAACTGGGGTGCTCAGCACCAGTTTACAAAGCGTAACCTGATTTCCAGAGGGGATTGAGAGGCAGAGGGAGACAGGATTCACAGAAAGTCAGAGCTTTATTCTGAAGCCTTGGCAGTGATGGCGGTTATGTGGGTCACTCAACTAGTCATCATTATTTTTATTGATCTCCAGTCCAGGTCTACTCACTTTTCTAATGAAAACAAATGAAGTGGGTTGCAAAATCAGAATAAGAAAGGCAGACAGAACTAAAATGATTGAGAATACACATTATTATCCCACTAAATGACCTGACAGACACGTAACTCAGTTGAGTAAAATAAATGGCATATTTCTTTTTCCATTTTCTTATGTGGCTGGAAGAAATCCAAGAAATGGCATAGAATCTCCGTTTTTAAAATAAATAATTATTGTTCCATTCCATTATTTAGAAATGTACTTAGTTATGTTTTCCTGCTTCTGTGGGTTTTTCTCCATGAGGAGTGTACTGTTAGAGCCTTCCTGCATATCTCTGGGATAAATGGATTATTTCAGTACTCTCAGTATTTATTGCTTTAGATGGTGATTGACCTCTTCAGCTTATAAAATGATGCATTTTCACATTTTACAATAAAAACTTCAGAATAAAATGATAAACTGAAAATGCACAGAGATCCCTGAAATCCTTTTGAAAAATCCTGTTAAATTAGAGATTTGGAGGTCTTATTGGAATCAAATAAAGACACATCACATATAGGTTAAAACTGAATATGCTTTACTAATGCAGCAAAATTTATAGGTTATAAGACCCTTTTGTTGACCTTTTTAATAGGTTAAAGTATGTTCCAGGTTGCCCTTTCCCAAATGACTGGCAAATAAGTAGGTAAGTACCAGCCTCTAATCATGAAATGATGATTTCAAAGGAGGCCATCCTCTGTCATCTTTCTTTCTTCACTTATTCCCAGAAGCAATCATGTTGTAGAATTTTCAGGTCCCTGAGAGGATACTTAATCACACTCATGTTCAGTGAATTTGGTTTTTCTTTTCCTTTTTTCTTTTTATGTAGAATCCAATATATACTAGACCTTATAGGAAATGATGCAGCAGCAAAATCCACAAAAACAAGATAGGTGGATTTGCTATATATGTTACAGATAGTATTGCTACTGTCAGATTCCAACCCTCATCCTGATTCCACCTCAATTATTTCTAATGCTGTACCTTAATTTTATCTTTATGGTTTCAGGATAAAAGGGTCTTAGGCAAAACTCAGCTATGTTCATTAGTTTCTCATTGCTGTAACAAAATAGCTGACAAAACAACTTGAAGGAGGACAGATTGATTTGGACTCACAGTTTTCTAGGGTTCAATCCATCATGGCAGGGAAGGCATGGTAGAGAACCTCACATCATGACAGAGAGGAAGCAGAGAGTGAGACAGGAAGTAGCCAGGGATAATACACCTCCAAGGACCCACCCCCAATGACCTGTTTCCTCCAGCTAGATCCCACTTCCTAAGTTTCCAAAGCATACCAAAAGAGTGCCACCAGCTAGGGACCAAGCATTCAATACATGAGCCTATGCGAGACATCTCATATTCAAACCATAGCACTAGCCAACCAAGACTCTAGCACTCATATAAGCACATGCCACCCTGGTGCCTGATTTCCAGAAGTCAGAAGTGTGTTGTACTCACCTCTTTTACACTTGTGAGAGGCACACTGTAGAACTCAGTGAGTATTATAAAAGAAGGAAGGAAAGAAAGGAAAGAGAGTAGGATTAGATCTACACACATAGAATGATTATATTTGCACATCATTCAAGGACTTTTTGAAACAGCATTTTTGTTCATGTATCATATATTAATTTTTTTACTCAAGAAAAGAATTTAAGAAAATACCAATGATCATAAACTATAATATTGATATCAGTAAAATGAAAGTCATTGCCTGCAGCTGTAGCCCTGTGGCATTGGATCCCGTCAGATCTCGGAAGCTAAGCAGGGTCGGGCCTGGTTAGTACCTGGATGGGAGACCGCCAGGGAACACCAGAAGCTGTAGGCTTGGGAGAAGGACCTGGCAACCCCTTCCCAAAAATCAATCTGCCATTGAAAACCCTATGAACAGCAGAGAAGCACTGACAATAGTGTTTCCCCTGTTGTACAGAGGGTCGCTATGAGTCGGATACCGACTCGACGGCACCTAACAACAACAACAACAAAATGAAAGTCATTAGTATCAATGCCAAAGTGCAATTCAGACATTAGAACTCTTTACTCTCATCTTGACATTTTTAATAGTATGTCTTTAAAATAATAGGACATAGCCCCACTAACATGTTTCAATTGCAAAAGTCCAAGGATATGAATATGTGTGATGAGAAATTGTAGATTTGCATAGTCTTAAAGTACTTCTCTACAATATGCATGTTAAGTACAAAGGGGAAACTGTCCCTTCACAATGGCAGGTACCATCTTAACCAATGATCAAAATTAATCACAGTTATCAACAACAACAACAACAACAACCACATGGTTAGACATATTGATATCATGTATCCATGGGATGATGCGCTAAGCAGAGCACAGCATCACTACTGTGACATTCTTGTCAGAACATATAACATGATTTTTTGACCTTGAACAAAATGCATACAAATCCAAACTGAGGGACCTTTCACAAAATAACTGGTGAAGACTTTTAAAAAAGTGTCAAGTCATGAAAAATACAGGACAGAAATTGTCCCAGATAGGAAGAGACTAAAACATCAGTAAAACTAAATGCAATGTATGATTCTGGATTGAATACTGGATCAGAAAAAGGACATTAGTAGAACTATTAGGAAAATTGGAATAAGGTCTGTGGATTAGTTAATAGTATCATATCATGTTAATTTCTCAATTCTGATACAGGATGAATATTATATAAGATAAGAATATTTAGGGAAGCTGCATGTTGAATTCTTTGTACTATCTTGCTACTTTTTTAAGATCTGGAATTATTTCAAATGCTTGAATTTTTAAATAAAAAATTCTAACTATATTGGATTTCAATACATATCTGGGAGGATTTGATACATTTCAGGAAAAAAGGAAGTAAAGATTGCAAAATTTTTGGCATTTCATTTAGATTAGTGGGTAACTTGAGCATTCTGGCATTCTAAATAAAGAGAGAACAATACAGAGAAGCAGAAAGACACATGAAAAGCATCCAAGGTTGGTACATCTGCACTGACAGGCTTTTCAAAGACAGTCAGAGCCTTGTCTTGGAGCCACACCAACGAGGCCTTTACTATCCCTACCTCTACCAGAATCAAAGGCAAGCTTTACTCTGATTGGTTGGGTCAGGCTGCTAATGAAGTAAAGGTCATGGATCAGATTCATTCTTGGGACTTGTGAGTATGACTTTGTCCCTTGGCGTTTCATTGATTACGCAGGAGGAAGCCAGGTGTGAGGCTACCTCTACTGAGAGAAAGAACTGAAACACTTGCCATCCTGGGGTCGCCTTTAAACACTTGAATAAAGTCACTGTCATCTAAATATGTCTCTAAAAATAATGTCTCTGCCTGGAAAGGGACCACTTACTAGATTCCTTTTCCTCTCTTAAACCTGTAATAAAGAGACCTGGAAAGTGAAACTAATTGGCCTCCACATAAGCTATTGATGCCCAGAAATTCTAGAGAGTTGTTGCCTCTTTAGCAGAAGTGCATGATGGCTTTGAAGGCTGTGCTCTATGATTTAATATCACTTAGACAGACACCAAAGCACATAGAGAATGAAGCTGCTTGACTTGCTCCTAACAAACATCTTTCAGCTTTCACATACGAAAAAATTATTAAGAGGGGAATTCTTTCAAAAAGATTGTTCCACTGAGTCTCATGTGTTTACTAGGACCAGCTTTCCTGATGTACTTGGGATTCCAAAGTGGGAGGTGAACACATGTCAGGAAATTCTCAATTCCAAATACCAGCAGATTTTACAGCCAAAAGCAGCTAAGGAATGAGAAGAGGTTTTAGCATATGATTAATTTTGGAATCATAAACAGCAATTTGAAAGTAAATTTACTTACGGGGTGAAATACAAAAGCAAGATTCACATGCTTTCACTTACAGTTAGAGCAATTAAGTTTATACTATATGAAGAGCAATCCCCTTGAGATTCTTTAAGCATGAGTACTTGTAAACATAAAATGGCAGTGCGTTTTCATCCATTCTGTGCTGCTATAATAATAGACCCAAGACTGGGTAATTTGTAATGAATAAAGATTTATTTGGCTCACAGTTTTGGAGTATGGGAAGCCCCACAACATGGTGTCAGTATCTGGTGAGGGCCTTTGTGCTACATCATAACATGGCAGAAGGTGCAAGGGCAAGACATCACACGAGAGCAAGAGTGGATCAGCCTCACTTTTATAACAGGTCCACCCTTATATTAACTAACATATTCCTAGGATAATGACACTTACTTGGGAAAACAGAATCCTCATGGTCTAATCACTTCTCATTAGGCCACACCCCCTACAAACTATTGCATTGGGAATTATGTTTCCAACAAATGGTCATGGGGGGACACATACAAATGATAGCATAGTATAACAGGGAAACACCTCAGAGAGGCAATGCTACACCATGCTCTGCTTTCTTCACTGCACTATGGACTTTCCTTCCTTCTAGCACTTATTGGATAAGGGGAAGATTAGAAAAATATGTTAACAAACCAAATAACATTTTTTAAACAAAAAATTCCTCTTCTTTCTCCTGATACCAATGTACTCAATAGATCTCAGAGAAATGAACTGTTTTGCTAGGTTGAGACTTACTGGAAGCTCCTCATGTTAAAAGAAATAAAATGAAAACTATAAACACATTCTCCATTTAAAATCTGTGAAACCACATTCCCCCTCTGCCGAGTAAAGCCAAGTACAGCCACAGAAATCAATCTTAGAAAAACCAACAATTGTGGAATAGGAGAGAAATAAAATCCCTCAAGACCCTAGAGTCAGTGGGTTGTAAATATTCTTAAATTCAAGCTTAGAAGACCAAGATGACAGCCCATGCTATACTAAAATAGTTGTGTCATTTTCAGATGAACCAATTCATATTTGACCACTCCATCTTGATCTATGCTATCCAAAGGACATGCTTGAATAGACACCTCCATGTTCCTTTTTATAGGCTTTTACTGTCCCAAGAATAGACTAATTTGACATTTCTATCACCTAGTTCCTTTATCAGCTATTCCAAACATAAGGAGCAAATAGCCTGAATTATATCTTTCTCTGGAAATATTTTATTTATGTTTATCTCACTACTCATACAAATTTTGCAAGAAAAAGTGGGAGGAAATATTACCTGTAACAGATAGGTACATGAAATAACATGCAACAATGTCTGGTCTCTGAGACAAGCATGGAATGTAACGGAAATTACCTGCTAATGGGGGTTCAGTCAGCCTGTATTGTAGGCTGAGCTCATGAGGGCATGGCCACAATCATATCTATTATTTGAAAATCAGACAGAAAAACAGTGAGGACTCTCATTCAGGGACTGAGCCCCTCCAAATAACTTCCTTGACCTCCCTTTCATCCATCTGTTATTTAGAATTTCCTTTTGCAATTCAATCAGCACATTTGCATAAACCATCTCATTCCGTGCAAAAAGTATGAGTGTCATTTTGCAGATGAGAAAGTTGAGCCTCAGAGGCCATGGTGACCACGCTAACAAAGCTAAGGCTGGAGAACTGTGTGCCCGCCCTCCATGTGGGAATCCACTTCCACCTCCCAGGGAAGAGTTTGCTGAGATCAGCATCGTTGGAAGTACAGACAGCCATTGTCTCCTCAATACTCTCAGTTTCTGTGTTGCTGGCAACTTCCATCACCTCTCTTTCCCCCTCAAAATCTACCAAATGCATGTTTGCCTCAAGAGCTGCTATTAATCATATTAAAATGTCACCTCAAACTGAATGCAAAATGTCCTTGGCATCCTAAATTGTCATCTCAATGATATAATGGCCCCATTGGTGATACAGATGATTTTAAAACATTATTTTTAACCATGAGGACAGACCAGCTAAGAGCTCACATACAGCCCCAAGTGCATTCAAGCAGGTACACACTGGCTTTGAGAAAACTGACTACTGATTGCAACTATGACTCAATTTGTAATCTGAGTGGACAAATGCCATGATGTCCAAATACTCAGGGAGTTGTCATGGTACAAATGATATCCAGCAGTTTTGTGCAAAAATTTCTCAAAGACACATTGCCTTTTCCTTTCCAAAGTGAAGCCCAGGCCTGCCCGATGCTTTTATCACTGTAAATCCCAGAACCATCCCCTGTATCTGTGAACACATGTACACAGCCAGACCGCCAGGGTCCCATCTCCAGGTCAGGCTCCTGAGAATCTGCCACATTATAAAGTTCCCCATGGGATTCTGATGACCCCCTTCCAGGAAAGGTTGTCTCCCACCAAAAAGATCCACATGAGGAGAAATCAATTCCCCAGTCATGCTCTGAATGCTCAGCAGCTTCTCTCCACCACCATGACACAGAGATGCTAAAGGGACCAATAACCCCATAGAGTGGCACAGACTAGGTTACATCAAAAACATGGGGATGCAGTAGCTGATATAAGGATCTTCTCTGAACTTCTCCAAACTCCCTTTAACAGAGATTTCTGAGGATTCAGCCACCTTTCAGGGAGAAAGAAGACCAACCCTCAGCCCCTAATGGGAGAAACTGTGTAAATAGCCTTATCCAAACCTTCCACACTTCCCCACTGGCCCCTCACTATCCCCTCATTATGTTGATATCAAAACTCTGCTGGCCAGCTGGGAAGCCACTCCCACAGTGCACCTGCACACATGCCTGAGGAATGTAAAATATCTTACTGCCCCTATCTTGTTGTTGTTGTTAGGTGCCATCGAGTTGGTGTCCGGCTCATAGCGTCCCTGCATATAACAAGGAAAACAGTACTGTCAGTCCTTCTCTCTTATTCATAGGGTTTTCAAAGGCGGATTGTTTGGGGGGAGTAGGTTATCAGGTCCTTCTCCAAAGCCTACAGCACCTGGTGTTCACAGGCGGTCTCCCTTCTAATACTAGCCAGGCCTGACCCTGCTTAGCTTTTGAGATCTGACAGGATCGGATGCTGCAGACACCCCTATCTTAGATTCTCCAAATGAGACCCTGTAAAATAGATTTGCCAGAGACAAATGAACAAGACAAAAGTCATCATGTGCACTGTGCCAGTAACACATGGCAGTATCCAGAGATGAGTAACTCACAATGTTTAGAATTTAGGTTTATTTACTGTCTTTGTTAGAGGAAAGGAGTTTGGGGCTTCTGTGTACAGCATCTGATGGAATGAAAGAGGTAAAAGTCTCTATCTTTTACTTTCCAAATTTAGATTAACAGGAGACAAACGCTTGTAGTAATTAGCTCTCTGGATTGTGAGTCTCATGCATTGGGTTCTAAATACTCATTGGTTAGTGATTTTTCCTTCCCAGGGACAGCTGTTGCATTCCTGTTTGTCTCATTTTGTGACCTGAGTTTGACTCGGCTTTCTGTAGCCTGACATGCAGTTTGCTTGGCCTGCATCTGGTGGTTCACAATGGCCCTTAGCACAAAATAATGCATATGCCAAAGAGACATTTTGGAGTAGTATATTCTGGTACCCCTCAATGTGTAATAAACTTTGCTCCTGTTAATCTTTTATCAGTTAATTCACAGGACCTGAGTACTGCAATCTAAGTTGGTAAAAGAAATGTTTGTTTCCAAGAACTCCCGGATTTTCAAGCCATTGAATTGACTCAGTTACTGTTCACCTCCAGGATTTGTGCTACAAGAGAAGAATAACCCCTAATTAGGTTAAGCCATTATTTGCTGGGTTTTGTGCACCTTAAACAAGAAAATAGAGCTAATGAATTCACTCAGCTCATTCTTTTGAACCAGGGAACAAGATAACTGGGGTGGGGGAGTCAGGATCCAGTAGTTGTCTCTTCTTCAAGGACTCTGGCTGTTTGGCTCTTGAGAAGGAGCTCTGAGCCTAACAGCATGACCTAGCTGATCAGAACAACCACAAGACCCCAAGTGCAACAGGAAAAGTCAGCTGTGACACCTGAGCCCCAGAAGAATCACACACAAAAAAGTAACAACATCTGACCAGATCAATGTGTGATCAACTCCTCCATGTCCTACTCCAAAAACAAATCTAGTGCTTCTTGCATTTTTTCCTTGCATGACCAACCCATGGCAATTCTAGATTAATTTTGCAAAGTGGAAAAAACTTTTTTAATTTCTGGAATGGTTTTCAAAACCCCCATCATCTAATTATTCCTGTTACAAAAGAAAATATTCAGATATAATAAAGGAAAACTTGCATGTTTTCATAATTGAATAACAGTCTCTTCCCCAAAATTTCCCTACATGTTGGAGGACACTCAGAGGGAGGGGAGGCAGAAGGTGGATGGAGAAATTAGATGGAGTGCTGAGGCTGACTGTGCTTCTTCCAAGTCAGCAGGAGAGGAGGAGACAAAGGGTGGAAATGGGCTGACTTCCGGGTTAGCGAGCTGCAAAATGTAGGATGAAAGGGTGGGAAATGATGAACACCACATCCAGACCTGTATCAGAGTGGGAAAGGATCATGAACTTTGAGAAATGTGATGGGGACTTGAACTACAAAGGGCAAACCTTTAATTTAACCTGGCAATTGGCAAGACTTTAAAAGATTATTTTCATATTTTAAAAGCTGTGTGGAAACTATTTCGAATCTCAGTATCTTTGTCCACAGAAGAAATGACAGGCATAAGCAAGCTCTAAGGTTCTCTCAGCTCTGGGATTTTATAATTCTATGATTTGTCTTCACAAGAGAATTTTGGTTATAGCTTATAAGTTAAACTCATAGCATTTCCTCTGTCCTTCCTCTAGTCTCAGAAAGAAAGCATGACTTGGAAATGAAATTCTCCTATTATCTCCCAACAGAATGGCTAGCACATTTAATTCTAGAGCCTAATAGATCAACAGGTCCAGAAATTTATTCTGTGCCTATTATAGAAAATCAGGCATTGGTGCATTTAAGATACCCAGAGAAGACACAGCATTAGCCTTCAACTTACTCATAGTTTAGCCTAAGCTAAACTTTTTTCCAAAATCCATTCCAAATGCTGTTGAATAAAGGAATGAATTATGTTGGTAACTCTTCAGTAACTATCATGAGAGGCAGATCCTCCCCCACATCCTTTGAGGTTAGTTAACATAAGAGTACATGTTCTTCTGACTTCTCCATCTGGGTGTCTCTGTCCTGACACCTAACAGCCCATGGTAAGGATGTAAACCAATGTGTGATGAGGATCTGATCAAGGCACCCCTACCCACTCCAAATGATTTCTTGCCCAAATATCACTAAATGGTAATCAACTATTAGATTGTTCTTTGTTGACAAGTACAACAGTTTTCCAAAACTGGCAGAGTAAGGAGGTGATGGTGATGGATGGGCTTAGTCATTCTGCCACTGATCTCCTCGCTGTCTTGAACTCTCATGAGGAAGAGACCTCTCTGTCCAATTCTTCCAAAGATGCCTTGCATGGATCTTTCATTTTCTTCCTGATGTTCTATCCTTGTAAGTCTCAGCCCTAGTTAATGACCTAGCATCACGGTCTCACCTCTGTCTCAAGATATCTGACATTACTGTTGTTGTAGTCATTAGATGCCCCAAGTTGGGTCTGATTCACAATGATAATATGTGCAACAGAATGAAACACTATCCAACACTGTGCCGTGCATGCAATCTTTTTAAGTTTGAGCCCAGTGTTGTAGTCATTGTGTTTCTTCTCATTTTGAATCATGTCACATTAATAAGATACCAAATATCCCCTGGCAAATAATTAATGCCTGCTTTTTGCAAATTTCCCAACCTTAGGCACCCACTGGAAGCAATTTCTTTCTGCCAGACAAATTTCTGCTGGTGTGCAAAGCAGGAAGAGGGTCTGCCAAATCCACTTGAGGGAATGATGAACACTTAGCCCTTGATGGGAGTGGTGGGTTGGGAGGTGAAGCAGTAGAATTTTCTCTCTGGACATTAGTAACTTTTATAGTTGTATAAAGTATCCAAAAAGAGCAGCAACAATAACCTCCCAAAATAAATGTCAGTTGGTTACTTTCCTGCCTCTGGCTGTGTGGATTCTTCCTCCTACCATTAGTTTTAAGTTCATCCAACCACACTGTGAGAATGAAGAGATGTACAGAGAGCTATGGGTAAATAGACAGAGGAAAGAGTAAGTCCATTTAGTGAGATGAAGGAAGACTTCATAGACAATGTGATATCTGACCTGACATTTGAAGGAATTTCACCAGGCCCACAGGTGGTATAAGGGTGGAGATACTTGCGGTCTTATTCCAGGAAAAGAGAAAGATGAACAAGGCACAAAGGTGTGAATCCATCTGGGGAGTTGAAGATATTATCAATCAGAGGGAAAGCAAAGGGAGGCTCAGAAGTGATCCCAGCTAACTTTGTAAAGATCTTCCTACTGTTAAATGAAGCAAGCTAGAGGGTAACAGATGCAGAGACAGGAAGAGAAGAACAAAGCCACGTGCAATACTATTTGTACATTCTATGTCTCAAATGAAAAACAGAAAATCCAATTCCATCTGGCATCCCATAACTTCATAAAGTGAGTAATTCAGTAAGATCTTTATTTTCCCCAAACCACATTAAAGGGATTGTTTTGTTGTGATTTATGTTTTTGTTTTGTAGTTTTGGTTTTGTTTTTGGTTTCTAAGTTATTAAGGGCCCACTATGTATTGAGCCTACAGCCCTACCACTGTGGCATCTGATCCTGTCAGATCTCAGAAGCTAAGCAGAGTTGGGCCAGGTTGGTACTTGAATGGGAGACCACCTTGGAACACCAGGAGCTGTAGGCTTGGGAGAAGGACCTGGCAACTCACTCCTCCAAAACAATCGGTCATTGAAAACCCTATGAATAGCAGAGAAACACTAACAATACTATTTCGCCTATTGTAGGTAGGGTTGCTATGAGTCGGACACTGACTCAATGACACCTGACAACAACAGGTATTAAGCACAAAATCCTGTTGGGTAAAGTAACTAAGTTCTGTGTCTGAAATCAAGTAGTCTACAATGTAGCAGGATGGAAGAGCTCATGGAACTACTAAGAGAGAGAGAGAGAGACAGAGACAGAGACAGAGACAGAGACACAGAGACAGAGAGAAATCTAAGTAATGAGAAACAATGTGTATATAGAGAAATCAGTGAAGCTTTCTGAAGTAGGTAGTAAACTGGAGGTGATAAGACTAGGAAGGATTTTGCAGGTAAAAATGTAGGAGCAAGACAATTCAAGCAGAAGTCACATAAGGTGGCAAACCCATAAGCATGTGCAGAATTATTCAACAAAACTTCCCAAGGTGATGGAAATATTCTATATCTATGCTGTTTAATACAGTAGCCATTAATACTTGAAATGTAACTAGTCCTACCAACTGAAGAACAGAACTTTTAAAGTTTACATGATTTTCATTAAATTTAAAGACCCACTGTGGAAATAAACAAAGATGAACCAAATGAGAACAAGCAAAGGCTATTTATTCCAAGTATGCTGTAGTAGGGAGTCAGTCGCCATGTGAACTGAAAGCCAGGCACAACAGTGGGGAAACGTTTAGAGTAGCAAAAAGAAAAGGCTTGGGTGTGTCCTATGGAGGGTGTTGGCATGGGGAAGCTGCACAGGGACTCCCTATTAGGTTAGGTGGGGGGAATGTTTGACTTTCTCTGGTTGGCCCAATGTTAGAAATAGGCACAAAAATCAGGGAAGCTGTCAGTTACAAATCCTGGCCATTTGGGGCTGATCATTATAGGTGTTATCATTACTTCCTAGATTGTTGCTAGGGATAGTGGTCTCACTTCCTACAAATCTGACTTGTAGGTAGAAGGCTGGCCTCCTGGGCTGATTATCGTGGATAATGAGTAGTTTTTCTGGGCTGGTTCCTGGAATATTTTGGGTCAGAGTTCTATTTTTATTTGTGGTCCATCCATTCTTCATTTGTGTAGTCTCTCTCTCTCATCAGCAATGGCTAGGGGCTACAGCATTGGAGAGTGAGATTCTGTAGTAACAAGAAATCCAGTTTCATGGAACACAGGTATTTTATAGGAAGCTATAGAAAATGAAGAGAATAGAGATAAGACCAGAATCTGGAAATGTGGATATTGATGGATGGAATTTTTTGTTCTGATGTGGATAAAGCATCACGGAAAGTTAAAGGCAGGAGGCTACATGATCATTCTTAGCTTTATAGTGATTAATCTACTTTTGCTATGCAAAATGAGGTTGAAAAAGAAGCTACTAGAGAAAGAGAGATCAGCCTGGGACACTGTAACTGTCCAGGCAAGAGGAAATAAATGCTATAGTAGAATGGGAATGTGGATGGAAAGAAGTTGTTGTTGTTATTGTTAGGTCCTGTGGAGTCATGTCTGACTCATAGCAACCCTTATAGGGTTTTCAATAGCTGATTGTTTTGGGATTGCCTTGGGAGTGGATTATCACATCTTTCCCCCATTTTGGGGGTGCTGGGAATCAAACTCGGGACCTCAGAGACTATAGAGTGGCACTCTACCAACTGAGCTAAATCCCAGCCCTGGAAAGAAGTGGTCAGGGAAACAAAACAAAGCAAGGCAAAACAAAACAATGAAACTTTGATATATGATAGGGAGCTTTTGCAAACTGATTAGACTTAAGGAATTTTTTCTCAAAGTCTTCCAAATTACACGTAAGCCTGGACTAGGTGGAAGATTATGGATCTTTCCAGGACTAGAGAAATAAGGAAATAGCACAGTGGGAGAACAGGGAAAATGAGTTTGAGGTTCAAACTAGAAAACCCACAGATTGTAAACAAATAAAAAATGCAAAAGACAAATCAGAAGAAACCAAAAGAAATTGTGCCTTTGGATAAGAGAAATAACTTTAAAAAAAATTAATGAAAGGATATACCAGTAAGCAATCACATAGTTTTATTTAGTAAATAATTGTGTATTTTCAATGTTATACTTGATGAAGAGTTTTTAGAAAGTCACAATTAAATTAGAACACTTCTGTCAACATTAACAATGACACCACGTGTCCTTTTTTTTTTTTTCTTGACCTAATTTTTTTCCCTAGTCTGCTTGGGCTTTATTAGTTAATTAAAATAAAGAAATCTAAACAAGGGTCCCTAGTGACATGTCCTATTATTAATCAGCAAAATTTTTATAAGAAGAGGACGCCCACTCTTTTCAAGAAATTGTAAACAAGGAAATGTGCTCTGGCTTCAGGGAGCAGAAAATGATTACCCATCAAGAATTTGGAGTCAGCTAGCATCTCTTTTTAGTTAATCTAATGTAATTCACAATTTCCCTCATTTCATTGTTTTCTTTTTTTCTTGGTACCTTCATTTCAAAGGGTATTCAAAGTCAAATGAATCAGCTCTCTGACCACCTGACAACTAAGCAAACAGGGACTATGCCCCTAAAGCCAGTACCATCCTTCCAATGACCCAGATAGAAAATGATGGGCAAGACACTAGACTGTCAGAAAACACAAAAGCCTCTACTCACACATGGTCTGGTCTCAGCCTCCCCTGCTGTATGAGATCCCAGAATGCAGAGAATCTCATTGATTCAACCCTACCTATGAGGAATTGCTGCACATCTACCAGGCTGTCTTAGTGCTTTGCCTGTTGATGCTCTTAAAGCTCACAGCCCCCCTGAGTTGTTGTTGTTGTTGTTGTTGTTGTTGTTGTTGTTGTTAGGTGCCGTCGAGACTCGAGTCCGGTCCGACTCATAGTGATCCTCATAGGATTTACAATGGCTGATTGTTTCAGGATTGCCTTGGGAGTAGATTGACACATCCTTCTCCCATTTTGCGGTGCTGGGAATTGAACTCAGGACCTTAGAGACTGCAGAGCAGCGCTCTACCAACTGAGCTAAAGCTGTGGTAAAAGATCTCTTTAGAGTATTGAAAAGCAAAGATGTCACATTGAAGACGAAGGTGTATCTGACTCACGCCATGGTATTTTCAGTGGCATCATATGGTTGTGAAAACTGGACATTGAACAAGAAAGACAGAAAAAGAATAGATGCTTTTGAATTGTGGTGCTGGAGATGTCTATTGAATATAGCATGGACTGCCAAAAGAACCAACAAATAAATCTGTCCTAGAAGAAGTACAACCAGAGTGCTCCTTGGAAGCAAAAATGGCCAGACTGCGTCTTACATATTTCGGACATGTAGTCAGGAGAGATCAATCCCTGGAGAAGGACATCATGTTTGGGAGAGTGGCAGATCAACACAAAAGAGGAAAACCCTCCACCAGATGGATTGACACAGTGTCTGCAACAATGGGCTTAAACATAAATAAGATCGTTTGCCTGGCACAGAATCAGCAAGTGTTTCGATCTGCTGTACATAGGGTCGCTATGAGTTGGACTCGACTCGATGGCACCTAACAACAGCAACATGAGGAATTGGTACAAAGTTATCCTTCAAACTATATCTGCTGAAGAAATTACTAAAAATCAGAAGAATAAAAGGCTGCAGAACAAGCTGAAAAGCTTTCTTATGTCATCAATCCTAGAAAATCATTGTATCATTCATTTATTCAATCCTTGAAATCATTGTATCATTCATTCATTTATTCAAATGTTTGCTTAGTGCTGACTACAGGTCACATAGGAAGTTACTTGGGTGCTGGAAGTACAGAGAGAAATACTATCCTCCTGTCCTCCAAAAATACCTTCAATTAAAATCTTTGTTATCTATGTATACATTTAAAGTAAGCAACAAATCGTGCTAACATGCTTAATTCCTATGGTGTTTAATGCATGGTGTTGCATATGCAAAGTAATTTAGAAATCCTTATTTTAAAAAAATGATGAAAGATATCAGTGTCATTTCCCAAAAATGCTGGTCCCTTTCTGTTTCCAAGCTCATTTTTAAATGTTTTTAGCATCAAGGTTTGATTGAGAAGATAAAAACACAGTTCAGTTATTTTATAGTTAGAAATTAAAGGCACTGGTTTAGAGTGCCTTTAATTTCTAACAGAACCAAAACTACCTCAAATTCAAGAGGAAATTCCTCATCTAAACTAAACCAAACCACCTCAAGTTCAAGTGGAAATTCCTCATCTCACTAATTCTTCCTGGAAAATGAATCCTCTGGAGACTAGACAGTATAATCTCACCAAAATTCAACTTTCTAACATGATTTCCTTCAGCTTCATGTTATCTACAATCAAGAACCTCTTTAAAAGCAGGCCAAAAAATGGATATTAATCAATTGGTTAACACATACTTGAAGAAAAGCAATTGAACTGATAATAAATGCAGAATGATAAAATTAGGTCACTTATTTTTGTTGCCTTTTCTTTCTGCATTCCAAATATTTCAGAGAAAGCAAAGCAATCACAAATAGCATTGGGTTTGAAATGATCACCACCCATTTTCAGAGCAATTTCAGATATCACTGGGTGTAATATATGCTAATCTGAAGTCGAATTCAGCCTCAGGTTTTATAACATTCTTGTTCTTAGCCTGAAGGAAAGACATTAATTAACTGCAGTTCTGATTCCCAAAGCCAAAGTAGAATATCTCATTTCTATAGTGATTCAGAAACCACCAGTTCATTTTGAGTATTTTCAGAATTCCAAAGGAGCCTCTAAAAATGGCTATCATTATGACAGCAGCGGCCTAGAGCCATCCTTGGTGGTAAATCCTCTCCCTGGGATTTGGGCCAACCTGGCAAGAAGATCAATACAGCATTCAGATAGATTTATTTCCAATAGACAAATAACTCACATATGGGAAAGTCACTTAATGTAATACCAAGCTCTCAGACTCCTCCACAGCATTCTCTAATGTCCGACTGCATTTCTTGGAAGCAGGACAGGCCTTAAGGGAAGACTTTAGAGCCATTGATGCCCTTTCTGTGCCCTGCTCTCACCTGGACAGAGCTCTGCTTCCACCTCCTTGAAATCTCATCATATGAATAAGTGCTTATCTATCCCCCTAAGGAATGAGGTCAGCACTTTCAGGAAGCAGCTTGCCCTATGGGGCTGAGAAGTGGACATTAAGTTCTTTTTCATTTCAAAGAGACTCTATCTATTGCGAGGCTATTGGCAAGTTAAGCAACCCAACTCAAGCTAACATAGGCAGAAGAAACGTAATCAAAGCACACAACAGAGCCCACAAGATTAGGAAGATCAGAAAAACGGGACTGGAAGAATCATAGATGGAAAAGATGTACTATTCTTGCCTGGCAAATAATGGTCATGGAAACAGCAACAGAGGAAACAGTGAAACAGACATCAGACTCATGCTCCTTCAGTCAGAGCCTTGCTAGCAATCATGAGCCCTGACTCATCAGGGCTGTAGGCACTATTGTGACCCCCAAGCCAGGGTGACTCTGATATCCACAAGCCACATTCAAAAGAAAATGCAGTGACTCTCCCTACATATGCACAATATGAGGTATAAGAGGGCCATACCATGGGACAATCTATACAAAAATAAATAAAAGCAGTTAGTGCTATAGTTTGAATCTGAAATGTCCCCCACAGGCTCATGTGTTGAATGCGTGGTCCCCACCTGGTGGCGCTAGTTTGGGAGGTTAAGGAAACTTTAGGAGGTGGAACCTCACTGGTGGGTGTGACTGTGAAGGTTATACCTGGTCCCCAGTTCCTTCTTCACTCTCTCCTTCCTGTCTGCCATGAAGTGAACAGCCTCTTCCAACACCAGCTTTGCCACAATGGTGCTCTTCCTCACCATGAAGCCCCAGACTATGAACTGAAAACTCGAGCCAGAATAAATGATTCTTCCCTTAAGTCATTTCTGTCAGGTATTTGATCACAGCAATGAAAAGTCTATAAAGACAGGAGCAGACTTGAAGTTGTCAAAGGCAAAACAAAGTCCAATAGAAAATTAACAGAAGCTGTTTATTCATAAACTTGTAGCAAAGGAACCCATTTGCCTTCAGTTTCATTTTGGTAGACATTAAAAAGTACCAAAAAGGAGACTCAATTTTACCAAGAAAAAGAGCTGATACTGAGCTGGTGTCTGGCAAGTGTTCTATTAAGGGAAAATTTTTGGAAGTAGTGAAACTTTCTAATTGGCCTTTAAATATATGTCACAGTCTTTGACAGGCTACAAAAGGACAAGGGAACAGTTTGGGTGCATTTTTTGAACTCACTGTATAACCCATGCCCGCCTCGGACTCATAATCCTCCTGCCTCTCTCTCCTGAGGCTGTGATTATAACAAACATCATGATGCACAGCTTGTTTGGGAACATTTCAAAAGAGAAAGGATTTATTCAATGTCAGGACAGAAGGTTTTCATTGCCAAACTTTTTGTTTGACAAGATGGGATCAAGGTGGTATCTGAAAGAAATTGTTCTTAATATAAGCTGACAGCTAAGGCAAGGAATTTCTCAAAGTTTAGGAGAGAAACTGAGACAGAGACCAAGGTAATCCTCATGTGGCGTAGATACAAGCTAGAGGAAAATTCAGCAGCACTGGCGATTTTTTGTGACAGCTTTCCTTCACCTTAGCTTGATTTTCCTAGTCCTGCCAAAGAAACAATGGTGTTCCTGCAGGATTGCCTTAATCATTCATGTCTTGTCTAGCTTTTCGGGTATGGCTAATGTATTATTCCCATTATTCAGAATTATGAGTAATCAGAAGGACAAATTGCCTTTCCCTAGGGTTTTCCGCTGGGGTTGCAATTTAGTTCAGTTGGTAGAGTGATAGTCTACAGTCTCTGAGGTCCTGGGTTTGATTCCCATCACCGCAAAAATGGGAGAAGGATGTGGCGATCCACTCCCAAGGCAATCCCGAAATAATCAGCCATTGAAAACCCTATGAAGGTCTCTATGAGTCGGACAGGACTCGACAGCACCTAACAACAACAACACCAAAAAAAAAAAAAAAAAAAAAAAACAGTTTTCCACTATGCAGGCAGATGCTAAGGACTCTTGGGCATGCAAAGTAAGGATGCTGCCCAAAACATGTTTGGAGCAACTCATTAGGAAGGCTGTCATGAACAGGGCTAAAACATTCGTAGTTCCTGAAAATGATCCAACATAATTGGCCCAGTGGCACAAAAAGCCTTTCATATAAGTTGACCATCTATCACCACCTGCTAGAACGTGTGTGTGCAAGCCAGACTTGAGGATCAAGGTTGGAATGAATGGAAAGAAAACTGACAAAACTTGAGAGTTTTAGATAATAGTTGGAAAAAAGTCTTTATCTCTACACTGCATAATGTAAACGTTACATATATATACATGTCCTCAGCTCCTATTTAATTTTAGTAAAAAACAGGTGATGATCATTAACCCTCACATCCAATCAGCTTTTTACCATGTTTCTTAAGAACTTACCCAGTCAACATTCTCAGATGATATTTATCTGTTTTCTTCTTTCAGTCTGTCTCCTCTTCTCTTCTCTTCTCTTCTCTTCTCTTCTCTTCCCTTCCCTTCCCTTCCCTTCCCTTCCCTTCCCTTTCCTTCCTTCCTTCCTTCCTTCCTTCCTTTCTTTCTTTCTTTCTTTCTTTCTTTCTTTCTTTCTTTCTTTCTCTCTCTCTCTCTGTGTCTCTGTCTCTCTCTTCTCTCTCTCTTTCTTTCTTTTCTCCTTCCTTCCTTCCTTCCTTTCCTATTTTATGATGGTGGTTGTTTTGGGGTTTCTTGAAAGAGGTTCTCACTATATAGCCAAAGCTGGCCTCAAACATACTTCAGCCTCCCAAATGCTGGAAATAGGTATGTACCTTCCCTACAGGTACTAAATATTTATCTTGAATTCTTAGGGCTGATCCTTTTGATAAAAGTACCTCCTAAAAAAAGAAAAAAAGTTGTTCAATCTATCCAATTTTTTTTTAATTAAAATTCAGACTTCTGGAGGAATGGAGTATTTAACAAAAGACCCACCACACTGAGGCTTTTAAATACATATTAAATACCACTGTATATGAAACATTCACATCTCTGAGAAAAAAGACCAACAAAACCCTATATGAATTGAGCAGGATTTAATGCATAGCTTGAATACCCTGTGTTTGTTTTCTCCAATATTTTCTGAAAGTAGACAGGAATATTAGTTTTTCATTTTTTTCCTTTTGTTACTAAGAAAAGTTAGTTTAAACAAAGCAGCTTTTCATTTTTTTGTTTATTAAATTCACATCTGTATACAAAATTGTCCTTGTCTTGAGTTTTGATATTCTGATGAGTGTTGTTTTTTCTTCATTGCTTTGCAATTCTGTAATGTGATGGTTGCCTTGGCAATAGAAAAGTGGGCTCAAACCTTTTAAAATGATAACCATCTCCATTCCACATTATTTATTGGATTTCATTCAGGTATATTCTCCTTTCCATTTTTCCCCTTTATGAATTTAAAGTTACTCCTTCCTTTGTCATCCCAATTTCTATTTTCTAAATACTTTTCAAACTGCCAGTATTTCTTACCTATTCTATTGATATGGAAAATCAAGTCCACAGATTTTATATGCAATAGAAATTTAGATATTTGCATTTGCATTGAAACCATTATTGTGATGGATCACCACATTCCACCTGCACAGAAAACCAATCACGGATATTGTATCTGTGAGTTCCACTGGAGATTCCTGGAGCACTATGGTTGGGGTGCAGGGCCATCAGGACTTGTGAGGCTGCAGAGCACCTGGTGAGGGCACTCAACACAGCCTCAGCTAGTCCTTAGGCAGAGTTGCTTCCATCTGCTGGCTCTGTGTTTAACTTCTGTGTAACTAAAGTAAGGATACTATAATGCCAATCAGGTTTCTCCCTGTTTATGGTTGAACACAGAGATAGGCTACATCTAAAGGGTAAAATGTAAAGCTTTGTTAAGTGTAAAGGGATCATGGGTGCTAATTGAGAGGAAATTGTCCAGAATTAATTAAACCAATAACTCATGGAGTCTCACAATCACATTCTTGACTTAGAGAGTTATAGTTATATTGTTGAACCTTTCTGAAGAAAGAATTTATTGTCATTTTGCTCAGAATTTCTTACTCTAGGATAGGCATGTCCAATGTGTAACCTGTGGGCCACATGTGGCCCAGGACAGTGTGTACATGGCCCCACAAAATCTTAACACCATGTGATTTTTAGTGCTTATTGTCTTCATGACCTGGTGCATAGTTCTAATTTTGAAGTCCCAAAGTGATACTGCACATGTTCACAGAATGACACCTTCTTTACAACATGCTGAGATGGTGCCACAGGATCAAATTCTATCCTTCAAATAAGCATAAATATGTCATAGTCAGTAAATGAGTCAGGTTAGTACCATTGCTTACCATCTGGTCAGTTGGGTAAAATGGGGTTGAATTCAAAGCGATTCAAAGCTGTTCAAAGTTACTTAAGGTGGATCAGAGACTACAGGAGTTTTGGGCAACTTGGTAAGTAAAATGCAATAATTGCCAATAATATTTTTGAAAATCAAATTCACTCTAGTTCTAGACATCATGAATCAGCCATCACAAAATTTACTTCAAGAATCACTAAGGATTGCAACCACTTCCATCAAACCACACATTGATCCACTAGTTTTATAAAAACAAAGTCAGATTTCCCACTTGTTTTATATTGTTCTCATTTCTCTAAACTTTATGATAAAAGTATTTATATATATATATATATATATATATATAAAATCATATAATTCATGTGCTGCCAAAGACAATTCCTCTTTACTCAAGGAAGCCAAAAGGTTGGACACCTCTACTCTAAGAGAATTGATTCCATAAATTTCCATAGATAAATAGAGGTCAGTCATGAACACTTCAATGCCAATGTAGAATGTATGCAGATGTATGTTTCTCTCAAGAGAGGGCCTAGGGATTTTTTTTCACATTCTCCAAGAAGTCTGTGATAAGCAAAGAATATGTTATATTTTACTTTGGACAGTCATATTTATGCCCATTTTCCTGGCATGTAGTTGTTGTTGTTGTTAGGTGAGGTCGAGTCGAGTCCGACTCATAGCGACCCTAGGTACAGCAGATCGAAACACTTGCTGATTCTGTGCCAGGCAAACGATCTTATTTATGTTTAAGCCCATTGTTGCAGACACTGTGTCAATCCATCTGGTGGAGGGTTTTCCTCTTTTGCATTGACCTGCCACTCTCCCAAACATGATGTCCTTCTCCAGGGATTGATCTCTCCTGCTTCATGTCCGAAATATGTAAGACGCAGTCTGGCCATTTTTGCTTCCAAGGAGCACTCTGGTTGCACTTCTTCCTGGACAGATTTGTTGGTTCTTTTGGCAGTCCACGGTATATGCAATAGACATTTCCAGCACCACAATTCAAAAGCATCAATTCTTTTTCTGTCTTTCTTGTTCAATGTCCAGCTTTCACAACCATATGATGCCACTGAAAATACCATGGCATGAGTCAGACGCACCTTCGTCTTCAATGGGACATCTTTGCTTTTCAATACTCTAAAGAGATCTTTTGCCACAGCTTTTCCTAGAGCAATGCGTCTTTTGATTTCTTGACTGCTGCTTCCATGGGTGTTGATTATAGAGCCAAGCAAAGTAAAATCTTGGACAACCTCAATCTTTTCTCCATTTACTGTGAAGTTGCGTGCTGACCCAGTCGTAAGGATTTTTGTTTTGTTGATGTTTAGTTGTAACCCATATTGAAGGCTATGATCTTTGATCTTCATCAGTAAGTGCTTTAAATCCTCTTCATTTTCAGCAAGCAAAGTGGTGTCATCTGCCTAACACAGGTTGTTAATGAGTCTTCCTCCAATCTTGATGCCACATTCTTCCTCATAAAGTCCAGCTTCTCGGATTATTTGATCAGCGTATATATTGAAGAGATAGGGTGAAAGTATACAGCCCTGATGCACACCTTTCTCAACTTCAAACCACTCAGTGTTTCCCTGTTCTATTCGAACAACTGCCTCCTGGTTCATGTACAGATTTCTCATGAGCACACTTAGGTGTTCTGGTATTCCCATTTTCCGAAGTGTTATCCAGAATTTGTTATGATCCACACAATCAAATGCTTTTGCGTAGTCAATAAAACATAGACAGACATCTTTCTGATATTCTCTGGTTTCAAGTAACATCCACCTGACATCAGCAATGATGTCCCTAGTTCCCCGCCCTCTTCTGAATCCCGCTTGATTTTCTGGTAATTCCCTGTCTATATACAGCTGCAGTCACTTCTGAATGATCTTTAGTAGAATTTTGCTGGTGTGTGATATTAATGATATTGTCCGATAGTTTGCACATTCAGTTGGTTCCCCTTTTTGGGAATAGGCACAAATATGGATCTCTTCCAGTCAGTTGGCCAAGTAGCTGTTTTCCAAATCTGTTAGCATAAAGATGTTATCACCTCCAGTGCTGCATCTGTTTGTTGAAACATCTCTGTTGGTATCCCATCAGTTCCTGGAGCCTTGTGTTTCGCCAGTTCTTTCAAGGCAGCTTCCACTTCATCCTTCAACACCATTGGTTCCTCTTTGTATGCAACCTCTTGGAATGGTTGGTCATCTATCAACTCTTTCTTGTATAATGACTCTGTATTCTTCCCATCTTCTTTTGATGTTCCCTGCATCATTTAATATTTTCCCTGTCGAATCTTTCACTATTGCCACTCGAGGCTTGATTTTTTTCTTCACTTCCTTAAGCTTGAGAAACACAGAGCGTGTTCTTCCCTTTTGGTTTTCTGCCTCCAGCTCCTTGCACATGTCATCATAATATTTGTTTTTTTCTTCTTGAGCTGCCTTCTGAAATCTTCTGTGTAGTTCCTTAACTTCATCATGTCTTCCATTTGCCTTAGCTGCTCAACGTTCAAGGGCATGGTCCAGTGTCTCTTTTGACATGTCATTTGGTCTTTTCTTTTTTTCTTGTCTTTTTAAGAACTTTTTGCTTCCTTCTTGAATGATATCTTTTATGTCATGCCACAGCTCTTCTGGTCTCCTGTCATTTGTGTCTAATGCATTAAACCTATTTTTGAGGTGGTCTCTGAACTCAGGTGGAATATACTCAAGGTCATACCATGGCTCTCGTATATTTGCTCTAATTTTTTTTCAGCTTCAGTTTGAACTTGCATATGAGAAGTTGATGGTCTGATCCAGTCAGCACCTGGTCTTGTTTTGACATTTTGTACAGAGCTTTTCCATCGTCTCTTTGCACATATGTAGTCAATTTGATTCCTGTATGTTCCGTCTGGTGAAATCCATGTGTATAGTCTCCGTTTATGATGTTGAAAAAATGTATTTGCAATGAAAAGGTCATTGGTCTGACAAAATTCTATCGTGCAATCTCCAGCTTCATTTCTGTCACCAAGACCATATTTTCCAACTACTGGGCCTTCTTCTTTGTTTCCAACCTTTGCGTTCCGGTCACCAGTGATTATAAGTATGTCTTGATTGCATGTTTGATCTATTTCAGATTGCAGAAGCTGATAGAAGTCTTCCCTTTCTTCATTTGTGGCCTTAGTGGTGGGTGCATAAATTTGAATAAAAGTCATATTAACTGGCCTTCCTTGTAGGCGTATGGATATTATTCTATCACTGACAACATTGTACTTCAGGACAGATCTTGAAATGTCTTTTTTGATGATGACTGCGACCCCATTTCTCTTTAGTTTATCATTCCCAGCATAGTAGACCATATGACTGTCTGACTCAAAATGGCCTATGCCAGTCCATTTTAGCTCACTGATGCCTAGAATGTCAATGTTTATGTGCTCCATTTCTCTTTTAACTATTTCTAATTTGTCTAGATTCATACTATGTACATTCCATGTTCCAATTATTAATGGATGTTTACAGTTGTTTCTCCTCATTTTGATTTGTGCCACATCAGCAAGTTGAGCACCCTGGGGTTTTACTCCATTTCCATCATCACAGTAGACTCTACTTAGAGGAGGCAACTCTTCCCCAGTAGTCTTTTGAGTGCCTTCCAACCTGGGGCCCCATTTTCCGGCACTATATCTGACAGTGTTTCTTTGCTATCCATAGAGTTTTCAATGGCTAGTTGTTTCAGGAGTGGCTCGCCAGGTCCTGCTCCCTAGTCTGTCTTAGTCTGGAAGCTCAGCTGAAAGCCTGTCTACCATGGGTAACCTTGCTCATGTCTGAGGTTACAGTGGCCGAGCTCTCAGCCTCATCGCAACATGCAAGCCCCCATGGCAAACTGACAGACGTGTGGGGGCTCTGATGGTAAAATAATTAATACAAGGACGCAGATATAGCATAAGAAAAAGAGAAGGAGAATAGAAAGAGGGAAGAGAGTAAAACAAGAAAGGAAGAAAATAAAAATTAAAAAAATAAAATAAAATAAAAACTCACACATACATGCTCCCACCCACGTATAAAATCACTTATAGTCAGGTGTGGTGGTATATACCTGCATTCCCAGCAGCTTTGGGGCCGAGGCAGGAGGATAGGCAAGCCCAAGATCACAGGCAGCCTGCGCAACCCAGTGAGACCCTGTGTCAGAAAGTAAAAAATATGGGCTGGGGAAATTCCTCATTTTACTCTCAAAATTATTCTGACTTAGGGACTTCTGGTGGTAGATGCCAGATTAGAGGCACCATCCATGTGACACAGTAAAACAAAGGAGTTAGAAGAGGAAGGAGTGGACTCTGTTCCAAACAGAGAAAGACTAGAAAATCACAGAAATCACAAAGGAGATTATAGGATGGTCTCACAATATAGAATAGAGCTCAGCATCAAAAGGGAGTGAGGAGGACACATCTCCAGCCATGGCTCCCCTGCATGGGGAAGAGAACCAAGTCTTCAACTAAAAAGGTAAGAAGGACAGCTCTGGCTTGCAGACTGGCCATCCCATAGGAAAAGCCTACAATCCTTCAAGTCCTTGGATCCGTTAATGGGATTTGGTGACTTGTTGGCTCTTCACGACTCAGGAGTCAGCACTAGAAAAGAGGTCCATGCAGGGCCATGACCAGGTGCCATCTTGACAAGGAACCTATTTCTAACACTGAGCTACTTCAGGGGCCTGAAAACAAAAATAATCACAGGTGAGAGAGCCTGGGGGTAACCTGCCACACCCCGAGGCTATGACACAACTGCAGCATGCAGTTATGGTGAGGAGGCATGAGGGACACCAACAAGCTGAGAGATTTGGGCAGCAGGAGGCTCAGGCAAAGTGGATGGTAGTCCCACATCCCAGGGAAAGGAAACAACTTTTTCTTCTGAGAGGAAGCTGGTAGACTGACAATTCTGTACCAAGGCCAGATAGAGGGTTCCATCTTTAATTGACCACCACCTCTAACCTCCACCTAACAGATTCCAATATTAGAGGACACAAAAATAAATCATTCCAGTACTTTATCTTTTTTGTTTTTTTGTTCTTCCTGCTATGCTGGATATTAAACCCAGGACTTTGCATGGGGCAAGAGCTGTACCACTGTACAGTATATCCAGCCCTTTTCTTTTATTTTCAGAAAGAGTCTCAGTGAGTTATGCAGGCTTACTCTGGACTGGACTTAAAATTCTCCTTCTGCAGACTCTTGAGCAGCTGGGGTTGCAGATGTACATCACAGTGTCCTTTTTTGTTTGTTTTCATCATTAATTATGTTTTCTGCATTTCTCCTCTCTCTAAGGTAATTTTTATCCTTTTTTCTGGCTTACTTTTTTATCTTTTTCTGTTGGTGTACCTCTCTTTTTCAATTTACTGTACTGTTAGTATCATTTTTATTTTATTTTTTAAAAAAGAAATATCTTAGGATTTTTATTTCCTATTATTATTCTTATGTTTACCTAATTTTGTTTGGAGATTTTTTATTTATTGTGTTATCTACTTTTGGGAATTTTTTGCTTGCTTGTTTTTCAACTTTTGATTTTTTTCTCCTTCTTCCTAATAATAGTTTCCTTTCTGGATCTTCTGCTTCCTTTCTTTTACTTCACCCTTAATTCTTCCTTCTTTCTCCTCTTTCTCTGTTCCACTCCACCCACACAACCCCATTTTTTTTTACTTCAGATAATTCCTATTTTACCTTCACCCTAAATAACTTGTAACTTCATGCCTTACTCTATATTATTGTCACAATTTTCTCCTCTGTAGGTAGTGGTGTTGGTATTGTAGTATTTGGCTTTTATTGATTTTAAACACATTCCTACATCTGGTTTGACTGAGTATTATAAGTATTACAGTGGTTTCTCTTCTCTGCAGGAGTCATATTGGAGATTGAAATATCAAGAAAAAGCCACTTACTAAGAAGATCCCCAAATAAAATGTGACAAGATATCCATCCCAAGAGATGCACAAACCACACATACAAAAAAAAAAGTGACAAGATATCTTCCAAGAGATGCACAAACCACACATACAAAAAAAGAAAAAGAAAAGTGAAGAAAAGAAACATGAAAAGGCAAGGCAACATGTCTACTACAAAAGACTATAATTCTTTACTCACTCCAAAGATATTGATATGGTTGAAATGTCAGCCAATAAATTCAAATGTCTACTTCTAAAATGAGATTTTGGAAGAAAAAAGAACAAAAGAAATGTTGGAAATTATGAAATGAGTAAACCAATTAAAAGCTGCAGTAGAAAATATAACCAGTAAACTAGATCAAGCAGAAGCAAGAATATCAGGGATGGAAAACAAGATGGAGAAAATGCCATATTCAGATACCAACAAATAAACAACAGAAAGAACATGACAACAACTTCCAAGAACTCTAAGGACTGAACAAAAGAGCAAATATAAGAATCCAAGGGGTAGAAGAAAGAGAGAAGATAAAAACTAAAGGCATAGAAAAAATATTCAATGAAATTATGCCAGAAATTTCCCAAAGTCTGGGGAAAGAAATGGACATTAAACCACAAGAGGCATTTAGAACACCAATAGACATGACTAGGAAAGAATATCCCCATAATATAATTAAAATGACAAGCCTACAAGAGAGAGAAAAAGACATTAAAAGCTGAAAGAGAAAAATATCAACTCACCTACAAAGGCAAACCTGTCAGAATAACATTAGACTTCTCACTACAAACTCCTCCAGTCCAGGAAAGCATAGAATGGTATATTTCAAGCCTTTGGAGTAAATAACTGCCAACAGAGATTATATCCAGCAACGTTATCATTTAAAACTGATGGGGAGTTAACAACCTTCCATGAAAATCGCAAACTAAAGCAATTCATGATCACCAAGGCAGTATTGCAGAAGATACTTAAAGGAATTCTACATACATAGGAAGAAGAAAGACAGTCTCAATCATGAGAGTAAAACAAAGAATAAACATCATGAAAAGATCAGATGAACTAAAAAAAACTAAGAAAGAATTGATCATGGATAACTCAAAAAACCAACAAGTCTCAAATATGTATAAGGGAGAAAGAAAAGAATGAATAATATGTGAACCAACCAGGAAAACACCCAACATAATTACAAGAATCAGAAAACCTCTCTCGATAATAACCCTAAGTATAAATGGTGTTCATTCTCCAATTAAAAGACATAGACTAGTAGATTGGATAAAAAACAAGATCCAACAAATTATTGTCTGCAGGAAACACATCTTACTTGCAAGGACACTCACAGACTGAAAGTGAAAGGATAGAAGTTGTTATATCAAGCAAATGGAATGCAAAAAAAGGAGGAGTAGCCACTCTCATATCAGAAAAAGTGTACTTCAAGTTAAAATTAGTCCAAAAAGATAAAGAAGGTCACTACATATTAATAAAGCTAACAATCAAGAAGATACAATTGCAAATATGTATGCACCAAATATTGATGCACCAAATTTCATAAAACAGACACTACTAGACATAAATGGACAGATAGGTCCAGATACAATAATAGTGGGTGACTTCAATATCCCACTCTCGTCCATAGATAGGACATACAGACAAAAAAACTCAGTAAAGAAATTCCAACATTAATCAGTACAACAGATCAAATTGGCTTAATAGACATCTACAGAATATTCCATCAAAAAGCTACAGAATATACACTCTTCTTGAAAAGCCATGGAACTTTCTCTAAAATAGATCACATTTTAGACATAAATCAAATCTTAGCTGATACAGAAAAATCAACATAATTTCATGTGTTTTTGGACCGTAGTGGAATAAAACTAGAAATCAACAGCAAGAGAAATAAGAGAACCTATACAAATGCATGGAGACAGAACAATAAATTCTAAACAATTAGTAAGTCTTTCAAGAAATCAGGGAGGACATCAAAATATTCCTAGAATCAAATGAAAATGAAAATAAAACCTACCACAATCTTTGGGATACAGTAAAGATGGTTCTAAGAAGGGAGTCTATAACTATGAGCACCTATACCTAAAAACCAGAGGAAACTCAAATAAATAATGATGTACCTCCAAGTTTTAGCAAAACAAGAACAAGAAAAATCTAATGTCATTAAACACAAAGAAATAATAAAGATCAGGCCATAAATTGATGAATTGGATACTAAAGGAAGAATAAAAAGAATCACTGAAACAAAGACATAGTTCTTTGAAAGATGAACAAGATCAACCAACCCTTAGACATACTAGTCAAAAGAAAGAGACAAAAGACTCTTTTATAAAATTAGAGAGGAAAATAGGAACATTACAACAGATACCAATTAAATCCAAATAATCATAAGAGAATACTTTGAAAACACATATTCAAACAAACTGGAAAACTAAAATGATATGGATAGAGTCCTACACATAAGACTTACCAAAATCAAATCAAGACAACTTACACAGACCTATAATGATCAGAGTCTTCCAATAATGAAAAACCCAAAAATGGATGGATTCAATGCTCACTTCTAAGAACTTTAAAGAACAATTAACATCTGTGATCCTCAAACTATTTCATAAAATGCAAATGAAAGGAACACTATCAAGCTCACTCTATGAAGGCAATATTAACCTGATACTAAAACCACATCAGGATTCAACAAAACAGGAAAACTACAGACACAATTTCCATGATGATCATAGATGCAAAAATCCTTCATAAAATAACTTGCAAATTGACCTCCATAACACATTAAAAAAAGTCATACACTACAAATCAATTTGGTTTCATTTCAGGGATACAAGGGTAGTTTAACATACACAAGACAATAAAAGTAATACAGCACATAAATACACTCAGATACAGAAATCACAGGATCATCTCAAAAGATGCAGAAAAGGCCTTTGGCAATTTTGTCATGATAAAAGCCCTGAAGAAACTAGGAATGTACCTGGAAAATAATGTATTATTGCTGGTAGGTGCTGTCGAGTCATGTCCAACTCATAGCAATCCTTATAGGGTTTTCAATGGCTGATTATTTTCAGGGTTGCCTCGAGAGTAGATTGCTATGTCCTTCTCCCATTTTTGTGGTGCTAGGAGTTGAACTCCGGACCTCAGAGACTGCAGAGTGTTGCTTTACCAACTGAGTTAAATCCTAGCCCCTGGAAAATAAAAAAGGCAATATATAATTACCACCAACATTATAGTAAATGGGGAAAATCTGAAACTATTTCATCTAAAATCAAGAATGAGACAAGGCTGTCCACTGTGTCCACTGCTACTCAAAATAGTAATTGAATTCTTGTTGTTAGGTGCTGTTGAGTCAGGTTTAACTCATAACAACCCCATGTACAACACATGAATCACTCCTTGACACTGTGCCATGCTCAGCATGTATTGTCAGTACTTCTCTGCTATTTATAGGGTTTTCAATGGTGGATTATTTCAGGAGTGGATTGCCAGGGCCTTCTCCCTAGCCTGCAGTACATGGTATTCCCAAGTGGTTTCCCATCCAAGAACTAACCAGGCCAACCCTGCTTAGCTTCCAATATCAGGCAGTATCAGATGCCAGGGTGCTATGGCTGCAGACAATTGCACTCCTAGCTACAGTAATAAACCAAGAGAAAAAAATAAAAGGGGAAAAAATAGGAAAGGAAGAAATCAAATTATCCCTATTTGCAGATGATAAGACCCTATACTTAAAAGATTCTGTATCCTCCACCAGAAAACTCTTAGAGCTGATAAACACTTTCAGCAAAGTAACAAGATACAAAATCAACTTACAAAAATTATTAGCTTTTCTATGTGCCAATAACAATCCAGCTGAAAGAGAAATCAGGAAAACAATTCCATTCCCAATAACTTCAAAAAGAATAAAACACCAAAGAGAAAACCTAAACTAGGAGGTGAAAGACCTCTATAATGAAAACTTTAAAATCCTGAAGAGAGAAATTGAAGACCCTAGAAGATGGGAAGACTTCCATGACTAACTGGAAGAATTAAGATTACGAAAATGGCTATATCACCAAAAGCAATCTACAGATTCAATGAATCCCTATCAAAATCCTAATCATATTCTTCACAGAAAAAAAATCCTTAAAAAAATCCTAAAATTTCATATGGAAGCACAAAAGTCCCTGAATCACCAAAGCAGTCCTGAACAGAAAAAGCAATACAAACAGCATCACAATACTTGATTTCAAATTATACTACAGAGCCATAGTAACAAAAAGAGCATATTACTGGCACAAAAACTGATAAGTAGATCAAAGGAAGAGAATAGAAGAGCCAGAAATAAATCCATGTAGCTATAGTTACCTGATGTTTGAAAAAAGGTACCAAAAATATAAATTGGAGAAAAGACTGCCCTCCCCCCCAACATGTAATAACAAAGAGCCTTTATTAATGCTCGAGCTCGAGGGTACCATACCTTACCGGCACAGCAGTTCAGTGTTGGGACCCAGACTCATTGTAGGGTGAAAGCTTATATTGTGGGTTACAAGCAGGGAAGGAGCGGGTGGAGAAGGCAAAAAGCGAAAGTCCAAATAAGGTGGGGCTTTTGAGTTGCTAAAGCATGCCATTTTATTATTCTGAGGCCTGGAAGTTCCTGGAAGTTACTGCCCATATCTACAGCCCTTTGTTCTGGCCCAGAGCATTCTGATCTAGTTATCTTTTAAAGGAATTTGTGGAGTGGTGCCTGCAGTACAGAATCCTAAGATAAGGGGGTCTTTTCAACAAATGGTGCTGGAAGACCTGTACATCTTCATATAGAAGACTGAAATTAGATCCCTCCCTCTCACCCTATATGAAAATCAGTTCAAAATGAATCAAAGACCTTAAAGTAAGACCTGAAACTGTGAAACTTCTAGAGGAAAACATAAGGAAAACACTTCAAGACATAGGTATAGACAAGGATTTTCTGAAAAGGACCCCAATAGTTCGAGAAACAATAGCAAGAATTGACAGATGGGATTCCATGAAATTAAGAAGCAAATAGGCAGCCCACAAAATGGTAGAAAATCTTTGCAAGCTAGACATCAGTTAGGGGATGAATATCTACAATATATAAAAAGGTTTAAAAAATTAAACACCCAAAAAGCAAAGTATCCAATCAAGAAATGGGCAAATGAACTGAACGGAGACTTCTCAAAAGAAGAAATACAAATGGCCAATAGTCACATGAAAAACTGTTCAGCAGACTCAGCCATCAAGGAAATGCACATCGAAATTACACTGAGATTCCATTTCACCCCAGTTAGATTGGCTAGCCTCAACAAAACAAACAACAACAAATGTTGGCAAAGATGCGGGGAGAAAGGAACCTCATACACTGCTGGTGGGAATGTAGGTTGGTACAGTCACTATGGAAGTCAGTATGGAGGTTCCTTAAAAAACTAAAAATAGAACTATAATCTTACCCAGCTATACCACTCTTAGGTATATATCCAAAGGAATACAAATCAACATATCATAGAAATATCTGTTTATCCATGTTTATTGTGGCACTATCTACAATAGCCAGCATATGGAATCAATCTAGGTACAGTTAAGCTCAGTTGGTAGAGTGCTTGCTCTTTGTGCTCTGAGGCCCTGGGTTCAATCCACAGCACCACAGAAATGGGAGAAGGACCGAGCAGCCCACTCACAAAACAATTAGCCATCGAAAACCCTATGAATAGCAGAGAACCAGTGACATAGTGCCAGGCATGGCACAGTGTCAGGGAGTGTTTCATTCTGTAGCACATAGGGTCACTGTGAGCCAGACCCGACTGGACGTGGCCCTAAGAACACACACACACCCACTCACATGCACACACACACACCCCACTTTGGAGTATTATTCAGTCATAAGGAAGGATACAATTATGACATATGCTGGAAAATGGATAGAACTAGAGATCGCCATTTTAAGCAAAATAAGGCAGACCCAGGAAGACATATCACATATCTTCTCTCATATGTGGATATTAGCTTCCAATATATATTCAATATTAAAATGTATAGGCTGGAGTTTAGTTCAGTTGGTAGGATGCTGTTCTGCATCCTCTGAGGACCCAGGTTTGATCCCCTGCAAAGACAGGAGAACATGGCAATCCACTGGAAAAACAGGAGGACATGCAATCCACTCCTAAAGCAAGCCCAAAACAATCAGCCACTGAAAATGTTATGAGGGTCACTATGAGTCAGATGCAACTCCATGACAACTAACACCAACAACAATATAATACATAGGTCATGAAAGTATAAGAGGGCCTATGTTTAGGGAGAAAGAGACTAAACAGAAAGGGAAGGGGGAAATAAGAAAGATAATGGGGAAAAGGAAGAGATATATTATGTTTTTCCATTAAGGCAAAATCAGGAGATACAGACGGATTGATAGATACATAGACAGATAGATTCATAGATAGATATACACACAAATAAGACATGAAAGTAGAAGGGGGCAAGTGGTAGGGAAGAAGGAGAGTATCAGGGGAGGATAATGAGGGAAGTGAACTTGAGCAATGTACAATGATAGGCATGTATGGAAGTGTTGTAATGAAACCCATTAAGTTGTACACTAACTAAAAAATTATTAACAAAAAGTATACCAATTTAGTTGAGAAATTATATGGTCTTCCTACCTTTGACCTGCAAAAGAATAAGAATAACTGATTTGGACTAATCCTTCACTTCCAAAGAAATACTACAGTAGTATCAGTTTGTTGAAAAGGTTGTCTAAGAGATTCAGAGAAAATAGATTTATTTGAATAAGTAAGTTGCAGTTATATTACAGAGAGATTTGAAAACCAAGAAAACTTCTTCTGATTTCATTAAGATAATCACTTTAATTGTCAACATCAACATTGTGCAAAGTTAAAAGACATATATAATCATAGACAACAGTTTGCTTGTGGTGAGTTCAAGTCAAGATGAAAGAAGTTCACTTATTTATTGCAGTTTTAGAATTATACTTTTGCAAATTGCTTTTTCACCCATTCACATATTTTGAAGAAGTAGAAAATTCTAAAATGGCCAATAAACAAGTTTAATTCAGGTTAACAATTACCAATTTAACTTTGACTAGTTTCTAGACATCTTGCTAGATACTTGCAAGAGTTAAAAATTAAAACGGAGCCTGGCATGGTGGTGCACATCTATAATCTCAGCACTCAAGAGTTTGAAGCAGGAGGATCATCACCAGCTCAAAACTAACCTGGGCTACATAATGAGACCCTCTCTCAGAGAGAAGGGAGAGAGAGAAGAAGGAGGTGGAGGAGGAGAGGGAGGAGGAGGAAGAGGAGAAGGAGAAGGAGAAGGAGGGAGTTAAATCTTAACACTGTAGGGAAAATTTTTAAGGACTTCAGGATCTACAGAGAAGATACAATTAACTAACAAAATACAGGAGACATAAGCATTATGAAGGTGGAGTAGTCTCCTTTCCATCATTATAACAAAACACTTAAGATAATTAATTATCAAGAGAAAAGGGTTATTTTGGATCATGGCTTCAGAGTTGCCAGTCCATGATTGCTTTTGGGCCTGTGGCAAAGCAGCACATCATGGAGAGGGTGTGTATGGCAGAGCAAATTGCTTACCTCGGGACAAGGAAACAAATATGAGAAATAGGAAAGGGCTAGTTCCCCCAATAACTTTGAGGGCATGGTCCAATGATCTAAAGACATCCCATTTGGCTCCACCTCTTAAAGGTTCATTACCTCCTAGTAGCACCACTCTGGAGACCAATCCTTTAGCATATGGACCTTTGGATAACATTTAAGATCCAAACTATGGCACAAGTGTTAAGTTCAATTGCAACACAAGGAAAAATCTAAAATAATAGTGGCTTAAACAAGATGAAAGTTATTGGATTTTGTTTTGCTTTGTTGTCCATGTAAACATATGGAATTATGTGGTCCAGGGCAATTCTACAGTCAAGTGTCCAGCTCCTGTTTCATTGTCAATCTATCAATTATAGATTATATTTCCAAAATTATTATAGACGTAGATGACTGTTCCAGCTCCAGTCATCACATTAATAGTCATGGCAGCAGGAAGTAGAAAAGATAAAGTTATACCTCTTCCTTTAAGGACTTCTCAGATGTTATAGAAATCACCTTTCCTAAATCCTATTGGCCAGAACTAGGTCACATGGCTACACTTACCTACAAGGAGGCTAGAAATATAAACTTTATTCCTAATATTCATATATCCAGCTAAGACTAAAGGATTCTAATTGTCCTCCAATAGCAATTAGAGGACATTGCATCAGAGTACCATTAATAGTCCCTGTGATACCTATAATCAAGAAGTTGAAAATGAGGAAGCAAACCCCATATGTAGATAAGAAACAGTCCAGTAAATATTTATGAAGAGAAGGGGCAAGTTGTGAAGCCTTATGTGCATTATTACCCAATTAGTGTTCTTAAAACAGGTATACATTATCAATGCATGGAGAAAGTTCTGAAAATAACACTAACCACTGGTTTGTCCCTAGGAAATAAGTGAGTTTGAGAAAGGAGAGAAAAGAGCAAGCATGTCTATTTACTTAACATCTGAAACTTTTGATTATTAGAATGCTGTCAGAACTTGTTTTCTTCTGTCATTATTTTAAAATAAGGAGGGAAATAAAAACCCACACAGTATACATGGAAGAAGGTGATAAAAGGTGTAGTAGGAAAGAAGAAAAGAACAGATGAAAGCCAACTGGGGATGGCTTTAGGGTAAGATGCCATTTGGATTACTCCTTTAGAACAAGATTTTAACGTGGAAAGAACTGGTAATATTGTCATAAAGCATGAGTTAATTCAGATAGTAAGGAAACTTTAGGTGTATCGAGGGTGGCTGAGCACATCTTGCAAGGGATTATCATGGACAAAAGACTGGAAAGATGGGTTGTGGCAAGACTATGGAAGGTCTTGAAGGACTAGGTAAGATATTTGGTTTATATTCTGAAGCTAAGTGGGAACTTCAAAATTTCCAAGGAGGAGAGTACTCAAATCTATGTTTAAAAAGTTGATCCAGACAGTAATTGGAAGAATACACTGATTGAGGAAATCAGTGTATTTTTTAGCTGATTAAAGACGCCATGAGGGTTAATCTCCAGAAGAGCAAGGATCTGAATTTGACAGGAAACCCAGAGAATGGAAAAGGCTACGTAAGGAGTGCCTATTACTTTCCCATATCCCACATGCCTTTGTCTTCTCAGACTCCAGAACAGGTGAGCACTTGAGTGGGGATACTTAGGTGAGTTACTGTACTTCTCTAATGCCTGCTCTAGTGAAGAACATTTCCATTCTTGAGGAGAAACTCGTGGAAGGATGTACTTCCTATCACAGGTTCACATGGTTCACATGCTAATTTTTTTAATTTCCCCTTTTATGCAATTTACACCAAGTTATAATGAAAAAAATTTTCCCCTGAGTATTGTATGAAGGCTACAAAGTTGAAAGAGGCAAGTCCTTGGTGTGAAAACTTTGATTTGTCTACCTCATTCATATTTTATTTAGCCATTGTTTCTGTTTTCCCGTTTTGTTGTTGTTAGGTGCCATTGAGTCGGTATCTGACTCATAGCAACCCTCATAGGGTTTTCAATGGCTGACTGTTTCAGGATTGCCTTGGGAGTGGATTGCCAGGTCCTTCTCCCATGTTTGCGGTGCTGGGAATTGAACTAGGGACCTCAGAAACTGCAGCATAGCACTCTACCAACTGAGCTAAATCCCAGCCTACTTTCCCATTTTACGGCCTCTGAAATATTTCAAGTCCTGTCTTAAAAACAAGAAATGATGTATTGTGAGAATAGCTAGATATTCAAGATGGCTGTGTGATTCTTTCTTTTTAATCCCCCCTTTCACATATAACAATATGAGCAAATAATGAAAGGTCCCTGTAACAGTTTAATGAGGAAGGAGATAAAAGATCCAACTTCTGGATGGAGAATTCTTTCCTGCTATGTTGAAGGTCCTTACTAACATGAGGATGCAGATAGTTACTCAAAGTTTGGTCTCTTAGTTATTGAAACTGACGTCAGGATCCAAAAAAAAGTTTGTCTGCCAATTTGTCCTTTTTCTTTCAGAACTGTAAGTGAATGCAATTCTAGTATCCATTTTCACTGTGAATTGAGTCTCGTTACAGAGAACACACTAGTCCATGGCTTTCCTGGCATTGCACTAATAACACCTTGTGAGTGTATAACTCCTGGAGAATACCTCCTGATGCTGTCTGATGGCAAATAAATATTGAATGTCTTCCCACACCAAAAAAAAAGGTGCAATAGCAGACAGAGCAACAGGCTTGTTAACCAGTTTCCTTGGGAGAGTGACAAGAGGAGAGTTGACAATGATGCTTTAAGTGTTTGAGAGAAATGTTAATGTTATTAACATAAAAGAAGGACTAGATATAGAGGAAGGAAAATTTCATTTTGTCTTGCATATGTTGGAAACTTAGATCTAGTGCTGAGGGTAAAAATTAGGAGTAGATATGTAGATTGTGGAGATATGATAAAGGGGTAGTCACAGGAGTGAATAGTTGAAGGGGAGATCCAGAAGGTCAGGAGAATAGAGAAGAACCTAAGAACACAAATGTGATCATAAAAAGAAAATAACTCTTAATGTTAATTAAAACAGTGACTCTATTAATTCTTACCTTTCTATGAGTTGGTGAGAGTTGCACTATTCCTTTTATAGGAAAGAAAATAAATGGAATGAATATCTATATGTACCAACACATAACAAATATGTACTAAGTACCTAAATATGAGCACTAAACTTGGCCCTGAGGATTCAAGGATGAGTGATTCAGTCTGAGACTTGACTATCATAGTACTTACATTCTCATGGAGTAAGCAGTCAGCGAATAAGAAATGAATGGTTAATCAGATCATTACAATTTGAGTACTATGAAGGAAACAGGCAAAGTGATAAAGTAAGGAGTATTTGGGAACAAGCCACTTTAGAAAAGGGTTAAGAAAACGCCTCGCTGTAGAGGTGACATTGGCCTTGAGACTTAAAAAATAATAAAATGGAAAAAGTCTTTATAGCTCAAAGGTGAACACAAGATCCCAAGGCAACAAAGGACTTGGTATGTTTAAAGAACACAAAAAACCCAAAGTGCTCTTTCTTAGTGAATAAATTAGAGAGTGAGATGAGATAAAGTTGGATGAGCAGGCCCTTATAACCCACAGCAAAGAGTCAAGGCTTCCTACATGAAGAAAGAGAAGTCAAAAGAAGGGTCTTAAGCTGAGAAGGATATAATCCAATTAATATCCATTGTGTGAATACAAAACTAGAGAATGCCAAGAGTGAAAGATCAAGAAATAAGATAAGATGGCAGCCTGGCCAAAGGTAATGACGTGGAGATGGAAAGAGAAATAAAAATTTGAGGTATATTAAGGCTGAAATAACAGGATTTCCTGTTGGAGTGGAAAAGAGAGGAAAAGGAAGGAATTAAAGATAATTCCTACACTTGGGGCTCTTAGCAAGTAAGTAAATGGTGATACCATACACAGAGCAGGGGATGTGTAGGAGGAATTTAACAGTTTAGGACTGGATAAGTTTATAAGAGAGGAACAGAAAATAGATAGAAAAGAAAATCTGACCAAGAACTGAGGCCTGAGACCAGAGAATTCACTTGCTCTGGCCCCTTCCAAGAACCAGGGTCATCCTTAGCACTTTTTTATGTGATCAGATAGTATGGAGGTGGCCAGGAGCCTTGGCCAGAACTCTGCTAGTTGGAGGTGAAGTTATGAATGAATTTAGTAGATTCAATAAGCCACATTTCTGGATCACAATCTTTTCCTTATATAATTAAGTTACTACTGGCCATCTCAGTGTAGGCATGGCTTCCAGGAACACTCTGAATGCCATCTTACTTATAGATTCTATATTAAATGTGACAAGCACAGGTCAGTTGGCAATTATTATGCCCTGTTTTTATAAGGAAAATCTCTAAGGCAATTTTTAACTTTTTTGCCATAAGAAGACATCTGAAATGTAAAATGTTTTGATATTCAACAGAGTGAAACAAGTTTTTGGCAATTGTAACTTGCCATTAACTACAGTTTGTGTATAGTCATAGGACAAATAGAACCATATAAAAAGTGAGAACAAAGGGCTGCATGCATTATTCAACTTAGGAGTGTGTGAATGGCCTTAACAGACATTTTTGAAAGGATGATGTATATGACCAAGTTAATGAAAAAAAATGCTCAACATCACTAATCATCAGAGGAACACAAACGCAAACCAAAATGCGATAGCAGCTCACTCCAATTACAGTGGCTATCATCAAAAGGACAAAATTTAGCACATTAGTTACCATGTGGAGAAAGAGGAACCTCTCATATACTATTGGTAAAAATGTACCCAGTATTAGCATTATGGAAAATAGTATGGTGGTCCCTCAAAAAACTAGAAGTAGAAATACCATATGATCCAGCAATCCCACCATTGGATATATATACAGAGGAATTGAAATCAGTATGTTAAAGGGACATATCGACTCATACAGAATCATAATAGCCAAGATATGAAATCAATGTAAGTATTTGTTGATAGATGGATAAAGAAAAGTTTACATACATATGAATATTATTTGCCATAAAAAAGAGTGGAATTTTGTTATTTGCAGCAATATGGGTGGAATTTGAGAACATTATATAAAGTGAAGCCTATAGCCATCGCCCTGTGGCATCCAATCCCGTCAGATCTTGGAAGCTAAGCAGGGTCAGGTCTGGTTAGTACTTGGATGGGAGTCTGCCTGGGAGCACCAGGTGCTCTAGGCTTGGGATACAGACCCAACAACCCACTCCCCAAAAAATCAATCTGCCATTGAAAACCCTATGAACACCAGAGAAGTACTAACAACAGTGTTTCACCTGTTGTATGCAGGGTCACTATGAGTCGGATACCAACTCGAAAGCACCTAACAACAACAACAACAATATATAAAGCAAAATAAGCCAAAAGCATAAAGACAAATGCTGTATGTTTTCACGTACATGTGGAAATTAAAAAGTTGATCTCAGAGAAATAGAGAATAGAATAGCCCTTACCAGAATGAAGGAAGGGTAGAAGGTGTAGAAACGGTAAGAAGATGGTTAGTGAGTACAGGAGTGCTTTTGGATAGAAGGAATAACTTCTGATGTTTCATCGCAAACCAGGATAACTATCATTGACAAGAATTAATTAATTATTTCAAAATAACTAGTACACAGGATTTCAGAAATTTCTAATACAACTTATAAGTGTCCAAAGTGATACATATGCCAATTATTCTGAACTGATCATTATATTGCATACATATATTGAAATATCACACTGTACCCCCATAAAAGTATGCAATTAGTATGTGTCAATTAAAAATCCAAAATACTTTTTAAAGGTCTGCAAGCACTGTTTAAAACTCTTAATAAGTGCATATTCAGAATATGTGCCAGGCACCACTTATCCTTTAACTGCACTGAAGAAATTGCTGCATCATGACACTTAACATGGTTGACTACTTTGGTTTATTACAGCAGTTATGAACATGCCACTTGATTTTGTTTGATTCTAAGTGTAACAGCCTGCAGCTTTACCACTGTGGCATCCAACTCCTTCAGATCTCTGAAGCAAAGCAGGGTCAGGCCTGGTTAGTACTTGGATGGGATACAGCCTGGGAACACCAGGTGCTGTAGGCTTGGGAGAAGGACCTGGCAACCCACTCCCAAAAAACAATCAGCCACTGAAAACCCTATGAACTGCAGAGAAGCATTAATAATACTGTTTTGCCTGTTGTACATAGGGTTGCCATGAGTTGGACACCAACTCAATGGCACCTAACAACAATAAACGTAAAAAGATATTGTTCCCATTATAAAGTCTCTCAAACCTTACAACCTAGATACAGTGTCATTTTAAAGTCCCTAAAATATAATTTTGAAGAGTTAGAAGAGAAATTTGAATATAAATGAAAAGAAAGAATAGTTTATTCCAAAAGTTAATATAATTCCAATGCATCATTTTAGCTATTATTTTGAAAGAAATTTGTAACTCTAATATTTCAGTAAAATCAATGAGAAACTATGGAGTAAATTGGACTGATACAAAGATTTCCTTCTTTTGTTTCCTTTAAATTTATTTATTAAATAATGGATGGAGAAATTGTAAAAAATATTAATGAACGATGAAAAAATTTTTGCTATCTATAAACATAAATAAGATCATGTGCCTGGCACAGAATCGGGAAGTGTTTGTACATAGGGTCGCTATGAGTTGGACCCGACGGCACCTAACAACAACAATGAAAAAATCAGTAGAGATGAGAAATTAAATAAGTTGACATTTGGACATCACAGTTATTATTACACAATGTATACATGTATTGCTACATCACACTGTATTCCATACATACACAACTATTATATATACATCAAAAACAAAATTATAGCCTGACACAATAACTAATGCCCACAGCCCCAGGGCCTCAGGAAGCTGAGACAGGAGGATCACAAGTATGAGGCCAGAGTCAGCCTGTGCAACTTAGAAAGATCCTGTCTCAAAATTTAGAAATTTTAAAAAAGGCCCTGGGTATACAGCTCAGTTGTAGAGTACTTACTTAGCATTCACAAGACCATAAGTTCAACTCCCAATACTTAAAAAAAAAAATTAAAGAAAATGGGAGCAAAATAATTTCAGATTATACAAAAGGTAGTTGTTGATTAAGAGAAAAAGTTAGATTTAGAATAGAAATAAATTATAGACTCTGGATTGCTTTTTATTCCTATCAATGAGCAGGAGTGAATATTATTGGAAAGGAAGTAACTCTCTTATTGATTTGGCACAAAATACCAACAATGACTAAGATGACAATCTACAATGATATATATATATATATGGGATATTGATGACAAACGGTTAATGAGTGTTGTTGTCAGTTCTGAGTCATTGTGATTAATAACGGCACAAGAAAACTTAAAATGTCCTAAAGTTTTACAGCTTAAATATGAAAGAAACTTGGTAGAAGTAGCACAAGTTGAACATCTAAAAATTTTTGTGACGTTGTTGTTGTTAGGTGCCGTTGAGTCGTTATCCAACTCATAGCGACCCTCTGTACAACAGGGGAAACACTATTGTCAGTGCTTCTCTGCTGTGCATAGGGTTTTCAATGGCAGATTGATTTTTGGGAGGGGGTTGCCAGGTCCTTCTCTCAAGCCTACAGCTTCTGGTGTTCCCAGGCGGTCTCCCATCCAGGTACTGGCCAGGCCCTACCCTGCTTAGCTTTCCCAGATCTGACAGGATCGGATGCCACAGAGCTATGGCTGCAGGGTATTTTGTGACAGTACTAGTAAGTTATAAAACCAAAAGGAAGGTGTTATTGTTTGAATCTGGAATGTCCCCAAAGACCCATGTGTTAAAGGCTTAATCACCACCCTGTGGCACTGTTAGAAGGTGGCAGAACCTTTGGGATGGGGCCTTGTGGGACTAAGATAGGTCATTGGGGGTGTGACTTTGGAGGGAATGTTGGAACTTCTTCCTGCTTTTTCTCTTTGCTTCCCTGTGGCCATGCTGTGAATAACCCATGTTATGTTGAGCTGCCACAGCCCAGAGCACTGGAGTACAATTTTTAAAACCCCAGGGAATGAAATAAACCTTTTCCTTTATGTTGGTTTTCTCAGGTATTTTTTCATAGTGAATGAAAGCTGACTAGCACAGCAAGTCGCTAAACTAAATATAATATCCAAAAAAAAAAATCTGTTCAAACAGAAGAAATAGTGAATTATTATTCTATTTCCTCATGGAAAATATTCTAAAATCATTGCCATAAATGATCATAGGTGACTGAGAACTATGCGGCCAAATCTTTAGGAGAGGAAAAGCATTATAGAGTCATACTGAATGGGTTCTTTTTTTTAACTTCATGATGTTTGAAGTATTTATAAACTTTTCAAATTTTGGCATAATTTCCTCTCTCTATGAATAAATATTAACACTCAGATTTAATAAATTAATTATAATTTTCTATGCTTTCACTTAAAGAATGAGCCCTGTCTTGTAAAAGTTTCAGGCCCCACAAATCCTATAACTACCTCAGCGGGCTTTGAGAACTGAGATGTTGATTAGAGAGAGAGGAACCATACGAGTCAACTTTTAGAAGAGACTGTTCTGAGAAGGAGGGCTGCTGGGTGTGCTAACTGCTCCTGAGAGTGCAAGACAAAAGTAGAGGTGTGTTCTTTTGATTCAGCAACTCAGGTGTGTTGTTGACCTTGACAATGGATGAAGTCACACAAGAGCATGTTGAAGAGCAAATTAGGCAAATGTATTATTAACTATAATTTACTAGTCGTTCTCTGATTTCCTCTCCAGATCAATCATTCGTCTTCTCCTGCCACGCAAGGGGTTGGGACACTGACTTCTATCAACTGCTTCACCAACCTTGACCACTGGTGTCCCTTTGAGTTAACCATTTGAAGGCATTAGTAGAAGACTGGGCCATAACTTGGGGCTGTACTCTGCTTGTGGTCACATATCCTGTGTGGTACATATCCTGTGTGATCCCTTGGCTACAACTCTCACCAGAGTCCAACAACACTGGCCCCTTTTCTCTTAGGGCAGAAGAAAAAGCACAGCTTCCTGCTCTTGCTTGTACTTTGATGTTCCATACAGATGTGCTTACTCTCAACCATCACTCTGAAAATAATCCCTCCTTTGATGGTCTACAATTAAACCTTGGAATTGGAGTTAGTTGGGCTTAATTCACTATGCTAGATCTAACTGATGCACACACTGACATTTCCACTAATAAATCCAGCATTTGCAGCCCTAATTGGCGGCAGGTATTGAAGACTTTTATAAACTCAGCTCCTGGGGCAAGTATAAGCAGGTGTGACAGCATATGACCTCCATCAGGGATAAAGGAGTTAGTCCTGAAAGTCTAAGGCAGGATCTGATATTTCTAGGTTCTGACATGATTTCTGAGATTTTCCTATCAACTTCAATCCAAAATGTTGATTGGACATCATTGCCAGGATCTGCATCTTTTTTTAATAAATAAATTTGTTCTTCTACTTTTGCTGGATCCCTGTTGATCCCTGTTGAAGCCCTGATTACATGCCTAGCTCTCCCAGGAGGCTGCACTGTGTTCTGAAAATCCCTAGTCAATGTCAAGAGTCCTACTACTCTGCAGCCACATCCACATTTGGAAGCACAAATTTGCCACCAATGCTATGAGTATAACTCAATGAGATACTCCTGCCCAGCTCCCCACACACAAATCAGATTCTCTTGGAGATTAACCTGGGACTAAATTCAGGTTTGTTACAATAAAATTGTGGTTTCAGCTCCTCTAAAGAGCTAGTTCCACAGTTAAGTTAATCCCCAGTCCTGTATGTCCATGTTTTCAGATGACTCCCTTTTTCATATCAGCCTTCTCTCCTCCTCAAACCTGCTGGTCCTAACAACAGTGATCAATTTTGTGAAACAATTATTTCTACTTAAAAGTTTACTCTAAATGAAATTCATACAATGATGTCAGGAATTGGCATTGATTCAGTTACTAATATAGGAAAATGAAAATCTCATCTGTATATCATCCTTGGTGTTTCCTGGTACTTTCTTTCCCAAGGAAGAATTTTGGAAAATGGCTATTTGAACCAGCCTGTCATCTACCTTAAAATCTTTTTCTTCTCCAAAATGTTGGGATTCAAGTGTAAATTCTCTTATTTAATACACAAGCCACATATTACCCAAATACCATTAACCTCTCCATCTTTATTTCTTATCATTCCTGATCTAAGCTGTTTAATGTAGTTATTTCCAACAATAGTGATACACTGTATAATGATGTTTTGGTCAATATCGGACTACATATATGACTGTGATCCATCAGATAATATTGTTTAGTGACATCATAGCAAACGGAGTTTGTGTATATATATCCCATGATGCTCACCCAAGGACAAAATCACATAAGGATACATTTCTCAGATTGTTTTCACATTGCACAACTGTAACTATTGTCAAGCATTGCACAACTGTATCTATTTCCCAACCATGTGTGTTCTGTCATTATCCCTTTGGCTTGTACATGGTGTCTCCTCTGTTCTGAATCCCCTTCTTCCTCTTCTTTCTGCAAGATGGACTTTACCTTAAGCCTCACCTCAAGCATCCCCTCCTCTAAGGAACTTTCCTTTAACCTTTACCAAATGAAGTATTCTATTTTTCTATTTGTGTAGCATATATAATTATCACAATTAATATAATAATAGTTACTTATCTACGTTGATTTTTAGCCCATAAGTTTCTGGTGGTTGGGGAATTGTTCATTTTGATATTCCTAACATCTAAGAAATTGCCTGACACATAGTATTAATTAAGTGTGTGTTGAATAAGTGAATGTATGTATTTTGACTGAACAGATTCTGGGGAATGAGGAAAAATTGGACAGAAGGATGGGGAAGCAATAAAGCTATGAGAAAAGACAGATTTGGAAGGATATGGGAGGAAAATGTTCAGGATATTTTTCCTGGGATATCAGGATGTAAGATAGTTTATTATCTCACACATGACACATATTATCACCATTGTAAATTGGCACACTTAAAGAGATATGCTAGGATTGTACCAGAAGAATATATTTAAACAAGAAGAAATATTTTACCATAGCTGTGACTGTATAAAGTCTTTCTCAATACACTTTTTAGATATATTCCTAGAAACACTACAATAAGATGAAAAATGATCTTGCTTAATGATTTGGATAGACATTTGCCTAAAGGGAAAATAGAAACATGGTCATCATTGTAGAATTGCTGACACCAGCAGTCTACCTAGCAGTGTCAAGAAAGTACAGCAGCAAAGCCACAGACTTGGAGTCTAGGATACTGTACCCATCCTGGTTTCACTTCTCGCTATTTATGACTTACTACTTTATCATTTGCAAGCTATGTGGTTTGGGTACAGTTTTGTAATTCTGATGTGCCTTGGATTTATTATCTGCAAAACAGGGATCATAGTTGATTCTTCCTTCTAGAGTACTTGTAAAGATAAATGAGATAGCACACTCAAAATTTAGCACATAAGAGCTCAATAATGTCAACTTTTTGTTATCATAAATATTTTGTTTTACATTTGTTATTGTTGTTGGGTGCCCTTGAGTCAGTATCCGACTCATAGAGACCCTTATAGGGTTTTCAATGGCTGACTGTTTCAGGATTGCCTTGGGAGTGGATTGCCAGGTCCTTCTCCCATTTTTGAGGTGCTGGGAATTGAACTCTGGACCTCAGAGACTGCAGCGCAGCGCTCTACCAACTGAGCTAAATCCCAGCCCTTTGTTTTACATAGAAGTAATTTATGGTCTATGGAGATACACTGACATCCTTAGGGTCACATACCCAGTTACTGATAGAGGTAAGACTAGAGCCAGATATTCATATATGAATATGATTGCATGTTCAATCTATTTCAGATTGCAGAAGCTGTTAAAAATATTTCTTATCTTCATTTGCAGCCTTAGTGGTGGGTGTGTAAATTTGAATAACAGTCATTAACTGGCCTTCCTTGTAGGTGTGTAGACATTATTCTATCACTAACAGCATTGTACTTCAGGACAGATCTTGATATGTCTTTTCTGATGATGAATGCAACCCCATTTCTCCTTAATCTGTCATTCTCAGCAGAGTAGGCCTTATGATTATCTGATTCAAAATGGTCCATGCCAGCCCACTGATAACTAGAATGTCAATGTTTATATTCTCCATTTCCCTTTTTACAATTTCTAATTTTCCTAGATTCATACTACATACATTCCATGTTCCAATTATTAATGGATATTTACCATTGTTCCTTCTCATTTTCCGTTATGCCACATCAGCAAATGGAGGTCCTTGGAGCTTTACTCCATTCCTGTAATTAAGGTTGCCTCTACTTTGAGGAGGTAACTCTTCCCCAGTAATCTTTTGAGTGCCTCCCCACCTGGGAGGCTCATTTTCCAGCACTATATCTCACAGTGTTTCTCTGATATTCATAGGGCTTTCAATGGCTAATTGTTTCAGGAGCAGGTTAACCATGTTCTTCTCCCTTATCTTAGTCTAGAAGGCCAGCTGAAACCTATTCATCATGGATGATCCTGTTGGTATCTATAAAACCAGTGTCATAGCTTTTAGCATCACAGCATCACACAAGCCCCCACAGTATACCAAAAGGAAGACATGGCAAAGATAAAGAACTAAACAGAAGATTTCAAAAGGCAGCTCAAAGAGATAGAATCAAATATTATCATGACATGTCCAAAGAGCTGGACATAGAAAACCAGAAGAGAAGCACACACTCTGTTTTTCTCAAACTTAAAGAATTGAAGAAAAAATTCAAGCTTTGAATGGCAATAGTAAAGGATTCTACAGGAAAAATATTAAACAAACAGGAAACATCAAAAAAAGATCTAAGGAATACACAGAGTCATTATACCAAAAAGAATTGGTAGATGGCCAACCATTTCAAGAGGTTACCTATGATCAGGAACCAATAGTAAAGAAAGATGAAGTGGAAGCTGCCTTGAAGGAACTGGTGAAACACAAGGCTCCAGGAATTAATAGAATATCAGTAGCGATGTTTCAACAAACAGATGCAGCACTGGAACTGCTAACTTGTTTATGTCAATAGATTTGGAAAAGAGCTACCTGGCTAACCGACTGAAAGAGATCCATATTTGTGCCTATTTCCAAGAAAGGCAATCCAACCAAATGTGGAAATTATCAGACAATATCATTAATATCATATGCAAGCAAAATTTTGCCGAAGATTATTCAAAAGTGACTGCAGCAGTATATAGACAAGGAACTGCCAGAAAATCAAGCCAGATTCAGAACAGAGCATGGAACCAGAAACATCTTTGCCGATGTCAGGTGGATTTAGCCAAAAGCAGAGAAAACCAGAAAAATGTCTATGCATGTTGTATTAACAATGCAAAGGCATTTGACTGTGTGGATCACAATAAATTATGGATAACATTGTGAAGTTTGGGAATACTAGAGCACTTAATTGTACTCATGAGGAATCTGTACATGGACCAAGAGGCAGTTGTTCAAACAGAATAAGGAAACATTGCCTGGTTTAAAGTCGAGAAAGGTGTATGTCATGGCTGTATCCTTTCACCATACCTCTTCAATCTCTATGCTGGGTAAATAATCTGAAAAGCTGGACTGTATGAAGAACATAGCATCTTGATTGGAGGAAGACTCATTAACAATCTGGGTTATGCAGATGACACAACTCTGTTTACTGAAAGTGAAGAGGATTTTAAATACTTACTGATGAGGATAAAAGGACACAGCCCACACTGTGCCTTAATATCAGCAAAACAATAGTCCTTACAACTGGGTCAATATGCAACTTCATGATAAATGGAGGAAAGATCGAGTTTGTCCAAGATTTTGCTTTACTTATTTCTACAATCAACAACCACAGCAGCAGTGAAGAAATCAAAAGACACATTGTACTGTGAAAAGCTGTTGCAAAAGACCTCTTTAAAGTGCTGAAGACTAAAACTGTCACACTGAAGATGAAGGTGCACCTGCCTCATGCCATAGTGCTTTTAGTCACATCATATAGTTGTGAAGGCTGAATATTAAATATAGGAAACAGGAGAAGAACTGATGCTTTTGAATTTTGGTGCTGGAGACGAATACTGAATATATCATGGACTGCCAAAAGAACCAACAGATCTGTCCTAGAAAAAGTGCAACCAGAGTGCTTCTTGGAAGGCAGGATGGCTGGATTGTGTCTGATAGATTTTGGAGATGTTGTTAGGAGGGATCAATCCCTGGAGAAGTACATCATGTTTGGGAGAGTGGCAGGTCAATGAAAAACAGGAAGACCCTCAACTAAATGGGTTCTCACAGTGTCTGAAAAAATGGGCTTAAACATAAAAAAGATCATGTGCATGGCACAGACTCAAGGAGTGTTTCTTTCTGTTGTACATAGTGTAGTTGTGAGTGAGACTGGACTTCAGGGCACCTAACAACAACAACTTTTTCCAAGAGAAAGGGTCTGGGAATTGAATGAGTTGAATGTTGCCTAGCTCTTACACAGTATATTATAGAGTGAAAAACTGCATTAGGAATTCAAAATTGAAATCATCTAACCTGTAACCTTCATTAATAAAAGGATTAAAGCATGTTTTTGTTAGCCTAAGCTTTTTAATTATAAAAAAACAGACACTTTTTTTGTGGCAGGCTATCTGAAGATTTCTTTTAATGCCAAAAGACTTAACAATGCTTCGTTATTTAGGACTAGAATTTCTTCAGGACTTAAATAGGAAAGTTAAATGGACATTATGACCTCCATAAAAGAACTGAAAATGTTTTGTCCTTCCAAGTTCATTACTTACAAGAAGCTTTATGTCTATTACTTAGAAAAACTTAGTGATGGAGTGTTTCTGTGCCCACCTGTGTGTTTGATGTCACATAGATTGCAAGAAAGCCACATGCTTAGGAGTTGTGTGTGCTTCCTTAGACAGCTGGAAGGCCAGAACTAGGAGGTTTAATGTTTAATATTTTTCTTTTGCTGAATACATTTGGAAATTGGTCCTTTGCCATCTTTCTAAATGTAATTTTTGCTTTAAATTTTTTTCTTCAAGAAATAAACTGTAACTAGAATTTAGATATCAAAAGATTATAAATAAAAATCATATTCATGAAATCATCCACCCATTCATATTTATAGACTATGTGTGCCTCTAGCACTTTTAAGGTGATTATTTCACAGCAAGGGTGGATATTTCCTCTTAGTAATCTCTGCTCTCTAAGATTCAATTCGCAGTAATCTTTTTCTTCCTACACTGCATGGATTAAGTCTCCTCCTCCAATGTGACAGATTGTTTAAAAACTTAATGACTGGATGATTGCAAATCTTTTCACTAGCATTATAAATAACAATGCCTCACTTATGGCTGAATATAAAGAATTTGCACAGTGCTTTCTGTTTAAAATATCTTTTAAATGTCCACAATTGAATTAAAGCCTTATGTTCAATCATGAACCATGAAATTAGTTGGTATTACCAATGTTCTGCAACTCAACACCCAAAAAAAAAAAAAAAAAAAAAAAAAAAAAAAAAAAAAAAAAAAAAAAAAAAAAAAAAAGATTTCAGTGCAAAATGACTATAACTGAAAAGAGTCTCAGCTTTATAAAACCGGGCCACCCTATTTTCTAAAGGCCTTAATTGCATCAGTAACTCTATCAAAGGGTAAAACAAACAACAAAAATAAGGAGAACTGCACCTGTGTGTGTGTGTGTGTGTGTGTGTGTGTGTGTGTCTATGTCTGTGTCTGTGTGTGTGAACAAACAAAATTCTCCAATTTTAAGTTAGGTAAAATAGAGTAATTGACACAGAATGTCATACACTTAAGTCTTTCTCTCTCTTTTTTAATGAAAGTTTAATCTGTGTTTACACACAGAAGCCTGTTTATTTTGGGGGTGAATTTCTGGTACACTTAATCAACATACTCATCATTTCACCCAAATTACAAGTTATTAAATGATTATTGTTGTTAGGTGCTATCAAGTTGTGTCCAACTCATAGCGACCCTCAATGGCTGCATAGCAACCATGATTATTTCAGAAGTAGGCTGCCATATCCTTCTCCCTTCTCCCATTTTTGCAGTATTGGGGATCAAACCCAGGTTCTCAGGTACTATAGAGAAGTGCTCTAACAACTGAGCTAAATCCAAGCTCCATTAAGTGATTGTTGTTGTTGTTTTTGGGTGCTGTTGAGTCAAGACCAACTCATAGTGACCCTCATAATTTTCAATGACTGTTTTGGGATTGTTTCAGAAGTGGACTGCCACATCCTCCTCTCATTTTTGCAGTGTTGAGAATTGAACCCAGTTTCTCAGGAAGTACAGAGTAGAGCTCTACCAGCTGAGCTAAACCCTAGTCCCATTAAGTGAACAGGCAGACCTTAACCAACATGCCAACATGTAAACTGACCTCAAAGCCAAACAATTCCTGCAGCATCAGATCCTTAACGAGTAAGTCTCTCTGTTTAAAAAAACAGTTACTATGATTTGGCTTTTTGTTATTCAAGTGATTTCCATGGAATGTAGCATCAACATCACCTGGGAGTGTGTTAGGAATGCATTATCTCAGATACTATTGACCTCCTGAAGCACAATCCCCAAGGTAGAGCAAATGCATATTACAGTTTGAGAAATACAGGTTTAGTTGAAAGTGTAAATTTCTTCCCTAATTGCCTAAAATAACACCTAGGGGGAAAAATTTGAACAAGAGTTTTGGAAAAGTTTATGGCATCTACCACATGCACATTTAAAATTTTCTTCATTTGATCTTCAGTTGAAAAACACTGCAAGGTACGATTACTTTCATTGATACAGTGGAGAAACTTAGTGCCTTGACAAAGATTACACAGCTAATAAATATTGGAGCCAAGATCCAAAATAAAGCCAGTCTGGTTCCAACATTTCCTATTTCTTTTCCACTATAGCACAAGATGCCTTATCTTGCTCATTTTAAAAATGCCACTTACAGCCATTAAGTGTCTTCTATATATGCCTTGGGGCTAGGATTTAGCTTAGTTGGTAGAGTGACACTCTGCAGTCTCTGATGTCCAGGGTTCAATCCCCAGCACCATAAAAATGGAAAGACATGGCAATCCACTCCCAAGGCAATCCCCAAACAATCAGCCATCAAAAACCCTATGAGGGTCACTATGAGTTGGACACAACCCAACAGCATCTAACAACAGCAACATATGTGCCTTGCTTGCAGCCATAGCACTGTGGCATCCCACCTCTTCAGATCTCAGAAGCTAAGCAAGGTCTGGCCTAGTTAGTACTTGGATGGGAGATCACCTGGGAACAACAGGGGCTGTAGGCTTGGGAGAAGGACCTGGCAACCCACTCCCCCAGGGGAAAAAAAAAACTGCCACTGAAAACCCTACAGAATAGCAAGGAAATACTGTTTCACCTGTTGTACATAGGGTCACTGAGTCAGATACCAACTCCATGACACCTAACAACAACAATATGACTGTTAGTTTGAATCCTATCAGTTCATTTATTGAACTCATTTGGTTTATTATTTTTGTTTTGGGGCTTTGTGTCCACAACTACTCTGTGTTGGTCATATCCTCATTATAGCAAACAAAGCTATTTGTCAAGCTGTCTAAAGTTTACTGAAGTTATATTCTTTTCCCTTGACCTCAGAATTTCTCCCTCCAGTAATTTAAAAATGCAAATATTTTCAAGGTGTATTGCAGCTAAAATTTTCTCTAAGTCTTATTATCAAAGATGGCAGTGAAGTTACACAGGCATGATGGCACTCACCTGTAGTCTCAGCTTCTCAGGAAGCTGAGGCAGGAGGATGAGCCCAGGAGATCAAGGCCAGCCTGGGAAACATAGTGAAACCCCATATCAAAAGAAAAACAAGTTATATAGGGGTCTGCAAATGGTATCTCACTAGTGATATCAATAAGAAATACCTCCCCCACTCCTTTAGAGGGGATACATATGCCATATTTAAAAAAAAAACATGAAGGAGCCTAAAAATAGTGTCTCACTAACTATATCAGTAAGAATTACCTCCCCAGTCTTTGGAGAGGATGTGTAAGCCATATTAAAAAGTTTACTCTGAGAGCTGGGCATGGTGGTGCATACCTGTAATCCCAGAGGCTTGAGAGGCAGAGGCAGGAGGATTGCAAGTTGAGACCAGAGGCAGTCTGCATAATTTAGCCAAACCCGGTCTCAAAAAAAATTTTAGAAAATGGGCTAAGGATGCAGCTCAGTGGTCCAGCACTTGCAAAGCATGCAAGCACGAGGCCCTGGGTTCAACCTCCAGTACCTTGCAAAAAAAAAAAAAAGTTTACTCTGGCCTTCAGTCATGCCATTGCCCCTCAACATCTACAGTTGGATTGTAATTCAATCTCCCACCAGATTAGATTCTGGATCTGGTTTTCAGAAAGCTATGACTATACAAGATAAGGATTTCTTTTAGGAAAATCATAGATTTGTGGTGATTAGTCCACATCTTAAGACCTTAAATCTCTGAGTTCATCATTTTCTTTCTGAAAGTGTCATGTTCACGGGTGAATGAACATGGAAGCAATCACTCAAACCTATTAGACTCTTTATTCACAGAAAAATATATTATAGCAGTGAATGTGGGATTATCCAAAGATTTCTCTTCTTTCTATGGGTACTTGTTTATAAGAGGAAACAATTGATAATTAAGTGACTGTTTTTCCCTGTGTGTTATCAACTACCAGTTTCCCCTTTACCAATGGGAACAATGTCATTTCTGCCTATAAATTTAATCAGATTAGTCAGGTTCCATGGCACGTGCCTGTAATCCTAGTGACTCAAGCAGTAGAGGCAAAAGGATGGCAGATTTGAGGCCAGCCAAAGATGAGCCTGGGCAATTTCAAACTTGTCTCAAGAAAATTGAGGAGCAGGGATGAAAGGGTGTATCTCAGGGGTAGGAAGCTTGCCTAGCATGTATGAGGCCCTGGATTCAACCCCTAGTATTGGAAACAATTAAAAAGAATCAGGTCAAGGACTCAGCTTCAGAAAATGCAGAACCATTCAGAGACACTCCCTACTTTTCTAAAGTTCTATTCCTTAAGAACTACTCCTAGTACGAATTAAACTCTGCATCCATTCAGCTTTGATAAGAGAACCAGAAAAGCTCTGAATGATATAAATTAAGAGATTTATTATAGGATTAGACCTATGAAGGCAGATCCTTTGAATCTAATGTTAAGCCTAAAGTTGGTATAAGACAGTTTATCAGTTGGGAAGGAAATCATAAGCAAAGACAAACTGGAATCCACCGGGATACGCTGAAATCCTCAGGAAAAGTAGAACCATCCCTGCATCTTATCAACTCCAGCCCTGATTCTGTGAGTGACCTGCAGAGAAAGCTAGCATCTTTTCCCAAGAACTGCACATGCACTTGCACCAGAGCTCAGAGAAGCAGAATGAGGAAATCTACAGGATCTAAAGGAATTACCAATCCAGGTGTTACCCCATTCCAACGAGGTGAGCAAGTAGATGACTATGACCGTGTGTGAACTACCGCACCCCCTGGCCATAAACCCATATTCATAGTGTTAAAAAGTATATACCTTCTCTTTGACTTCTACCTTCCAAATCTCATGCTAAATGATTCTGCAATCAAAATTATCCCAGGACCATATAGGAAGGGAAACTTCTGGGAAACCTAGGACCACCTTAGGTAAGATTAAGCAGAACAAAGCCATCACAGGAAGCTATTAGCCAATCTTTTCTGTAAATACCAAGAGTGACTCACATATATTCACACAGATAGGACTTGAACAAATTTCCCAAAATATATATTTTTGAAACACTTTTATTTTGGTGTTAGGTGCCATCTATCCCTGCAGAATTCTTGATGAGAAAATATAGTAAGGTGACTAGCATTAATTAATTAAATTCCATGACTTTCTGTTAAGTGCTACAATCCATACTAATTTATAAAATGTTCTGAGAAGTCCTGAGTTCCATTTACCTTATTTTAACCCAGTGTTACATGGATTAATTTGTCCACAGAACTCTATTTTTTCCTCATAACAACTTTTAAAGTCCTATTTGAATATATTTCACAAAATGGGGACATTAGAAACACTGCCTAAGAGAATCAACTAAAAAAAGGATGTTAAAAAAAAAAAAAAAACCACCTTCCATTTCACGTTTGAAGCGTGTCTTATTTTCTATTATGGTTTGAATCTAAAAAGTCCCTCAAACATCATGTGTTTGGATGTTTGATCAAGCTGGTGGTGCTGCCCTGGGAATCAATGGAAATTTGGGAGGTGGGATTAGCTTGCAGATGTAGGTCACTGGGAACAGGCCTTTGAAGGTTTTATGTGGGGCCCCCAGTTCGAGTAGCTCTCTCTGCTTCCTGATCACCAAGTTGTGAAGTTCTCTGCCACAGACCCTGCTGCCTGCCCCATCATCATGCCTGCCCTGCATCTATGTACTGAGATCCTCTAAGCTGTGAGCCCCAATAAATCATTTCTCCCATAAATTTGTTTCTGTCAGGTAGCCACAGCAACACACAAGCTGGCTAACACAGTCGGTTTAGTGTGTTATAACAAAATGCCATAAATTGAGTGACTTCCAAATAACAGAAATGTATTTCTCACAGTTCTGTAGGATAGGAAGTCCAATATCAAGGCTCTGGCAAATTCATTGTATGGTAACAACCTCTTTCCTGGTTCATAGATGATTTCTTCTTATAGTGTCCTTCTGTGGTAGGAAGGGTAAATGTGCTCCCTTGAGTCTCTTTTTTAAGAGCACTAATCCCATTCATGAGAGCTTTTGCCCTCATGACCTAATCACCTACCTAAAGGACCCTACCTCCTGATACTATCACCTTGGGGGTTAGTGAGTTTAGCAGGTAAACAAGCATCAGATTACAGCAAAGTGTATCCTTAAAGTAGGGTGTTGAGAAGTTTCAGGTGTTTCAAAGCAGGTTTTTCAGGGAACAATAAAAAACATGATCAATTAGTACTGTCTCTTCAAGTCAGATACTGGAGAAAAATGGTAGGAGTACATTTGCTAACATTGACCTCTGCAACAATAGTTAATTAACCTTCAGTCAGCAATGGGACAACAGCGTCAAATCAATAGCCAAAAGGAAATACTGAACCCCTATGAAACTTGCAAGAAATGTATAGATTATTCTTCTAAACTAGTTTTTTAAACTGTTTCATTCCTTGCTTCAAGGAGATAGCTCATGGCTTAATACTTTCTCTAATGAGACCAAATTTTAGTTTAAATTATTTAAAAGTTCCTTTATTTAGTTAAATTCATTAATATAATAAATTCATTTATCTCAAGTTATCTCTTTTTATAATATTTACTCTGAATTATTCTTTGATTGGATATTTTATTTCCAAGAACTTGAAGTTAAATTTATTCCCTTATAAAATGAAAGAGTTGTGATTTCTCAACTCTCATCAATACCTGCAGATTAATTTCAGGTAATAATATGACTAGTAATTAATAGATGTATGGAACATTGTTATTTACAAAGCAATTTTTCATTATCATATTAGCAGATAGCAGGTTTAGGTATGACTTCATATGTTTAAAAAATGTTAATATACATATGTTTATAAGGAGATGTTTTCCACTATACCTTCCCACATTTTAGAAATCTCAGAAAAAAAAATCCACTCTATTGGAAGACTCATTTGTGCATGTGATAGTCTCCTTAATACGCAGGTTCTGCTGCAGAATAGTGAAGTGTTACAGTTGCTTTATTTATTCAAAGCAACACAGAGTTCTATTTTTGGTTTCATTCAAAATGATCTCAGAAATTCAGTTAGAGGTTTGAGCAATCAGAAGTGCTTCCTGTTGTCCACTAGGAAAGTTTGAGTTCATGATGAAATTTGCCAGGTCATATCTCACCCCAAGTAGAAAGCTAATGATTCCACAAATACTTGGTTCAGCTTCAAGCATCACAAACCTCTGTAAGTTTTAAAGTTCCACATTTAAGTTTAGATTTCTAAAGAGATCTTAAGAGCATTATGTTTTTAGAATCATTTCCTTCTCAATTCATGGATAAGAGTCCACCTTTAATATATACATTGATAACAAAAGAAAATACCATGCATTTGCCCACATGTCATGTTAAAAAGGCAAATATTGCTGGGCATTGTGGTGCACGCCTATAATCCCAGCGACTCAGGAGGCAGAGGCAGGAAGATCGCAAGTTCGAGACCAGAGGCAGTCTGCGTAATTTAGTGAAACCCTGTCTCAAAAAGCAAACAAAAATAGACTGGAGGTGCAGCTCAGTGGCCCAGCACTTGCAAAGCATGCAAGCACAAGGCCCGGGGTTCAATCCCCAATACTGCAAAATAATAATAATAATAATAATAATAATAAGGCAAATATTAACCTAATAAATGATGAAAAATTCCATTTTCCCCAATCATCAGTAATCACAAGAAAGCTTTGCCTTAACATAGCAAAGGTGCAGGCCTGAAGGTATAAGAAGGAAAAATGACAGCCCCAGGGTCACAAGTGGTGTTTTGATGGGTACATCATGGAGATTTTGCGGAAAGCCCAGAGACTCTTCTTGCTGATGCTACCTTCAAAAATACTCTTGTCACAGATATTGTTGGTTTCTACACCGATATGCTCCTCTGGCCTGCTCCTCCATCTCCTCGGGTATGTGAGTACTGGCTGCTAATGGCTCCCACCTCATCCTGCTCCAGAGACTGGATGGAGCCTTTGACTGGACGGAGCCAGCTGGCCTGGAGATTCCTGGGCGAGGACTTCCTCCCCCAGGGGTGGCCCATAGCCAATACCAACTCTCTAAAGGTACAACAGTTATAACAGCACAGTCCTCTTACCTCAAGGCATAGCAGCCTCTCTGATATGACTCATACTCTATCTATCCCTGTGGAGTTAGGCCAGGGTTGCATTCCTCCTGAAACTGTGTTTTTGTTTATCTCATTTTTCTGTCCTGTTTCCCTCATTTCTTACAGATTATTCCTGAGAGCACAGTCTTAACAAATCATTTACATAAGAATTCTCAAATCCGCTATCCTTCCTAAGGAAACCTACCAAGGAACTAACCTAGAGTCTTAAAAAGTTATTGCTGAAAACAACAAAAACTGGCACTAAGATATAATATGGCACAGATAGATCAATTGAACAGAACAGAGGGTCCAGAAATGGATCCATACTCTTATGACTAATTGAATTTCAATGAAATCAAAGCAATTCAGAAAGGAATGGAAGTTCTTTACCAAAAATGTACTGGGATAATTTAATAACAACAAAATCACAGAGGCTGAGAGCTCTTGACCCCTATCTCCCACCATACACAAAATTAAATTTGAGAAGAGTGATAGACCTAAACATAAAAGTTAAAACTATAGAACATTTGGAATAAATATATAGATAATTTATCTCTAAAGTACCAAAATAATAAATCAGCAGTGGGAGAGGAAGCAAACATAGGTGAAATGAGAAGGGCAGAATATTGAGTTTTTGTGCTGGATGATGGGCATGCGGGGGTCCAGAACACTGCATGGGTTCATACACATATTTCTCCTATTCCTGTCTATTCATATATTAATTGATTTTTGAAAAAGGTACCAAGGGGAATGAACAATCTTTTCAACAAGTATCAACTAAAAATCTGAAAATCCATATTTTTTAAATGAACCACAAGCCTACTAAATCATACCACAAAAGATTCTAAATAGCTCATAGACCTAAAGAAAGTCCTAAAACTATAAAACTTCTAAAAGAAAATATAGGAGAAAATTTGTGCAACTTTAAGGTAGGAAAAGACTTGTAAGGGCCAAAAAATATAGACCAAAATACCTGATAAATTGGACTTTATCAAAGTTTAAAACTTTTGCTCCTCAAAAGACATTGCAATATATGTGAAAAAGAGGCCCATGACCAGAAGAAAATATTCTCATTATATATTTATAAAAGAAGGTATGTATGCAGAATATATAACAAAGTTCATGATAGGAAGGTTAACAAGCAAGTAACATAATAGAGGAAAAGGTTGAATGTTAACTTCACTAAAAAAGGATAGACAAGTAGCCAATAAGAATATAAAGAGATATTCACATTGTCATCATCAGAGAAACATAAATTAAGCCATTAGATATTAATAGAAGCATTAAAATGGATAGTATTGAAAATATCTAATTTTAGGTATTGCTAAGACATAAAGCAGCTGGGACTCTCACACATTACTGCTGTTAATATAAAATAGCAAAACCATTTGGGAAAAAATACTTACAGTTTCTTAAAAATATAAATATGCACTTACCATATAACTCAAAAACTCCATACCTAGATATTTACCCCAGAAAACTGAAAATATTTACTATTCTGTTTACTTTGTATATATTCTATATTTTCTACAGTAAGCATTTTTAAGGTAACATGACATTTTCAAAAATTGTAAAACTGATCTATTCATTGATCTAGTAATTCCCCTTCTGAAAACCTCACACTAATAAACAATCAAACAGCAGAAATAAGCTATATGGATGAAAATATTTATTTAATGTAATTTATACTGTTTGAAAAATTGGAAAGGGCCTAAATTCATAAAAACAAAGAAATGTTCAGGAAATCATATTTACTCTACAAGGAGATGATACAGCCACTACCACTTATTAAAATGAATGACAGTGAACATTTATTGTGTACTTTCAAAGTGCAAGGGCCTATTCTGAGTGTTTTAGGTGTCCTCACTCATTTCATATGAATAAAACACAAGAATATTACCTCATGTAATATTACCTCATGTAATAAAAAACACAAATATTATCTACCACCCATACAGGACTGTGCTAAGAACTGGGAATACAAGAATGAGCAAGAATGTCACCCTAGTCCCCTGGAGTTTGCCAAGCTGTTGGAAGATGTGGATAAATACAGAAACAATCGCAATACAATGTAATAAATGCACTAATAGTAGGAAAATACTGATCTTTTGATTTATGCAGCAAAGTACATTAGTAAGCATAAGTCCTATAAAATAACAACTCATGAGGCAACCAGAACTAAAGCAAAAAGCTTGATTTCTTTAGATGATAAAATAACCAAAGCACTATGTAATTTTTCTAATTGAAATTAAATTTATTTTTAACAGATATATAAAACCCTAACAAAGTATATATTAATGGAGTACCACATAGTGTTTTGATACATGTCTACATTGTACAATGTTTAAATCAGGTTAAATATATCTATCTTCTCAAAATTCAACCATTTAATGTTCTACTTTGAATTCTATTCATCTTATTACAATACTTTTAGTGTCATAAGATCAAATCACCTATATCTCAGTGGATCAATTTAGTAGTAAACAGAGGTTGTTTTATAATATTTTAAAAAATCTTACTCATTTAGTATTTTTTTTCTTGTGCTTCTTCTACTAATTAGAGTAATAGAAAATATACCAGGGGTGCCAAAAATGTATGCAAGATGTATGCAAAAATGTAAGAGATGTTATATCTGTATTAGTTTTCAAAGTTAAATTGAATTATGGTAGCAATGTGTAGTTTGATGTTTTTTGTTCAAAAGATGACATTAATCAAATGAATACTAGCACCACCTGTCAGGACAGTCAAAGAAAATGATGGAAGCACATTGTCATTTAAGGACCTCCAGACCATTTGGAAGTAGTGTTTGAAATTCAAGAACATTGTTGAAGTACAACAGTGGAGGCATGAGTATGCAATACAACCTCCAGCATATACAATAACTGCACAAATTCATGGTAAATTTTAGAGGCATGGCATTATGTTTGATGGGCACAAGGGAAGATCCAGGAGGCCTTGAACGGCAGTGAGTCCTGCTTCTTCTGCAATAGTAACTACTTCGAGCATCTCTTGTACTTGCAGAAGTCAACTGTGACTTGTGTTCATCTTTTGTTATTGGTATTTATCGCATATTACAATTTTAATACAGTTTTTTCCTTCCCTAAAATGTGTATATATTTTTATGGCACCTTCTGTATTTATTGGTCCTAACTCTGTATGCTGGAAGTCTTGTTAGGTACTCTTCTGAATTAATTTATCCAAATCAGCATAGCAGATTTAAAATTTGATAACTCCTGAGTATCACCCCAAACCAATTAAATCCAATCTCTGAGGAAGAATGCACTGATATACTGACAGAGCAGTGGGTCTTTTTTTTTTTTTTTTTTTTTAATGTTATCTTAGGTCTTTGTTGAGCTCTTTCCATTCAGGAAATTTTATGTTCATAATCATGTTTTTTCTGGCTGAGAAGAGAATCAATTTTACCAATGTAGACACTTCAAAAAGTGATTACACAAAATATAGACCTTGTATCCATCGTTCTGTATTCCACATTTGCACACTCTGTGGAGTGTGTGCACTTTAGATGGCTCAGCACAAGCAAGGCAGCAACAGGGTGCCAAGCACAATTAAGAGAGAAAACCTAGTTATTCCCTCCAACCATCATTTTCATCGTTCCTCCACTCACAGAAAAGACTCACCTACAAAGAGAATAAAGAATGCATCCAAACTAAAATAAACATCAGAGCTCGGGGAAGAACTTAGAAACCACAGCCTTAAAGTGTGGGTGACCCTGTTGCAAGTAAAATGACAAAAAAGACAATGCTCCTGGCCCACTTCCCCATTCTCTCCTTCCAAAATCCCATTTACCAACTTTCACACAAAGAGCTGCGATGCTCCCCAGGGGCTAAGGATGTCAGCATTTTCCCGTTCCTTCAGAGCCATGAGTTTTCCTCTCAGAGCTGTGGAAATGTGTTCCACAGCTGCCCCTTGCCTGTGCTTCTGCAGGCAGTTGTGGGGAATACTGGGGAGTGATCGGGTGGAAGGCAAGGATAATAGCTATTTAACTTGCTTGATACAGTACTTAGCACAGTAACACATGCATGCGGATGCCTAATAAGCCATGGAGTAAAATTAGCCTAATTCTGCTTAGCTTCCTTGTTTCATCAGCCTTTTGGGAGACAATGGTAATTAGTTGAAATGGCTGGAGAATAACACTTAATCACAGAAAAGTAATGCAGGAAAATTATCAAAAACAAATTATATTTACCTAAGGTATGTTTCTATCTGAGAAAAAGAGCAAAATTAAGAAACTGCCGAGTCCGCCAAGACTTGTGTGCCAAAATGTTGGGATGTTTTTTTCTTATTATTTATATAATCACTCTAGACAGATATTTGACTCAAATGCTCAGATGGGTCAAGCCTCCCTCTGACCTTAGCAAATAATTAATGTGAGATTTTTATAGAAACCTTCAGGTTTTCTTTAACTCATTAATGTAAAATATAATTAAATGCAGAACAATGACTGAATTGATTGCTCACTTCTTTCAGGTTTAACGATAAGCATTTTTTCTTGTATAAAGACAGACTGATATTTTGTTTTTGATATACTGACTTGTATCATGTTCAACATGGTAATTAAAATCAGAAGGGACTAAAGGAATCTTTACCCCAAATAATGAAACCATTTCAGCTGCTTGAGTTTAAATTAAGCATCTTTCTGAAAGTTAAACTATGATTAAATAAGAGTATAGTTCCACGGGGCTGGGATTTAGCTCAGTTGGTAGAGCGCTGCACTGCAGTCTCTGAGGTCCCGAGTTCAATTCCCAGCACTGCAAAAATGGGAGAAGGATGTGGCAATCCACTCCCAAGGCAATCCCGAAACAGTCAGCCATTGAAAACCCTATGAGGGTCACTATGAGTCAGATACCGACTTGACGGCACCTAACAACAACAACAATAGTTCTACAGTGTAGGTGGTTAGATAATCAGAATTGTAGAACAGTTACAAGCTATGCCATTTTCCATCTCAGACAGGCTTTTAAGGCTTGTGAAAGATGATAAAGGGGTCAATTAATGGAAGATTAGTTTCATAGCAAGACTTAGACTCAAGGTAGGGGGCTTTCTCAGTACACATAAACATTGTAGCAGTACAGAAACACAAACCCAAAGAATATTGGCTGCAACCAACTTTATATCCTCTTTACATTTCTACCCTGTCATTTCATAGCAATAATACCTCAAAGGGCTGTACCACACAATCCCATACAGCAGAGGTGTGAGGCTTGAGAGGTGCTCTGCCTGTAGGAGTCCTCATTACCTGGGCTGCAGCTCATGGACTAAAGAGAACGAGGTTAGGCCCGCTTGAGTTATCCTATTCCCTTTTACTTTTGGAAAGTATTTAAGCAAGATTAATAACTGCTTTAGACTAAAAGCTACACAAAAGTATAACTCTGTTTCTTGCCTCCCTATTGCCTTTTTATATGATCTTTAATAAAGCTGTATATTTTAAAAACCAAGCCATGCAAGAGAAATAGACTGTTTTCAAGTACACCTTCAGCGTAAGCAAAGCAGGAATAGGAGGTACACCTCCAGGATTGCTAATGCTAGACAGACAGAGAGGAAGAAAATGAAATAGATTCCAGGGAGCCATCTGCCTTGGACAGAACCTGCAACAGCATCAGCAGTGAAAATCATTTCAAAGGCGCAGGCTGAAAATCAGCTCTGACCTCTCCAGAGCAAAGATCAGCATGGCTTCTCCTGATATAGCTGATTTAATGTAACCCCCCAGGTAACATTCTTGGACTTCTATCCTCTTTTTATTTGGATTCACACATCCTTTTGCCTTTGAGAAATGAAAATACTGGACTACCTGAAGTCTGGCTTTAAGCGGAATGGATCTGACGCTCTCCCCCTATCTTGGCTTGCAGTTTAAAAGGATGCACATTTGGCCGTTTGGGAATTGTAATGGGGTATTTTATTTAGTATTTAAGATATTGATTCTAGGAATAGGAAGTGCCTTGAACTAGACTTTGTATAAGCTACAACAACAACAGCAAGAGTAGAGCTACAACCTAAAGCCTAAAAGAATGGATTTAGTTCTGCAAAGCTTCTAAACTCTGGCACAGAGTATTTGTCCCAGAAAGGATTGGTGGGGATGGATGTATGGATGGATCTACTTGGAACAGCAAGCTAAAGGGGCACTCACGTGCCACACTTCCTATATGCCTTGGGGTTCAGCTTCTATATGTACACCTGCTTCTGCCCAGCTTTTCTTTTCCCTCTCTTTATATCTTCACTCAGGGATCTACTCTTACCAGGCCTATGGCTCCTCCCTAGTTTTTCCTGCAATTTTCCCACTCATCCACAACTCCCATGCTTCTCCAAGACCTGTGGCTTCTTTCCTGATTCCTTCCCCAGTCCACATCACAGGATACCTCCAAAGAGACACATGAAAAGCTGAGAACCCCTAGCTTGTCCGTTTCAAAGATAACCTAAAATAACAAGACCAAACCATAAATCACAGTCCCTGCCAGTATCAGTTTTATTCCTAACAATTATTTTACTCTTATATTACCCCATTTTACACTACTCTAGGTTGCTTCTATGAAATAATCTGGGATTTGAGTATTTAAAACTAATGGTAGTTCCTGTGTTTGTAAGCTGTAGACTATGTGGTTATAGTCACACTATTTTAAAAAATTCCCTGTCTACTTATTTTTGGTGGAGTGATCCAGCTCAAGGGATCCTGTTGTAACTGAGTTTAAGACTCTGCAAACAAACATCCAGAAGCCAGAATCGCAGGAGTGTTTAGTGGTAGAGTCACGTCTGTGACAAGGCAATTCCAAAAGGATGCACCTGAGCTGTCACGTAAGTACTAGTGTGAGCACCATACTTTTTCATTAAAAAACTGTGCTCTGAGAAAGAGATTTTTTTAATGTCATATATCAAACTCTTCAAACAATTCCACACTTCCCTGATTTTCATTTGAATTTTCATCCAGAAATCAAACAGAAGAGTCTATTATATTGGATTTAATTTTTATAAGGTAAGGAAGGAAAGAGGAGAAATTGAAGGTTGATACTTTCAAGGCAATATCTTTTACTTCAGAGAAATATGCTCCCAAAAGTGATATTCACCAACTGTCTTATTTATGTTTTAGGGTGGATTGTGGTTCTTTAAAGGTGAGCTATGGATAAGAAAAGGAGGAACAAGCCTTGAGGCTGAGAACGTGTACTGCTTGTTCAGTCACCCAAAAGGTTTGTATGATAAGCTTGGCTTTCACCTTGACCCCCAGTTTTTTAGTTGGTTCCAGTGTTGATAACAGGAATGTCCCACTCAAGCACAAATATGGTTCAGGCATGTTCCCGCAGGCCTAGAGTATCACAGAGCCTCTAGGTGTTAATTTCATGAAGATTTGAGGAGAATTAGACTGGAAATGAACAGCAACAATTAATATTTATTATTAACAATTTATAGTTATTATTAATACCAAATGAAGAGACAGTAGGAGGGGAAAGAATTTGATGCAAGGATAAGATGCCCATCACTGGACTATGGCAAAACAGTATCCACCACGTACAGTCCACATGCCTAACTTCCCTTAGCCAAAGAATCACAACCAAGAGCTTAGTTTTTTTTAAAACTACAATGTCCATGGGCATGGTCAGGGGAAGATCACCTCCTATATTTATTCAGGAAGATACTACTTGTACTCCTGGCTAGAAATTGATCTAGAGTTTTCTATAAAATAAGAATGGTAAGAAAAAATATTTTCGATACACTTCTTTGGCTCTAGGCACTATAAGGGCATTATGTGCACTATGGACATCTATGAGATAATAACAATATTGACTTTGGGTGACACTGGTCTGGTCTACTTGGGAAGTGCTAGTAGGAAGGTATGTGCAGTGAATATCTGTAGCATAGACACTGAATGTGGGATGTGCAGCAACAAGCTTCCAGGATAGCCATCAATCATCTTCAACTCCTCACATTCTTGCTCTTGTGCAATCCCCTCCTATTTTGAGTAGCATTGATCTATGAAGCAGTAGAATACTGTGGAAATGTCAGTGTATGACTTCTCAGGCTAGGTCACAAAAGACACTGCAGCTATAATTTTCTCCTTCTGTCTTGGATCACTTGCTCCGTGAGAAGTCATCTTCCATGAACCCTCAATCAGCCTTATGGATAAGATACATAGTGAGGAACTGAGAGTTCCTGCCAAAAAGCCAGTGACAAATCAAGGCTTCCTGCCAACAACGTTGTAAGTGAGCCATCTTGGCAGCCCCTCTTCCAGCCCCAGTCAAGCCTGCAGTTGACTTCATCCCAAAATTTCGCTTTAACCTCAAGCTAGAACCACTCAGCCCAGCTGCTCTGAATTTCTAACCCTCAAAAACTATGGAATGATAAATGCTTATTCACTCAAGATACTAAGTTTTGGAGTACTTTTTACATAGTGATAGATAACCAATACATATTTTGGTGACTTGGTACTTGGAAGTGGGGTACTGGAGTAGCAGATAACTGAAAATATGGAGGTGGCTTTAGAACAGTGGGCAGAAGCTATGAAGATCTTAGGAAGAGTATTAGTGAGGGCATAAATTATGCTAACAGACTTTTAGAGGAGCCAGATTTCCATTAAGAAGCATATGAGTGGGAGCCAAAAAGAAGATATGGAAAGACGGAAGAAAAGGGATGCTTGTTACCTAGTGTCAGAAGGCTTAGTGACACTGTATTCTTCAGTTAAGTGGAAAGCAGGAGAAGTATCATATGAATGGGAGGACCTGGTTGGAAGTTAAGGGAGACTGTTGAAGGTGCTTCTTGTATACTTCTTGCTGCTGATAGCATAGAACTAAGCTAAAGAAAAGAGTTTTTTGTCTTTTTTGCCCTTCCGTTTTATTAGAGTATAATTAAAGAATTAAAATTGTGTATATATGATATTTTGTTATAAGTATACATTGTGAAATCATTAAATCAAGCTAATTAATATATCTATCCATTCACACCCCATATTTTGTGAAACAACATTTAAGATCTCTCAGAAATTTTCAACTATACAATATACTATTATTAACTATCATCACCATAATGTACAATGTTTTTGTTGGGTGCCATTCAGTTGGATCCCACTCATAGCAACCCAATGTACAACAGAGTGAAACACTACCCAACACCACCATACCCAGGATCTTTTTATGTTTGAGCCCAATGTTGCAGTCACTATGTTTCTTCTCATTTTGAGTTGTGCCATATCAGCAAAAGGTGGTCCCAGTTTACTCCATTTCTGTCATTAAAGTCGACTGTGCTTTTAGGAAGCAACTCTTCCCCAGTCATTTCTTGAATACCTTCCAGCCTAGGGGGCGCATTTTCTGGCACTGTATTTGACAGTGCTTCTCTGCTATTCATAGAAGTTGTAATAGCTAACTGTTTTGGGAGTGAGCTTCTGGGGCCTTCTCCCTACTCAGTGTAAGTCTGGAAGCTCAGCTGAAACATGTTCACCATAGGTGTCCTTGCTGGTATCTGAAATACCTGTGGCATTGCTTTCAGCATCACAGCAACACACAAGACCCCACAGTATGACAAGTTGAGAGACACCTATTGGATACTGTGCAATCAACTCCCAGAACTTACTTGTTTAGTCTAACTGAAATTTTGTAGAAGGAAGACTTTTCTGGTTTTGAAAATTCCCAGCCTGTCCAGATGACCAACAATGCTAAAATTAAGAAATAGCTTCCAGGCAAAGATCCAACCCAAGGCACACCAAGAAAACATGGTCCTCTGATAAACTTGAAAGTGTGGCTATAAAATCCTTCAGTAAGACCTCAAATAGACCTAATGTGATGTCACAGGTAACTGTTCAGGCAAAAAACTGGGCTTCTAATAAACTTAAGGATGAATATTTTCATTAATCATAGCAGAGGCCCAAATTATAAAAGGACTCATCTCAGCTGGGCGTGGTGGTGCATGTCTGTAATCCCAGCAGCTCAGGAGGCAGAGGCAGGAGGATTGCAAGTTCGAGACCAGAGGCAGTCTGCATAACTTAGCAAGACCCTGTCTCAAAAAGTAAAAAAAAAAAAAAAAAAAGGGCTGAGTGTGCAGCTCAGTGGTCCAGCACTTGCAGAGCATGTAAGCATGAGGCCCTGGGTTCAACCTCCAGTACCCCCCCCAAAAAAAAATAAAGGGACTTATCTCAGAAAATTTTTCATACCTGGTTTTGGATAGTAAGGGACTCACAAAGTTTTTAATACAATTATATTGGCAGTGCTCTACCACCCTAGTGTCCAGAAGTTAGGCAGGGCTGAGCTTGGTTAGTTCTTCGATAGGAGACCACCTGGGAATACTAAGTGCTATAGGTTTGGGAGAAGGACTCCCAAAACAATCAGCAATTGAAAACCCTATGAATTTCAGAGGACCACTGACAATAATGCTGGGCATGGCACCATGTAGGGGAGTGTTTTGTTCTGTAGTACAAAGGTCACTATGAGTCCTCCAACTAGATGGCACCTAATAACAAGAGAGGGCCTGCAGCAGTAGCCCTGTGGCATCCGATCCCACCAGATCTTGGAAGCTAAGCAGGGTCGGGCCTGGTTAGTACCTGGATGGGAGACCACCTGGGAACACCAGAAGCTGTAGGCTTGGGAGAAGGACCTGGAAACCCCCTCCCAAAAATCAATCTGCCATTGAAAACCCTATGAACAGCAGAGAAGCACTGACAATAGTGTTTCCCCTGTTGTACAGAGGGTCGCTATGAGTCGGATACCAACTCGACGGCACCTAACAACAACAACAACAATAACAAGAGAAGCTTACACTGAAAGGGAAACAAACATGACAAAATATGAAGAAAAAATTTTTAAAAAAGAACTTGGGATGCTCAAAATTCTATTGGCAGGAAGCAGGCAGTAGAAACAACAAAGCTGTAAGCACAGCTGAAAACCTTTTGGAAATGGACAAATGACTCAGAGAGAAGTACCCAGAGCCCAGAGAGTAGATCCGAGATCTGTGAGCAATAAACAGCACTGAATCCTAATCAAGCAACTTCCAAAATATGCCTTTTTAAACTCAAGTCCACTGAGCTATAGTCTCATGCCCCCTGATCCCTACAATTTTAAACAGCGATATCTGTGGCCATTATCATATGCTTATCCCACCATTGCTATGGGTTGGAGAAAGACAACTTGTCTCTTTAGCTTCACAAATGTGCAGATCAATAGCAACAGTACTCAATGAGAGGTGCTGGAGAGATGACCTAAGGAGTTACATATGTCTGGGTGTAGTGTATAAAATAGAGGTCATAGGACAAGACTGGTTGGGGGAAGGAGTATTTTGCACATGAGAGAAACATGAATCTGTGGGAGCTAGGAGGTACACTATAGTTGTCATTCTCCAAGATACTACTCAATGCTCCCTGGCCTCTGGAATTTAGGTTCTTGTGTAGTGCACCCCCCCCCCAACACTGAATAGGGCTGATCCTTTAACTGTTATGGTTTGAATATGATATGTCGCCATGGCTTCATGTCTTGAGGGCTTGGTTTCTAGCTCTTAGGCTTTGGGAAAGTGATTAAATCCTGAGGGCTCTGGCCTAATCAAAAGATTAATCCCTTCATGGAATCATAAAATGAAGGCATTACTGGGAGGTGGCAAAAAGTAGGAGGTGGGGCCAACTTGGCGGAGGTAGGTCCCTAGGGCATGTCTTTGAGTGCTATATCTTACCCTGGCTCCCTCCTATATTCCCAACCAACTCCCCAGTTTCTTGGCCACCATGATGTGAACTGCTCTATTCCACTATGCATTGATGAATTGATACCTCCAAAATTGTGAACCAAAATAAGTCTTTCCTCCCTTTAATTTGTTGTTCTCGGATATTTGTCACAATGGTGCAAAAGTAACTGATACAATAACTACTAAGACATTGTATAAGTGAAAGTGGAATTTCCAAAACTAGGTCATAAAGATATTACAGCTTCTACTTCATCCGTCTCTCTTGAATCATTCTTCAAGAGGAAGCCAGCTTTCACACTGTGAGGGCATTCCAGGAGCCTTATGGAGTGGATATGTGGGAAGAATTGAGTTCATAGTATGCTAATAAACACTTCATATCTGACTCTCAAAAAAGGAAATGTAGCTGTATGTGTGTGTGTTCACTGGTATTTTTACCATTATGAGATATATAATACACAATTTACTAAAAAATAAATAGTCTTTATTCTAAATACCACATAGCGAGTTGATTCTCACAGAATGTTCACATTATTTTTGCTGTTTCTGACATGAAATTTGGTTAACATTTTCATTTGCATTCATGAATGAAAAGAAAGTGCAATAATGAAGGAATATATGATAGCTACATTGTTAATGGCCTGAAAGAATTCTGTACTAAATTAGATAATAGTTGCAAATACTAATAGAAAATTATCTCAATTATAAGAACTATGGATAGGACATAATTTTAAGTTTAATCTGGGTTATTAACATTTCTCCATCACTTTGTAAAGTCTAAACAGTCAATAAACAGTAAGTCAAGTGCTGATTTGAAGTGTTTACTGACATTCATAGCATAAATACTCCTGTCATGCTGATTTCAGACCACCAAATAATGTCACTGACTACAGAGATGGAATGAGATATGTGGCAGAAAACAACTATATAACATTTTTCCTGTGAAGATACAGTAGGCGTAAATAACCAGAGAAGTATCAATAAAAGAAAAATGTAAAACCTTAGGAAGTGATGACGTTTGCATATTTGCTACTTTGCTTTTTAATGTAATTTACTTAAATTATACCTTGTTGTTTTTGTTGTTGTTAGGTGCTGTCAAGTCGGTATCCAACTCATAGCGACCCTCACAGGGTTTTCAATGGCTGACTGTTTCAGGATTGCCTTGGGAGTGGATTGCCAGGCCCTTCTCCCAAATTATACCTACATGATTTAATTTTTAATAATGACTATGTTTAATAATTGGCTTTCATAATTTTTAAAATTTAACAGTGGGCTAAAAGCAGGTGGGAGCCTGCTCCAGCATCCCATTGAAGTAATGCTTCTTGCCAATGACCCTGTGAGTGCACCATCTTGGAAGCAGACTCTTCAGCCCAGGCTGATTTTCAGATGATTGAAGTCTCAGCCAACATATTGACTGCAACCTCATGAAAGGCGAGAGTGAGAGCATCCAGCTATGCTGCCTTTGAATTTCTGACTCACAAAATCTGAGATGATGTTTATTGTTTAACTCCAAAATTTTGAGATAATTGGCTACTTAGCAACAGATATTAAATACGTCAGCATCTGCTGCTGCAGCTATGGGAGCCATTGCCATATGAAGGCAGAGCAACCCAGGAGGAAAATAGGAGACGCACAGGAGCCCAAGGTAAGTAAAAGCAACATCTCATGGAGTACCTTTGACATAGCTTATAAACAGCCCTAGAACTTTTTGGGGAGAAATTCACAACAGAATTAGAGTTTTTCCAGGATTTTAATTCTCATTTTACCAATGAAGAAACTGTGCTCAGAAAGATTAAATAACTTATCAAAAATCACACAGTCAATAAGCAAGTAAAGAGTAAAACCAGGGCTTAATCCCAAAGCTAAGTCTATGTTCTCTCAGACAGACCTTAACATCTTTAATGTTTAGAACACTTAATTGTTTTGAATAATTTGATGGGCTCAGGAATCTAATAATGAAAAGGATTATTGTTTCTTTATTAATTGAAAAACTGAGATTTGACAACTGGTAACAACCAGTGCAACGGGTAAGCAGAGTTGAAACTAGAAAACCTTCAAACTTCTATTCCAGGATGTTCTTAAAAAGACTAAAACATAAGCTAATTTTAGTATAAAATATGATCATATATAATTATTAAGTTTTGTAACATTGTCTAGAAAGGGTATAAATATTCAGAATCCAACAGCCTTATTTTTCCTTAGACTTCATTTTTTAGAACAATGTTAGGTTCACAAGAAAATCAAGTGGAAAGAAACAGACTATCTATATTCTCCCTGCCTACTCCCTCTCCGCACACACACACATACACACACAGCCTCCCAGACTATCAATACCCCTCACTACAGTGGTACATTTATTACAATTGAACCTACATTAACACATCTTTATCAATTAAAGTTCATAGTTCACATTTGAGGTGATTCTTTGTGTTATTCCTTCTATAGATTTAGACAAATATATAAGGACAGATATGTACCATTGTCAAGTCATAAAGAGGAGTATTGCTGCCCTAAAAATCCTCTGCGCACTCCCCGTTCCTCCTCATCCTCCCTCTTATTTTTCACTAGCATTTCTAATTTAGCAGGTAGAGGCAGTGAAACATCTGACACAAGTCTGCTTCTTTTGTCAATAACTGCCGATAATATTTTTAAGATTTATTAAAATTTGTGCTGGTTTAAAATCAGATGTCTTTGTGCCTTATCTAGTTTGACTCAGGACCTATGGGCTCTTGCTCATTTGCATGATTGCCTCATACAGTATTAATGTATCTCCATGCTCTTCAAATTATCCATTTTAACAGCTTTTCATACACACTTCAAATGAATAGTAACACGGCTTTGTTTTCCTGATGTCACTTCATGTGTCAGAATAATTCTATCAGACTTTTATGATTACAACAATTTGGGATACAGAAAAACAAACACCAAATTTAACTTGGAACGATTTTAACAAAATCCAAATTTGCTTGTCCTCTTAATCTTTTATTATTTATGTACTTGGCACAATTAGGCCAGTGGTGGGGCTCTATTAAAATGACCTAAAATATAAAAGACTGGACCAGAAAAAGGATGCTTTCTGGCACTAGACTTGAGAAATGCAAACCACACGGTCCACTCTAAGAGATAAATTGTAAATTTGATGGTTAAAGAAGCAAGATATATACAAAATCTGATCGCAAAGGCAGAATGCACTGAAAGCCAATAAACTGTCTAAGGTAGAGTCTCAGGAAGGCAAAAAATGATGGAGGTCAGAGGAAACTGCAACCTAATCAACTGTCCCATAATTTATGGGAGGAGATTTTGTCAACAGAACTGGGGTGGGAGTTTGGAAGAAGGGAGTAAAGGAGTGGTCTGAGCAGTTTCTAGCATCTAGACAGATGCTCAAGATGTTAGAGTAAGGTGCTAGTCTCAGGACCCCTTTACAACTTTAAAAATTAATGAAGACCTCAAATATCTTTACACTTTAGTAACAATCATAGAAATTAAAACTGAATAAATTTTACAAGGTAAAACATAAGCTTATATTGCATTAGCTGCAAGAACAATGACATAGTCACAGATCATGCAGACTCTGGAAAACTCCACTCACTGTACTCTCATGAGAGAATGAGAGTGAAAAAGGCAAATAATCTCTTCATATTATAAAAATAATTTTGACTTCACAGACTCCCCCTAAAAAGTTTCCAAGGACTTGCAGTAGTCGGCGGAACACACTGTGAGGACTTCTGTCCTGGATGACTACCAGCTCAGAGGCTGTTGTGATGTTTCCAAGAATGATCAGCAAGTTACTTACTCAGCAGCTTGCTCCCTGTCTGCCTTCTCACCCATGTTCATAGTCCAGGCTGGGAAGAGCTGGCTCAGGGGATGGGAAAAGGCTTTCCTTCAAGTTTCCTCAGCTCTAGTGAAATCCTTGCCTTCAGCCTTAGCCCTGTGGCATCCGATCCCATCAAATCTCGGAAGCTAAGCAGGGTCGGGCCTGATTAGTACTTGGATAGGAGACTTGCCTGGGAACACCAGGTGCTGTAGGCTTGGGAGCAGGACCCAGAAACTCACCCCCAAAAAACAATCCACCATTGAAAACCTATGACTAGCAGAGAAGCACTGACAATAGTGTTTCACCAATTGTACATAGGGTTGCTATGAGTCAGATACCAACTGTCCCATTAGAAGGCCACTTATTAAGTTCTAGGGCAGGTACACTTTTTGACATGTCATTAGTTCCCACTATAACCATCTGACAGAGGCTTTAGAACCCTCATTTGAGCCATAGACAAACTGAAGGGCTAAAATATTACACAGGGTATAAGACAGAGTGGGAATTTGAACCAGTTAATGAAATCATTATGATAATAAATAGTCATTGGTCACATTTACAAGCATGCCAAGACATTTCTCTAAGTTCTTTACATACGTGGTCTTCTTTCTCACAACAATGCTAAAAGGTAAATACCATTATTAATTTCCCACTTGTATTTGAGCAAACTGAGGAACATAAATAGATTAAGTAACATGCAAGATCACATGGCATGTAACTGGTGGAGCCTGAATTCCATTGAATGCAACAGTCTGATTCTGGAATCCCTGCTCTTCCACCCAAACTTCCACCCCTTCTGCCCATCTTCCTCATCCTCAAGCCTGTGATCTCACTGTTATGTACTGCCTTTCTGGCAGTCACTGAAGAAGACATCTCACAGAGATGCACCATGTCACGGTGTGTATTGGGGCTAATCAGATACAATAAGTTCATCTTCACAAAACAAATGTATATAAATATTTCAGCAAGGAAAAGTTAAGAATTAATATGTTTAATGTCTATTTGTTTTAGGAACAAACTTAATAGAAAAAGCACTGGCTAATTTTGTTGTTGTTGTTAGGTGCCGTGAAGTCGGTATCTGACTCATAGCTACCCTCATAGGGTTTTCAATGGCGACTATTTCGGGATTGCCTTGGGAGTGGATTGCCAGGCCCTTCTCCCATTTTTGCAGTGCTGGGAATTGAACTTGAGACCTCAGAGACTGCAGCGCAGCACTCTACCAACTGAGCTAAATCCCAGCCCAGGCTAATTTTACCATATAATATTAAAGAATAAAAAATATAAATGAGAAAGTCCTAGAATCTTAGAATTATAAAGGGTCACATTTATGATACAACTAAGTAGAAGTGGCTTGAATATGAACATAGAGAGTATGTGGAACTCAGTCTGTGTCCACATCACTAACCATGAATAACCCAAAAAGTGTGACCCACTTGAAATAGTTTCAGGACATTCTTACACTACAAGTTCCAAAAGAACAGGTGAAGTCACTGGAAAGTTTTTAAATATTACTTTGGTTTCTTGTATAGACTTCCTCTGACTATCTACAAAGCTACTGAATTTTTTATTTTAAAAAAAGTATATCAGGCCTGCACACGCCTGTAAGGAGGATTGCAAGTTCGAGACCAGAGGCAGTCTTCCTAAATTAGCAACACCATCTCAAAAAGTAAAAAAGTGTGCAGCTCAGTGGTACAGCATTTGCAAAACATGCAAGTGCGATGCCCTGGGTTCAACCCCCAGTACTGCAAAAAAAAAAAAAAAAAAAAAAAAAAAAAGAAAAAGAAAAGAAAAGAAAAGAAAAAAGTATATCAATATTAAGACTGTATAAAGAACTGATTCTTCAACAATTAATTTTAAGGATGCAGAATTTTCTTAGAGGATGACTAAAACTATTTTTAAAGAATATATGTTTGCCCCACCTCAGAGCTGTGGGTACTGCATTGGTGGATTCAATTAAGTTCAGATAGAAAATGCTTGAAAAAACAATTGTGGCTATAATGAACATGTGCAGACTTTTTTATGTCATTATTCTGTAAACAATATAGTAAATGAGTATTTACATGGCATTTACAATGTATTAGATATGAGAAGTAATCTAGAGATGATTTAAAGTACCCAGGAGGCTCTGCATAGGTTATCTGCAAATACTACACCATTTTATATAACCTACTTGAAGATCTGCAGATTTTGATATCTGAGGAGGTGTCCTGGAATCAATCCCCCACAGATACCAAAAAAATTGAGGGATGACCAAAGATAACATAGTGCCCTTTGTTTTCATCTGTATGGTTATTAAACCCATTGCCAACTCTGATGATTTTGTGTTCTGAACTCTTTCTGAATAAACTTCATTTCCATTGATAATGGCCTCACTTGTTCCTTCACAGCCAAGTGGATATGAAGATGAACTCAGAGGTAATTCCTTTGATATTCTTTGATAATTTCAAAGAGGAAAGAAATTTGGAGTCTGAAAGCTTTTTAACTGAAAAAAAAAGTACTAGTATGAACTGGATAAACTCTTCTTTGCCCTCTGTGGCATTTAAATACACTTCCTCCAACCTAACTCACTTTTTCTCAACCAGATAGAGACTTGACTTCTAAGATGATAGGAGTTCAAGTTCTACTTTACTGATTGTAGTAATATTCACATGTGGTCATAAAAACAAAACTCCCTCTATCTCCTCCCCTCCCTGAATTTCCCCTCCTCCTCTCTTCTGCAGCTCTCCTCTCCTCTCCTTTTCCTGTCTCTCTTCTCTTCTCTTTTCCTCTCTCTCTCTCCCTCTCTCTCTCTCTCTCTCTCTCTCTCTCTCTCTCTCTCTCTCTCTTCCCATTTCACTCTTCCTTCCTTCCTTTTTTATTTCAGATACTGAGGACTGAACCAAGGGCCTTGTGCTAGGCAAGTGCTATACTACTGAGCTACACTCCCAATCCTTTTTTAAATTTTTATTTGCAGACAAAATCTCACTAAGTTGCTCAGACTGCCTCTGGCCATGAACCCCTCTTCCTCCTGTCTCTTCCTCCTAAATTCCTGGGATTACATGTGTGCCCCACCGCCAGCCCACAATTGATCTTCTAATAGTCTTCTGTTCCCACCGTCAGTGTGCCTAAAGTGACAAAAATGTTCCAGTCCTGTCTATGGAGGGAAGCTTCAAGTGGAATTCTGTCTTGACTTCTTTATTAAGTCATATTATCAATAATCATTTAATAATGATTCCAAGCAATTTATACTAATAAACATTTAAAATTATACAAGATAATCTAGGCCTCATTTTTTATTGCTTTGCTCTTTACTGAAACCAATATAGTTGGGGTTTGGGAATCACTAAAAAATACAGATTCCAACTAAAGAAAACTTTGAAGTCTAATAAAAGAATCAAGCTAAGTGTGGTGACTCACACCTGTAATCCCAGCAACTCAGGAGGTGGAGGCAGGAGGATCGCAAGTTCAAGGCCAGAGGCAGGCTGTGTAATTTAGTGAGACCCTGTCTCAAAATTAAAAGCATAAAAAATGGGCTGGAGGTACAGCTCAGTGGTGGAGCACTTTCAAAGTGTGTACAAGGCTCTGGGTTCAATCCCCACGTTCCATAAAAGAAGGAGGAAGAGGAGGAGGAGAGGAGGAGGAGGAGAAAATTAACACTCTGTGTGTGTGTGTATGTGTGTGTGTGCATGTGCGTGCACACACGCGCACATGCACATCCATGTTTGGCTGTAAGTAGCATATAAAATATCCAACAGCATGCTCAAGAGAACTCAGTATGCACACCATATAGGAAATGAGCATTTCAAAACATTAAATTGAGTTTGGTTGTGTAATTAATTATCCAAACACCAGCAGCTGATAGACCCAGAATAGAAAAGAGTTCAAAAGAACCAGGATAAACAAGTAAGAGTTTATAAATAACATCCATCTGTTATTACTTATATCTCATAGATGCAGCAAATCAACATGTGTTCCTCATATCAGTTACTGTTTATTCCAAAATATCTCCCTTGCCAAAGCACCTTGGTGCACAGTGATTGAAAATAAAGAGGCTGAGAGAACATTCTTCACTTTTAAGTTTATAACATCTCTATGGGACGGTGTGTTTTCTTTCTCCTTTGGTAACAGCCTTACTATGTTATCTTAATCTGAAGCCATAGTGCTCATGACAACAAAAATGAAATGATGGATATACTGGGTCCCATTGAAGCATTTTTCAGCCTGTGCTTTAACCCACTGAGGGTGACAAGGTTGCAAAGCCTGGAGATGTAGGATTCCATGGAGCAGGGTAATGACTGCAAAGAACCAGAGCACTCAGTAGCAGAAGAGGCTGTCAGGACTTCTAGGGACTTTTCAGGCAATGAAAAAACTTAAAAAACATTTAATTAGCAGATTACATTCTGAAATCAGGATCTTGCTACTAACATCTGCTAAGTCTAAAGCCTATAGTTAAATTCTTTACTTCAACTTGTCCCACTCATGTTGAAACAGAATTCTTATTGTCAATTTTCTACTACTTGTGTCACAAAACACTACTCAAAATATTACCTGGGAAAAAGTTCAAGAATGTTGACTTTTAAAGGTACCCATCTACCTATACAGCTGTCAGTTCTATCAGTCTTTCTCTTCTAGTCAGTGGATATGTGCAGACATTACAAAGAACCAAATGGAAAGCTACACGTAACAAATTACCCAAACTTAAGAGCTCAAAATAACCAACTTTAGATTATTTTTAGTTCCTGCAGAACAGGAATCTTAGAGCAGTTTAACTGGATGAATCTGGCTCAAGATGTCTAAGAAGGTTACAGTGATGCTGCTGCCTGGAGCTGCAGGCTCATTCAAAGGCTTGACTAGGAGAGAAGCTGCTTTCAATCAATCACATACCCCATGTCAGGCCTCAGTTCCTCCCTAGCCATTGGGGAGTACTTGGTTCCATAGCATGTAGTCCTATCCATAGGTTGTCTAAGTGGTAGAGAGAGAAAGAGAGAGGGAGTGAACTCAAGATGGAAGCCATCATCTTTTTATGACCTAATATCAGAAGCCATACCACCTTGGCAACTGATCTTGTCAGATCTCAGAAGCTAAGCAGAGTTGGGCCTGGCTACTCCTCCAATGGAAGACTACCTAGGTATATTGGGTGTTGCAGGCTTGGGAGAAGGCTCTGACAGCCCACTCCCAAAATAATCAGCCGTTGAAAACCCTATGAATAGCTGAGAAGAACTGACAATAGTGCCAGGCATGGCACAGTATTGAGTAGTGTTTTGTTCTGGTTGCTATGAGTCAGACCCAACTCAACAGCACCTAACAACAATAACAACAGCATCAGAAGCCATATACCATTATCTCTGCCACAGACTATTAGTCACAGAATCCAACCCTGATAAAATATGTAAGTAATGATACAGGTCTGTGAAAACCAGGAGGTGGGGATCCCTGAAGGCCATCTTGGAAGACAGCTGCTACACACAGGTTTTACAAAAAGCAAATGTGCAAATTTAGTTCTGAATGAGTGATTCAGAAAACACATACAAGAACATCACAGAGGGCTGGGATAATAAGGAAGTGGGTATGGCTGACAGGGTTTCCAATAAACAAACAGAATCTGAGAATACATCTCAGGCAAGGAAGGCAACAGGACCAAGAAGGGGTAGTGATTGCCTATGAGACATTCTAGAGAAGCTAAGAGACCCATCTAAGTTTTATTCTGACAGTCTTCCACTTCCTGGGCCCAAGAAATTTTCAAGGGAAAATAATATTGAATTTTCCTGCATAGACTTCTGATCTGTAACCCTTTGAAACTAGAATCTATGATCCACTGAATCTCATGAAAAACTTTGTTACAGATTTAAGTGCAGACATCATCCCCAAAATAATGAGAGTTAACACCAAGATCACTTGTAACATCAAGCAGAGAAAACCACTTAAAGAATTTAATGCCAGGCACAGTGGCACAGACCTCTAATCCCAACAACTCAGGAGCCTGGGGCAGGAGGATCGCAAGTTCAAGGCCAGAGGCAGCCTGCACAACTTAGTGAGACACTGATTCAAAATAAAAAATTAAAAATGGGCCAGGGGATCCAGGCATGGTGGTGCACGCCTATGATCCCAGCAACTCAGAGGCAGAGACAGGAGGATTGCAAGTTCGAGACCAGAGGCAGTCTGTGTAATTTAGTGAGACCCTGTCTCAAAAACGCAAAAAAAAAAAAAAAAAAAAAAGGACTGGGAGTGCAGCTCGGGGGTACAGCACTTGCAAAGCAGGCAAGCACGAGGCCCTGGGTTCAACCCCCAGTACCACACACAAAAAAGGGGTGGGGGTGCAGCCCAGAGGTTATAGCACTTACAAAGTATGTGCGAGGACCTGGTTCAACCTCTTAGTTCTGAATAAAAAAAAAATTCATGCTGTTAATGTTTCTTATACAGCACAGTAATATATTACCAGATGTTAAAACAGACACCATTATTTTTCAAATCAAAAAAATCCTAACCAAAAAATGAGGTTAATAAAACATTAATAAATTTTGATGAGCTATTTTCATGGTGTCTATTATCTAATGATTAATACTCTGTCAATGAGCTATTTTTCATCTCATTTAGTCTCCTAATTTATTTAGATATGAGATAAACAAAGGAAAATGATGCATCTATTTTGGAATATTTTTGTCTTTGAGATCAATGTTGAAAAGAGCTCTCAGAAAGCCCTGCCTTGATCCCTTTCTAGTAGGGCACTTGGGGGCACCTCCATAATTGGCACACACATGCAGCAGCTATAACACCTACCTTCAAATCTCATCACATGGACTTTGTGGACAGAGAGGAAGTGACTTGTTTGAACTCCAAGGTATCAATGATATTTCACATTTTTTTAGTTTTGTTGTTGTTGTTAGGTGCCGTCGAGTCGGTATCTGACTCATAGCGACCCTCTGTACAACAGGGGAAACACAATTGTCAGTGCTTCTCTGCTATTCATAGGGTTTTCAATGGCAGATTGATTTTTGGGAGGGGGTTTCCAGGTCCTTCTCCCAAGCCTATAGCTTCTGGTGTTCCCAGGTGGTCTCCCATCCAGGTACTAACCAGGCCCGACCCTGCTTAGCTTCCGAGATCTGACGGGATCAGATGCCACAGGGCTACAGCTGCAGGCTTTTTTAGTTTTACCCTTCCATATCTTTGTGTGTGTGTGTGTGTGTGTGTACATATGTATGTATGTATGTATGTATGTATATGTGTGTATACACATATATGTGTATATATACATATATGTATGTATGTACATGTGTGTGTATATATATACACACACACACACATATATTTCACCATTTTAAACATTTTGAATCCAACCCCCTGGTATTAAGTATCTTCACAATATTGTACAAACAACACCATCCATCTCCAAAAGTTTTTCATCTTCCCAAGCTGTAATTATATACCCATTAAACAGTAAGTTCCTCTCCTCCCTCCCCCCAGTCCTTAGTAACCACCATTCTGTGACCTGTATCTATGAATTTGACAATTCCAGGTACACAGAATCATATACTATGTCCTCATATAATGTCCTCAAGGCTCACCCATTGCCCTTCACTGTCTTTGTCCATGAAGGAAGTTTTGTTCCTTCTTGTTGTTGTTGTTGTTGTTAAGTGTCGTGGAGTTGGTATCCGACTCATAGCGACCCTCTGTACAATAGGGGAAACACTATCGTCAGTGCTTCTTTGCTGATCCTAGGATTTTCAGTGGCAGATTGATTTTTGGGAGGGGGTTGCCAGGTCCTTCTCCCAAGCCTACAGCTTCTGGTGTTCCCAGGCGGTCTCCCATCCAGGTATTAACCAGGCCCGACCCTGCTTAGCTTCTGAGATCTGACAGGATTGGACACCACAGGACTATGGCTGCAGGCTTGTTCCTTCTTAAGCATGTGGAATTTGTTTATATCTTTATGTGAGAACATAGGTAGTTTCACTTCCCAACAATATGTAACATACAAGAATGTCATAGAAGGGGTAAAGATTATATACTCTTATCCCTGAAACAAGAACAGAAAGACAGGGAGAGAAAGAAAGAGGGAGAGAGACACTGGCCCCCACCTCAGTCCCTCTGATGCTAAATCTTGGTGTGGAATCATCCTTTTAGCATCTGTTGACCCTGTGGCTGCTGGGCAGACACAGCAGGTAGGTAGACAGGTGTATGTGCAACATACCAACAGTGTTGCAAACAAAGGCAGTGGTGCTACTAGATGAATTTAAAGGACAGGGAGGATAATAAATATCTATGTAAATGTAGCTTTGCCTTTTAGTATGGTTACTGGTTACAGTATTTTTATTTTGGTTTTTTTCTTCTCCATCATTAGAAATATCACATGACTTTAACTGAGTTCATACCTGGGTGACCATTGTTTCATTATTCACAGTCATTGATACCAGCTCCCACACCAATGTCAAAATCTTAGTGACAACACAAACTCATATTTCTCACATGTATCAGGTCTCACTTAGACTTTAAGGCTCTCCATTTTGTGACATAGTGAGTCAGTTTCCCTTCATCTTTTAGCCCTTGTGACTCAGGTCATGTCTTCCAAAGTTTCTATGGCAGAAGAAGATAGAAACCAAGACATACACCCTTAAATACGTGGCCAGGGAGTGACTTACATCATTTCTCCAAACCAAGTGCAAAGAAGGCTAGGAAATGCAGGAAAGTATATGGATACCAGTGAGCACCAAGTATCTCTGCAATAACCATGACATTATTCTTAGGGTCATACAAAAAGAAAAGAGACTGTGCATTCCTATTAGAAAAATAATGTCCAATTGTTTCAATATACATAGCATAAGGCCCATGAAAATACAAATAATGCCCATGTGTTTGGGTACACACAGGATAACATAAGACCTGTAGAAAATACAAAATACTGCCCAGATTTCTAGCCCTTACCTGCAACTCCAAATTCTAATATGCTCTGGAAACAAAACTTTTTTCCAATAACTAGTTCAATGGCAAAACATGACATGAATTAAAGTGAGGCTATTTATAAGCATATGTGGACCTAAGGGTTTCATTTAAGGAAGAGTGATTCTGAATATAATATACACAAATTGGAAATAAGAATAGAAACTAAATTGGAACAGAAGTTTAGAAATATTCAATTTGTCTCCAAGCTTCTAGTTATCTGTCATGTAAATCCATTAGCCTATATTATTATTGCCTATGGAATAGGCATTGTTGGGGTTTAGTTTAGTTGTTAAAGTGGGGCTCCACATTCTCTGAGGACCCAGGTTCAATTCCCAGCACAGCAAAAATGGGAGAAAACGTGGCGATCTACCCCCAAAGCAATCCAGAAACAATCAGCCATTGAAAACCCTAAGAGGGTCACTATGAGTCGGACCCCCACTTGAGGGCACCTAACAACAACAACAGGTATTGTTCTAATCACTCTGCATTTATTGGTTTATATAATGTTCTTGACAACTCTTTGGTGTATTATTATCATCTCCGCTTAACAAACATGAAAATAAGTCACAGTGAGTTTAAGTTAGGTGTAAAAACCAGCCAGACTTATCCTAGAAAGCCTTTTCTACCCTACAGTGTTCCCACATAGAATGTTTGTTTGTTTTTGTGGTACTTGAGGGCTGAACCCAGGCCCTCTTATGTGCTTTGCAAGTGCTATACCACTGGGCTATTCTCTTAACTTATTTTACTTTTGTTTTTGAGTGAGGGTCTCACTAAGTTATGCAGTCTACTCTGGCCTCAAACTCACGATCCTCCTGGATCCACCTCCCACGTTGCTGGGATTAAGGGCCTGCACCACACTTGGCAGTTCCTATGAAGAATTTAAAATCATATTAATCATACTAATTCATGAGTGTCTGTCAACAGCTGATGAGCTAAACCTGAGTCCATCTATACTAAGCTGTGAATCGTGTGTGCATATATATTTGCTTGTGAGACTTTTCCATTGAATTTGAACAAATAGTTCTATCTTAAGCTGTATGAACTGGAAATTCTGGCATCTCATTTTTTGTTCCTCCATTTCGTAAGATTTTCTGAGCAGGCCATTCAACTGAGAGGTAGGCTAGTCTATGACACATAGGAAATTTCAATCAGTCCTTCAGAAAGGCAGCTTGTGGCCTGTTTTAAGAGATTCCTGCTGACAAGAAATTTTTATATAGCAAATGCATTAAACCAAGGTTTAACCAACATGGTACTTTCCCGGTGCCAGGTTTATTAAAGCATATTTGACAAATACTGTTTATATTTACAATGTAATCTTTTCATATATGACTGCATTGTGAAATGATTAAATCAAACTAATTAATATAGCCATGAGTTATTTTTCATGATTAATTTAATATAGCATGAAATACTTTCTAACATCTTAAATATCTCTTTTGTTGTAGGATGTGCCATTAGAAGTAATGCTACTATTTCCCGTTTCCTGAGAATGTTTATTACTGACTTAGAAAACGTGTGACTATACTAGAATAATTATATTAACTATAACCCTTAAGAGTTATTTTCAGTGAAAGGTTGCTATTTTAAATCAAGAAATAACTTTATTTTAGAGAGAGAGACTTGTTTTATAATATTATCATTTTAGCCAGGCATGGTGGTGTGTGCCTATAATCTTAGTGACTCAGGAGATGGTGGCAGGAGGATGACAAGTTCAGGCCAGAGGCAGCCTATGTAATTTAGTGAGACCCTGTCTCAAGATAAAAAATAAAGAAGGGCCTGGGGGTGCAGCTCAGTGGTAGTTGGGGGTTGTCTTGTTAGGTGTCATCGTGTGGAGTCTGACTCATAGTGACACTATTACAACAGAGGAAACACACCCTGACACTGTGCCGTGCCCGGAACTATTGTCAGTGCTTCTCTGCTGTTCATAGGGTTGTCAATGACGGATTGTTTCCAGCCCTTCTCCCTAGCCTGCAGCATCTGATATTCCTAGGTGGTCTCCTATCCAAGGACTTAACTAGGCTGACCCTGCTGCTTAGCTTTCAAGATCAGGGGGACCAGATGCCAGGATGATATGGCTGCAGATTCAGTGGTACAGTGCTTGCAAAGTATGCATGGAGCCCTGGGTGTGGTGCTCCAGTACCACCAAAAAAAAAAAAAAAAAAAAAAACCTTAAATTCTTCCTCTAAATGTAATACTATAGATATTTTGAGGCTCCCAATTGCATTATAAATTTACTTTCTAAATTATAATTTCATATTTATTGATGTTTTTCAAGACTGTGAACAGCTAATGGAAATTATAATTATGAAATATAATTAAAATTAATAAAGGGACTCTAACCTCTTAGGCATTTCCATTCCATCATCTAATATGATCTTGACAAAGAGTGATTAATCGGTTAGTTCTCTCCAACTCTACCAACTCTACTAGCCTGAGTTAATTTCCTGTATTGTCAGGATCATTGTGATACTGAGAAGTTGATTTTCTGAAGATAGTCACATCGTGCCAGACACAGAGGCTCACTCCTGTAATCCCATGATTTGGGAGGCAGAGGCAGTACGATTACAGATTCCAGACCAGAGGCTGCCTACATAACTTAGTAAAACCTTGTCTCAAGATAAAAAATAAAAAATGGGTGAGGGTGCAGTGGTAGAATGCTTGCAAAGTATGTATGAGGCTCTGGGTTCAACTCCTAAGTAAAAAATAAATAAATAAATAAATAAATAAATAAATAAATAAATAAATAAAGATAAGAAAAAGAAAGGAAGAAAGAAAGAAAAGAAAAGAAAGGCTTTTTTGAATGGAAGCCAGGTATGACCTTCCAGATTACTTGTATTATTATAGTCAGTTTTTGCTGTGTGACAAATGAATCAAATGAATAATAACTCACAATTAATTTCATGTGGGTCAACTGAGGTTCGGCTGATGTGGGCTGTGCACAGCTGAGATGAGCTGGCCTCCAAGGTTCTGGTCAGCAGCAGGGTGCTGCTCCTGGGGTCCCAGCTGCCAATGTGGCAGCTACCTGGAACATGTTCCTCTCATGAGGCCTAGGAGCCCAAGAGGAAAAGTCAAATCATGGAAATAAACAGAAAGCCTGTGCTCATGTTATACCCCCTAACATATTATTAGGCCAACCAGGTTATATGGTGAAGCCCCATTTCATGGGGAAAAGGAAATTACCCTCCCCATCTGTGTGAGAGGAACTAAGGGGGCACATGGTAAAGGGCATGAATGGATAACTCCATAATGGAAGGGAGGTGAAGAATGAGGAACAATCAGTTGCCCTACCTGGAGGTTAACATGTTAACCATTTTCATTAAAAAGAATGATTCTTATGGGAAAGTGAGCCTTCCTATTCAGTGGCCTTCATTGTGTTCATTCAATTCCTTGGTGTCCCTGCTGTGCTGAGGTGGGGAGAAGGAGTACATCCAACACAATGGCTCATCCTCAGCTGCCATCTCTCCCTGGGACAGTCTTTGGGCGAATGGTCCCATGTGGATGACTTTGGCCATGTGAAAGGGTAATGAAGCCTCAGTCTTTTTATCTCCCTCTCCTCTTAATGACCCTCTCATCACTAACCCCACTGCTCAGTGCTTTGCACTCTAGGAACACCAGCACACTCACATGTTCAGGCTCCCTCCACGCTTCTTAACACACCACCTAGCTTCTCAACCTTTTCTTCCCATGGATTATGAGCAGGGACAATGTGCCATTCCTCTGCATCTGCAGCACCCACTGCAAGCTTAGCACATTGCCAGACTTTCACTGAAAGCATAAATAATGAAGAAAGACTGAGACCTTTCTTCTTATTTGCCCAGAGAAAAGTGTTTTCTTCTTAGATATATCTATATTTTAATAATTCTGAGAATATATAGCCTCTTGTAGCTTGTTATCTATGGTCCATATTATTTTATTAATGCCTTTATTTTCTACATTATTATTAAGTCCACACATATCTCTCTCCTCTAAACTTCAATTGCACTCAAAATTAATATTATAATGTTTAAAACTAATAGTTGTCTAATTGTTTCATGAATATTGGTTTTTCCCTAACTAGATTATAATCTTAAAGACAAAGTTGTATAAATAATCTTAAATAAATAAATAAATAAGATTTCACATGTTTACATAACCAAAATGTTTAAAATATAATAATAATCATACTTACGTAGCCCTTTCTATGTTTCAAACACGAGTCTAAGGCAATCCATATTTTATTGTTAACTATCTCTCATCTAAGAAGGAAACAAAGCACAGAATAGAGGAATCCATTCACTTCATGGAGGGTCTGAGATCCAATCCAAGTAGCATGACCCCAGAATCTAGGCTTCCCATCACTACCCACACTAGATACTGAATAAATATTTTCTGATTGGTTAATTGACACTTTCCCTTAGCACTGTTTTTAATATTTACCTTAATATAATTTTTAATCTTTTCCAGTTATTTACTTGAATTTCTCAAAAAAATACAACAGTTTGCTGATTATACTCAGTAAGTGAATCAGTGTCATTTCTTATTGTGGTATAGATGGTTCCTTCAGGCTGGCTTTAACCACCACCATCTTGGAACAGAATACTTGTGATGACCTAAGAGACCTTGGCCTATAGTCATGGCAATGAAATAACCAAAACTATACAGTAAATACCTTGTTGTTGTTGTTAGGTGCCATCGAGTCAGTATCCGACTCATAGTGACCCTCACAGGGTTTTCAATGGCTGACTGTTTTCATTCAGGATTGCCTTGGGAGTGGATTGCCAGGTCCTTCTCCCATTTTTGAGGTGCTGGGAATTGAACTTGGGACCTCAGAGACTGTAGCGCAACTGCTCTACCCACTGAGCTAAATCCCAGCCCAGTAAATACCTAGGGCTACGGTAATGATAAGGGGCTATTAACATTCAAGAGGGAGTAAAGATCACAAGACCTTCAAGAGACTTTCTCAGTACTCCCACAAGACCTTCTCCAGGCCCCCACAAACCCCTGAGATGCCAATCAACAGTCTCTCCTGCCCCATTGGCACAAGATGCTAAGCTATGCAAAAGGAAAACAATTTGTTGGGGGTGGGACTCTTCAGTGTGTCAGTTGCCCATTGGGACTCTTTGGTGGTGTTGCCCAGGTCACCCACATTCCTCTAAGAAAACCCAATAAACTCATTGGTTTGCCAAGTTGGACCTGATGAAGTCCTTTCCTTGGTTTGTGTGTCCCTATTTCTGTTTGGGGTGAATGGACATTCCCTTTATGTCTCTTCAGGGAAAGTAGTTCATGCAACTACTTGGTTTCAACTTTGTGCATATAGTAAATAGAAACAATGTTCATAATAAGGTTGTGCAGAGGAATATAGAAAGTAACACTGGTACCACATATTTTGCAAATTCACTAAACTACATGTCAGAATCTTTCCAACCAATTACCTCAAATGGTATACTCTTTGTGGGTATCTTCTTATATGAATTTATCTATGCTCTAAAATGTAGATCATGTCTATAGATCCTGTAGAAAAGCTGTGTTATATTAAATGATTTTGAAAAATTCTGTGTTTGTTTCAGGCTTTTTTTTTTTTTTTTTTTTTTTTTTTTTTTTTTTTTTTTTTTTTTTTTTTTTTTTTTTTTTGGCAAGGGAGCTGTCATTTGGCTGCTCTAACTTAACATTCAGAACAAACCTGAGATAGAATGTCCCTGACTTCCCATTGCACTGGTACTTACTGTATTACATAACATTGACTTCATAGATAATATTTATGTAATGCACATCTCCTGAGCCTAGAATTTATGATCCTCCTGCCTCTACCCACCAAGTTGCTAGGACTACAGGCATGGCATCACTGCACCCAGCCACAATACTTTTATATACCCAACTCTATATGACTTAGATAGTAAGTGTTAACATAGTAAGTGTTAACATAGATAATATGCTTTGGGATTTGGGCACCTCATCTCTCAGAAGGATTTTAGGATATTCTTCCTGGAGTAAAAATGGAGATACCTCAATAATCAACCAGCCAGAGCCCTGCTAATAATGACAGACAACACCTCTTTCTTGTAACTGGTGTTTTACTTAATACTCATCTTCCTTCCAGGAACCTATCTCCAAAGGTCACCTGACAGAGAAAGCGCAAAGACATTTATGTCAGCATAGTACACACAAAGGCTTGCCAACAGTTCCCCCATTTTTCGTTTGAACTCTAGCTTCATTTCCTATTTTTTCCTACTTCTCTTCTACAGTCTTTACTTGATGGACCCCCTGTGAGCTGTTCATGAAAATTCTTAAAATGAGTAGGAAAACTGATTACTAAGATTTATGAGGTTGTGATGATTTATTCACCTTTCAAGGAAAGAGGCAATCCATTGTATTTTGAAAGGCTGGACAATCAAGCTCTCACTGTATTTATATGATACCATAAAGCTGTTTTCTTGAAGAATGACTAAGCGACCAACTTAAAGATGAGGTTGACTTGCTCTGAGCAGACATTTTGAACAATAGTATTTTAGAAATCAGTGTATCTATTTGCCACTGAAGACCTTGTCAGTGGAAAAGAAATTCAGTATCATAATTAATTTGAGTCAACATTGCCAAGATTTTTTAAAAACTCATGTGGAAAAAAGATTACTAAATACTAGGAGCTAAGTGCTAAGCTAGGTGCATCACACTTCCTACCAACCTTGGGCTCACAGAGGTTCAAAGTCTAGTGAGGAATAGATAAGTGAATAAATAGCTACAACAAAGTGCTAATTGCTAAAAATAAGCTCTAACCCTGCAAAAACTTAGAAATTTAGAAACTGTTTACATGAGAACAAACTCATATGGTCATATTGCAGTATAGCTGTTTCCTCTGGGCTTGACATGATCATACCATTTTGAAGCAGAGCACCCCGTGCTAACTTACAGAAGACCTTGGTCCATAGTCATGGCAATAAAGTAAACATAACTATATCTAGATAACTAGTAGGCCTATGGTAATGGTAATGAGGCTGTTAACATTCCCTCTTGGATGGAGTGGGGGAAGGTGACAAGACCCTCATGAAACTCCCCTGAGATGCCAACCACTCCCTCTTGCCCTAGATGCATATAATGATAAGTTAAATAAGAGGTAAAATTTAACTGGTGGTGAGATTCCTGGTATGACAGGCACTTATAAACTGCCCTTGCTAAAAAGCATTGACTCTGTATCTGGACCCATGAATGTCTTATTCCTAATCCCAAGAGGCATCTGAAGTCCTTGATATATGTATGTATTTATAGATAGATAGATAGATAGATAGATAGAGATATAGATATATACACAACATACACATATATTTGAAAAGGACTCTGTAAATACCTTTCCAGTGAGATGACAACAATGACAGCAATAATAACAGCTTCCTGAGACCACCCTGCAATACCAGAACTGAGATCACACTCTGCTTAATTACAGATACCTTTTCCCCTATCCCCCAGTTCTTCCTCTACTTAAACCTAAAGCTCATGTCAGTTCTCCCAAGAAAGATTTGGGGTCATGGGACTCCTTTACCTGTTCCTTTTCCCAATGTGCAAATTGATTAGATCTCTTTTTTCTGCTTTTCACCATTACTCCTCTCTCTAGTTGGCATACTGAAGATGAATGGCCAAGCCTAATTCCAGGTACTGAGGCTTCACCCTAAACTTCAGTAATACTCAGGAGGACCTCTTGGTGGTCCAGCTTCCCATGGGTCACCCATGCTCCTCTCCTGTAAATAACTCCAATAAATTGGTTCATTCACCAAGCTATGAGGCAGGATAGAAAGACAAGAAAAAATTTAAGGATCTGGAAAGGGAAAGAGATTTCACCCCACAGTCTAGTTTAAATCTCTCCAACTGAAAATCAAGAACTTTGACACAACTACCAATAAGATTTCTCTGAGGGCTGCCTGCATACATTATTTTTGAGAGATATTTTAAACAACAAAAGTATTAAAATAGCAATAAGCTATGTGTAAGGTCAAAATAGGCCTGCAGCAGTAGCACTGTGGCATCTGATCCTGTCAAATCTTGGAAGATAAGGAGGGCCTTGTTAGTACTTGAATGGGAGACCTCCCGGGAGCACCAAATGCTATAGGCTTGGGAGAAGGACCCAGCAACCCACTCCCAAAAATAAATCTGCCATTGAAAACTGTGGGGAAAATTTGAGAGTAAATTGGCAAAAACTCCTAAGCTGGGAAAACGGCTTTTGAATATCTGGTTTGTAAATTAGAAATCTAGGGAAAATGAAAATAGTTTAGTTGCACATTTGTACGAAAACCTTCCTGACTGGACAATTGGACTGAAAGCTGATTGGCTCAGGCCATTCTGTGGGTGAGCTATATAAGGAGCTGCTCTGCAGCAGCTCCATCGTTGTTTCGCCTTTTTTCACCTTCTCGCTCAGACCATCGGCTAAGCAAGACCTTCTCGCCTGTTCCTGTCCAGACCACCTATGAGGAAAACAGCTTTCCTGCTCTCCCCTGGACCTTTGGTGAGGAAAGAACACCCTCCCACTGCGACCTTCAACAAGGAAAGAACCCGCTCTTTGTCTGATCACCAATGAAGCAACAGCTGTCTCCTCGTGACCACCAAGACCACCAACACAGGTGTTTGCCCCCTGGAAGGCAAAAGCGCCTGAGGCTTTTCCTTTCTCTCCTCTCCACCAGGGTCCTGAGGGCTGCAGGAATCTGAGCCCCTCACCTGAGGGTCCTGAGTGAATTGTGTTTAGTATCTGTGTGTGTGGTGGCACCGCCCGTCCGAACCTCCAGGCCAGATAGGGAGGCACAAGCCCCACAGAAAACCCTATGAATAGTAGAGAAGCACTGACAACGGTGTTTCGCCTGTCGCTATGAGTCAGATATCTACTCAGCAGCACCTAACAACAGCAAGGTCAAAATACATTATATCTCTGAGTTTAACTTAATCTCACAAATGGCATTGGGGACCATGTCTTCAATCAGCATATTACCAGAAAACTCCTTTGTGACACCTTTCCATAAAGCCACCTTCATGACATATCCCAAACCCACCTTATAAAGCCACCAAATGTGTATCTATGCATTGTATAGACATCTAAGGACTCTTCTCTCTCTTAAGAAGCTGATGTCCATGTCTTGAATGTGGTTCTCACTTTTTCTCTAAGAGTCCACACTTATTCTAAAGTATATACTTAATAAACCCTATAACTTTCTTTCACTTTTTGACTCATCCTAAAAATCTTTTCTGTGATGAAACCAAGAACCTGGCTTAACTTGAGTAGGGATCCAGACCAGGGAACTCCCTAGGTTAAGAAGCAACACTGAGCTGCATCTCTGCTGCACAGTGACAGCTGGACTTGATGGAGTGTTTCCTTGATCTGTCTACACTCTCCCTGTATGCGGTGAAGAGGTGTTTTCTTTATGTCTCCCCAAGAAAGTCATATAATACATATCTACTATGGACTGCTGGCACTGAAGGACTTGAATCTTTTACCAATGAAAAAGGATATTGCAGAAAACCCCAAAAATGAATAAAAGATGTGTTGTCAGCTCATAGAATGAAAGAAGAGAATATCAGTAAGTATAAAATATGAGACTACTGCTGAACATTTTCTCTTATGCTCTTTTCAAAACTTACTGGTTGTGTGTGCTACTATATCCCAGCCAACTTTTACATTAAAGAAACAATGATAAGTGAATCCCCACTAAGATATTAATGCTTTGTATTCTAAGACATCATCATACTTAACGATTTGCTTGCTCTTAGAAATAAAATCCTTACCTCACTACTACAAATAACTGATTTTAAAGTATTAAGCATTAAATGACTTTATCTCTAAATTTCTATGTTCTGTCCTATTTTGTTCACTTCACAATACCTAAGCATTCACTACCTCCATCCAGATAAAACACTGGCCCAAGCCACACATATTCAGAAACAAATCATTTAGTACATTATAGTTTTTAATACAAATTTTTGTGATGCAGAATTCACAGAAAAAACAAAATGATCAATTTATGTGAAATTACTACCACTAGAAGTCATGCTCCAAGTTGAGCATCCCTAATCCAAAAATCAGAAGCCTAAAACACTTCAAAATCCAAAACTTTTTAAATATCAGACTAGTAAACACTCAGAAAAATGTATATAAACTCATGCCATCTATTAGTAGAGCACATCTTTACTCAAATATAACAAAATTTCCCCACTAAAATACTTAAAAGAATGTATGATATGGAAATATTGTATAGAATATCCTTCTAGACTATCTTGCCTGGTTCAACACACTCACATATGTGAAAAAATCAATTTACCTCTGGAAATTGCACATGCACAAAAACTACACTTTAATAAATTTTGGAGCAATTCAGATTTTATATTTTGGGGTTAAGGGTATACCAGCAATAAAGTCCAAAATCCAAAGAAAATTGAAAACATGAAATGCTTCCTGCTTCAAGCATTTCAGATGAGAGATACTCAAGATATTATCATGGGGAAATGACTTTTTTTAATTGCCTGGGCCATATTTATGTTTTCTCTTTTTCACAGGAAAACCCAGGATCATAAGACAACTTTTAAGGAAATACTTTAATACATTTACATATCTTATTGTGGTTGTTAGGTGCTGTCGAGTCAGGTCCAACCCATATCCACCCTATGTACAACACAGAGAAACACTCCCAGCACTGTGCCAGGCCTGGCACCATGCCAGCACTTCTCTTCTATTCATAGGGTTTTCAATGGCAGATTGTTTGGGGATTGTTTCAGGAGTGGGCTGCCAGGTCCTTCTCCCATTTTTGCGGTGCTGAGGATCAAACCCAGGGCCTCAAAGAATGCAGAGCAGCACTCTGCCAACTGAGCTAAACCCGAGGCCCCTATATGTCTTAACTAAGAATAATCTTGACATGCAATGAGATTTCAACTAATAATCAGCAAAATCTTAAAGTAGCACCAAGCAGAAAGTCTGTAATTCACACAATTGCTGTCAAGAAAAAAATGAATAAATATACTCAAGAGGAAACTAATGAAGTAAAAAATATTTTTGAGCCTTTTGCATAACTCTCAAATTGGAAGGTTTATTAGCAGGGGGGTTACAGATCACCCAAAACCAAAGGTTACCTGGAAGCTCTCCTCTGGTACCAAGCAGAGAGAGGCTTTGTAAGCTTTGGCCTTGCCAAAACCTGGTCAGTTGAGATTATAGGAGCTGACCCCAACGGTGAGGTTAAGTGGATCACAGTTCTCAAAACAAGTACAGGGGGGAGACCAAAGATAATTTCCTCACAAAACCAGTATTTAAAAACAGTCTAAATCAAGCATCAAACCAAAGGCTTGGTCAGAGAAGTGAAAAACATGCCTAAGGTATTGGGACGATCCCCACTGGACAAAGAAAGTCTGTTAGAAAAACAACTGAAAAACCCTGACTTGCCTCTAAACAGTGCTTGTAGCTTCATTAGGCAGGGAAAAGAAAGCAAAGCTAGAAAAGATGTAAATAGAGTTAGCCTTCTGGACAGAAATCAGATAGCTACAGTGTGCACTTAAAGGGCTCCCAAATTAAGATATAGGTTAGGGAGAAGAGAGGGAGAGTTAAGAAGCCAGAAGATAGAGAGTCAATATTAAATTCCTCTCAAGTTTATTCAACAGATTTCATTTCCCAAAGTGCTAAATTACTTTGGTTTCACCAAAGTTAATCCCAAACTCAAAGCTTCAGTTCATTAAAATAGTAACATCTAACACTCTCTGAGCCTAATGCACTGTTTCAAACCTTGAGTAAAGCTCTTTTAACGTTTTCAAGCAACTTGCACATCAAATCTGCTATTGAGTCTGCCGGGCAGCAAAACTAATTGTATAACATAAACTCACTGACATCTATTAGTAGAGAACATCTTTACTGAAATATAACAAAATTTCCCCACTAAAATACTTAAAAGAATGTATGATATGGAAATATTGTATAGAATATCCTTCTAGACTATCTTGCCTGGTTTAACACACTCACATATGTGAAAAAATCAATTTACCTCTGGAAATTGCACATGCACAAAAACTACACTTCAATAAATTTTTGTTTGTTTTTTTCCATCCCTGCATGTTATAACATGTTTTTTGATTTCATGGAACTGATTTATTTTAAAGCCACAAAGATCTCTATGGTGATATTTATGTGAGTATCCACCCTGCTAAATAGCATTCCATTCTGTTCACAGTACTTGAGTTTGATGGTGGAGTCTTCAAACTAGCCCATGTAAAAATACATTCTGATGTCTGACTTGCTCTTATAATGATGAAAACTATTGCCTTACTTATTCAAGCAAAGCATTTGGTTTCATGCAAACAAACCTGTAAGAAAAGTCAGGAGAAATATTTATAGTTAATGTTACTGAGCTATTGTTTGTACAAGAATTAGTTATATTCTAAAATCCTATTAATGTCACTATCACTAACATTAATAGTGATTTTACCTTTATAAATATCAAATATATATATTTTTTCTGTGCAAGGCCTCTACCACTGAGCTACATCCTCAACTCAAATATATTTCAAAGTTATGTTTTCCACCATGAAAGTAACACTTAAGTAGGAAAACAAACGTCATTAAGACTTTATATGTTGTTGTTGTTGTTAGGTGCCGTCGAATCGGTATCCGACTCATAGTGACCCTCTTAGGGTTTTCAATGGCTGACTGTTTGGGGATTGCCTTGGGAGTGGATTGCCAGGCCCTTCTTCCATTTTTGCGGTCCTGGGAATTGAATTCGGGACCTCAGAGACTGCAGCGCAGCGTTCTACCAACTGAGCCAAATCCCAGCCCTTAAGACTTTATATAGGGATCTGTAAACCATAACTAGTTCTTGTTTTGAATTCATTAGGGATTATGCATTTTCCCTCCAATCTACAAGTTTTTCTTCAATGTAATTGGCTTTGAGACGAGATGATAAAAGATTAATGCCCTATTTAGTTACTGGACTGAACATTCTTTGGTAGTCAATGAATACTAATTGGTAATACTAATTGGGTTTTCTTTTCAGTGAGTTGGACTGACTTGATGTCACCCAACAACAACAACAACATATACTAGCATAATTTTTATTTACCTCCTTATCATTCATTTGAAACGAATGATTATCAATGAGTTATTCTATTCTTCATACATTTGAATTCTTAAAATTAAGTTCAGTGGAAACCATACTGGTTTATTAAAAAAGCTTTAGAATTTAAGGCATTGTTTTTTTAGGACCCTGCATATTGACCTGAATTGTGTGCTCCGAAGCCAGCATTCAATTATATGTTTAAACTAGTCTGGAAACTTCTCATTATTCTCTTTTAATTTATGGCTTCAATCTATACTACAGATTTATAAGATAATCTTGCCCCTCCCATTTTGCCATGACTGATAAGAGCTTTAAGTTATCTGTCAGGTAAAGGCAACATTATTCATGTGAGTAACACTCTGCAAAATAGAGCCAATTTTGTTATTGCAGAATTCAGAAAGCGAGATGTTACCCATCCCTAAACATTTCAGAAGTCTCAAATCAATTACAACTTTTTCTACTTAGGAAACTGAGCCAGGCACTTACAGGACAATCACCAAATAGTCAACTAGACCAAGAAGAGCCAACCTGACCAAAAATAAACAGACCATTCCTGGTAAAACTTTAGAATAAACTGTCTTCAACAATAACAGAGGGAAAAGTAGCCACACTTAGTGAGCAAATAGGAAATGTCATGGTATTTCAGTCCCTCCCTTTAGTAGTGCTTATTCAAACACAGTCACAGCATTAAAATGCCACAGAATTTAAAATCAAAAAGCCAATGTAATTATCTCTACTCTAATATAGATACGCTCTTAAAGTTAAATAGATATAAGCCTGTTTCCACTTTCAAAGTAGAGGTGCCATTTGTTGGAAGTCATCCCACCCGCTCTTTCTGAAACATGCTAGTACTGGACCACCTTGCAGCATCCCTCTAGGCTCCTACAGTCCCAGATCAGCTGTGAATTCCAAAATACCCATGTCTCTATGATACAGTCCTTCATGAACAATCACCTTTTCAATCCATTGCAAGAACCAAGAGTATGTAATATTACAGGAGACATGTGCAATGTGGGAAAAGCTGAGAGGCACAAACTGAACAAATAAGAGACTTTGTGAATCTTTTGAAAAATAGTCAGATGGGGGATTTTTTAAATCAAAGAAGAATTATGTTTGCTTTTCTTTTTGTTCACTGTTGTGTTTCTTTCTGCAGTACTCCTGGATGCATGTGATTTAAGAACTGTGAAGTCAGTGGAAACAGAGTAATATAATATTTAACAGAGCAGACTCTGGAGAAAGACAGTTAAGGTCTAAATCAGGGTTCTACCACTTCTTTTTATGAGATTTTGAGCAAGAAGATGTACAAGATCTTCTTCTGTCGAATGGGGATAAATAACAGCACTATCTCCTAGGTTTTCTGTGAGAATTGAGAGAAGCCAAATAAAAGTTCTCAGCACAGTGGCTGGCAGTTAGTCAATGCCCCCCAAATGGCACTTATTCCTATTAATGGTACTTTTTACAGGTAGGTGCTCAATAGCTGTTGAGTAGATAGATAGATGAAAGCTTGGTTGAAATAAAAGTTGGTGCCTGTAGGCAAACAGCTCAACTGGTGTGAACATAAGTCTTCTATTCAACATGTTCACCATCATTTATCTGCCTGGGCATACTATGAATATCAGAAATGGTGAACCAGAAAATTCCTGGAAACATATCAGCCCAGCAGGATTGTTCAAGAGAATTGTGATAATCAGAAAGGTCAATTTTTCCAGATCTGTGTTTAGTTTTCTCAAACTTTCAATACATTCAAGCTTTCAAAAAGACCCCATAAAAATCCCTCCACTCCTAGGAATTTCCCTCCCAGCCTCTGAAGGGGTTAAAAAATGTCACCCCAAAACATGCCACTTTGATGTACTAATTATTTTGAGCTAAAAGAAATCAAGAACCAGCCAACACAAGAGAAAGCTTTTATAACATCCTCAACTGCATAAGAATAAGGCATAAATTTTCCCTTTTGTAAAGGAAGTTACATTTATAGAAGGAATTTTCTTTAGATTCCAGGTATCTATAGCAAGAAGAGAGCTATTCTGAGATAAATTTTATCACCTGACAGACTTTATAAAGTATATAGGAAGGCAACATTTACTCCCTGACCACTTTCCGCATCTATCATCTTCCCATAATTTACATCCTCAGCCCCCAGAAACTCCAACCCCATGTTTCCTTGCTATTCCTAAAGCTCAGAAGGATAAATAAACCTCAGTCAGTTGCAATCTTCTTTGAGTCTCATGTTTTTGTGGGATTCCCAGGCATATCTACATCATTAAAATGGTTGCTAAATCATTGTAATAGTAGCTAAACCATCATTAAAATGGTTTTCCTGTTGCTAAACTGTCTTGTGTCAGTTTAATACATAGACCACTCAAAGAGCCTAGAAGAGTAGAAAGAAGCAGTTTTGGGGGCTTTTCCCAGTGCAATACATCTTTTGATTTATTGACTACTGCTTCCATGAGTGTTGATTATGGGACAAAGTAAAGCAAAATCTTGGACAACCTCAATCTTTTCTCCATTTATCAAGAAGCTATATGGTGATCAAAGTGTATGGATTTTTGTTTTACTGATGTTGAGGTGCAATCTTACTGAAGGCTGTGTTCTTTGATTATCATCAGTAAATGTTTCAAATCTTCTTGACTTCCAGCAAGAAGAGTTGTGTCATCTACATAATGCAGGTTGTCAATGAGATTTCCTCCAATCAAGATGCCAAGTTCTTCTTCATGAAGTCCAGCTTCTCAGATTATTAGTTCAGCATAGAGATTGAAGAGGTATGGTGAAAGAATACAGCCCTGATGCACACTTTTCTTGACTTTAAATCAGGCAATATTTCCTTGTTCTGTTTGAACTGCTACCTCCTGATCTATGTAGACATTCCTCATGAGTACTATTAAGTGTTCTAGTATTCCCATTCTTCACAATGCTATCCATAATTTATTGTGATCCACACAGTCAAATGCCTTTGCATAGTCAATAAAACATAGGTAGACATCTTTCTGGTATTCTCTTCTTTTGGCTAATATCCATCTGACATCAACAATGATGTCCCTGGTTCCACACCCTCTTCTGAATCCAATTTGGTTTTCCAGCAGTTTCCTGTATATGTACTGCTGTAGTCACTTTTGAATGATCTTTAGCAAAGTTTTACTTGCATGTGATATTAACAATATCATTCAATAATTTCCCCATTCAGTTAGATCCTCTCTCTTGGGAATAGGCACAAATATGGATCTCTTCCAGTCAGTTGGCCAAAGAACTGTTTTCAAAATCTTTTAGCATAAACAAGTTAGCAGTTCCAGTGATGAATCTGTTTGTTGAAACATCTCTATAGGTATTCCATCAATTCCTGGAGCTTTGTGTTTCACCAGTTCCCTCAAGGCAGCTTCCACTTCTTCCATTAGTACCACTGGTTCCTGTTCATAGGTAACCCCTTGAAATGGTAGTCATACATCAATTCTTTTTGGTATAATGACTCTGTGTATTCCTTCCATCTTGTTTGATGTTTCCTGTGTCATTTAATATTTTCTCCATGGAATCATTTACTATTGCCACTTGAGGTTTGAATTTTTTCTTTAATTATTTAAGCCTGACAAAAACAGAGCATATCCTTCCCTTTTGGTTTTCTACCTCTAGCTCTTTGTACATATCATGATAATATTTGATTTTGTCATTTTGAGCTGTCTTTTGAAAGCTTCTGTTTAGTTCCTTACCTTTGTCATGTCTTCCTCTTACTTTAGCTGCTGGATGTTCAAGCGCAAGTTTCAGGGTCTTTTTTGACGTGTAATTTTGGCTTTTCTTTTTTCCTGTCTTTTTAATAACTTTTTTCTTTCCTCATAAATGATGTCTTTGATGTCATACTACAACTTGTCTGGCCTTTGATCATTAGTATCTAATGCATCATACCTGCTCTTGAGGTGGTCTCTGAACTCAGGAGATATATACTCAAGGCCATATCTTGGCTCTCATACACTTATTCTAATTTTCTTCAGTTACAGTTTTCTTCAGTTTTCTTACAGTTACATACATGTATATGAGCAGTTGATGGCCTGATCCACAATCAACACCTCATCTTTTTCTGACTTTTGATATTCAGCTTGTCCATCTTCTCTTTCCACAACTGTATTCAATTTGGTTCCTGTATGTTCCATCTGGTGAATTCCATGTGTATAGTTGCCATTTATGTTGGTAAAAAAAAAAAAATGAATTTGCAATGAAAAGGTCATTGGTCTGACAAAGTTCTGTCATGCAATCTCCAGCATCGTTTCTGTCATCAAGGCCATATTTTCCAACCATTGAGCCTTCTTCTTCCAACTATTGTGTTTCCAATTTTTGCATTCCAGTCACCAGTAATTATCTGTATATCCTTATTGCATGTTCCATCTTTTTCAGATTGCAGAAGCTAGTAGAAATCTTCCCTATCTTCATTTGTAGCTTTATTGGAGGGTGCATAAATTTGAATAATAGTCATATTAACTGGCCTTCTTTGTAGGTGTATGTATTTTATTCTATCACTGACAGCATTGTACCACAGGACAGATCTTGAGATGTCTTTTTTGATGATGAATGCAACCCCATTTTTCTTTGATCTGTCATTTTTGGTGTAGTAGACTATGATTATTTGATTCAAAATTGCCGTGCCAGTCTATTTTAACGCACTGATGCCTAGAATGTCAATGTTTATGTGTTCCATTTCCCTTTTGATGATTTCTAATTTTCCTAGTTTCATACTACATACATTCTGCATTTCAATTATTAAAGAATGCTTATAATTGTTCCTTTTCATTTTGAGTCATGCCACATCAGCAAATTGAGGTCCCTGGGACTTTACTCCATTTCCATCTTTAAAGTAGACTCTACTTTGAGGAGGTAACTGTTCCCCGGTCATCTTTTGACTGCCTTCCAACCTGGGGGTCTCATTATTTGGCACTATATATGTAAGTGTTTCTCTGCTATACTTAAGGTTTTCAATGGTTAATTGTTTTGGTAGTAGATTTACCACATCCTTCTCCCTAGTCTATCTTAGTCTGGAAGCTCAGCTGAAACTTGTTCACCATGGGTGGCCCTGCTGGTATCTGTCATACTGGTAGCATAGCTTTCAGCATCACAGCAACATGCAAGCCCCCACAGTATGGCAAACTGACAGATACATGGGGCAAGACCAAATTAGTAGTTCTTAATCTTCTATTCTTTGCCTTACCAAAGATGAAATCTTTCCTCTCAGGCATGCTGAACCAATGTAACAAGCATCATTATGCCAAAGACTTAGTCCTGCTTAGAGACTCCCTTAATCTAACTCATTGTCAATATCCCTGGGGCTCTAAGACTTAGGAGCTTACCTCTGATACACATATCCTGTTCATTTTAGTCACCGAATGAACGTATTAAGATTAATAGAGAAAATGACCAAAAAAAATTGCAAGGTTGTACTGTGGCACATTTATTGATGATTATAGAAAGAATAGAAGGCTAACCTTTCAGTCAAAAAGATGGAAAGACACAATTCCAACTGACTGTGAAACAAAGAAGGAGCAAGTCTATCTACAGCCAAGGTTAGACACTGGGTCAGCCAGCTGAAAGAATTCCACCATGTCCCCCATCCCACCAGGAAGTGATAAGATAGCCGATTTCCTGAAGCAAAAGAAATTACCTATTGGACTACGGCTGCTGGGTCTCATGTTGTTTCACAGTGTGACATTGCTGGCATTTTTCCCCCTGCACAATTCTTTCTTTTGCAAGGCTTTCCCATTAACTGCAAGATGTCTTTCATCCCTGACTGGGCTTGCACACACCATTCCAAAAGTGACCTCCAGTCATTATGAAAAATCCAAAACACAAGCTCTCCCCAATGAGGCTTGTACCCCACATACAGTCTTGAGAACAATTGAATACAACTTTAAATTTCTGGAGAGGACCTCAAGGTCATGGAATTCCACATCACCATTTTATAGATAGAGACAGATCTTGTTAATTACATCCAGGCCTATGACCCAGTTTTTGTGATTCTCTTCCTAAATCTTGGTGCTGCTATATTCTAAAGGTATCTGTGCTTTCCCACTGAATCCCATCCATATCATCTAAAACCTCTCTGATGAACAAAAAAATGGAAATTTCTGGCAACTTCTCCCTTCAGCAATATATATCAGCATATATTTTCTCAAACTTAAAGGAGTAGCTAGTATTGAGGCCAGCAAGCAAAAACTAAACTTACATCTAAGGGAAATATAGGCATCTTCAGATGGGAAGTGTGGTCAAGATTTATGAAAAAAGACAAATACATATCTTGAATTCTCCCCATGTAATTTGATAATATCAATGATAAAATTAAAAATGCTTCCTCAAACTCTTAGACCTTTTTAACTCCTTCAGCAAAGTGGCAGGATACAAAATTAACACTCAAAAATCACTAGTCTTCCTTTACACCAATGGTGAACAGGTAGAGAAGAAAATAAAGGCAACAATCCCTTTCACAATAGCTCACCAAAATAATTAAATATTTAGGAATCAATCAAACCAAATATCCTGAAGATCTCTACAAGGAAAACTGCAAAACACTAAAGAAAGAAATTGTAGAGGATTCTAGAAGATGGAAGGACTTCCTGTGCTCATGGATAGGGATAGTCAATATTGTAAAAATGCTATATTACCAAAAGCAATTTACATATTTAATGCAATTCCCATTAAAATTCCAATGACACACTTTGCAGAAAGATTAAAAAAAATTCCAAAATTCATGTGGAAACATAAAAGATCATGTATAGCAAAAATAATATTAAGCTGCAAAACTACTAAAGGTTGGATCACAATACTTGACTGTAAACTGTACTACAGGGCTATAGTTGCACAAGCAACTTGGAACTGGCACAAAAATAGGCTTGAAGATCAATGGAACAGAATTGAAGTTCCAGAGATATAGTTACACAACTACAACCACCTGATCTTTGACAAAGTGGCTATAGACACCCAGTGGAGAAAAGATAGCCTCTTCAACACATGATGTTGTGAAAATTGAATATCTATCTACAGAAAAATGAAAAGAGAGCCATATCTCTCAATTTGCAAACTAAAGGCAAATCATGCAAGATTTACTTACAATTGTAGAACTGAAAGTAAGATTATAAACACTTATGTAAAACTCATCAAATTGGACTACTGATAAAAATTAAAGTGCTGAGATAAGGTGTGCCTGAGCGTGGATGAGAAACTTTTACTTATCACTTCATAATCATGCAGCATTTTCCCTAGCCCTTCTTGAGTGATTTTTAATCCACAGGATATGAAGTTATCAAATTACTGAAGACCCAATGACATGAGCATGATGCAATTTGCTGAACCGACTATGATCAAGAGCAGACCTCTGTTAGGAACTGAAGAATCTTTGTTAACTGCAATGACTGGGAGAGCTACAGATAGAGCCAGTGTGGGCCAGCACCAGGCAAGAATCAAGACATTAAGAAGCAGATGCCACGGAAGTGCATTCAATACAGAAGGAATGAGGAAGCAGCAAAGGCAGGTAATCAGCCTACATGAAGGAGGAGGAAAAGTCAGAATAGGGATTCTCAACCTGTGGGCCTAGGATCTGGGGCTAATTCACTTAAACCACATGCCATCTAATGATATTTCAGTCAACAACAGATGACAAATATGACTGTGGTCCTATAAGATTACCATGACAAAGCCAGGTGGAGTGGTGCACACCTGTAATCCCAGTGACTCAAGAGACAGAGGCAAGAAGATCACAAGTTCAAGGCCAGAGACAGCCTGCACAACTTAGTGATACACTGTCTCAAAAATAAAAAATAAAAATGGGCTGGGAGTTCAGCTTAGTGGTAGAGCACTTGCGAAGTATGTGCATGTACAAGGCCCTGGGTTCAACACCCAAGTATTACCAAAAGAAGGAGAAGAAGAAGAAGGAGGAGGAGAAGGAGAAGGAGGAGGAGGAGGAGAAGGAGGAGGAGGAGGAGGAGGAGAGGAGAAAAAGTAAAAGAAAAAATATTACCATGAAGCTGAAAAAATCCTATTATTTTGTGATGTCATATTTACCATCATGTTACAAGGGCCTATGGAATTCAGCATGGTTACTTGTTTTCCAAGCTGTAGCCTGGGATCAATACCTGTGCCACATAGCCTAGGTGCACAGCAGGCTATAGCATTTAGGTTTGTGTATGTACCCTCCATGATGTTCACCCAATAACAAAATTGCCTAATGATGCATTTTCAGAATATGTCTCCATGGTTAAGCAACACAAGACTGTATCGTAATAGACCTATAAATCAAGATTAGTATCAGAGTCCTGGGAGAGAGACTAAATAGTAGCCCTGTACAGAAATCATGCTGTCTTTTTACAAATATGTGAGATTCTATTTTCATTACGTATACTCACATTTATCTTAAAATTCTTTTGAACTCATTTATAGAATGTTATATTTTCTCAATTAATAAACATTTAAATGCAATTTCTCCAGTTGAGACGTGAGCAAAATTTTAATTGTTAAAAAGAGATTCTTGTATGTGAAAAATTAGGAATTAGTGTGTTAATAACTACTGGAGGCTCCATCCTCTGGCCAGAGTTTTAAATAAAAGGCTGAGGGAAGTGATATGTGCAAGCATTAGAGTGGTTCAGTCATGCTATAGGAAGGTAAAAACACTGTCCTAAGCATTCTTGAATTAAAGACACAATGAAATACAAGCATTCGTACTTTTTATGAACAAACAAAAGAGTTACATATTAAGACCTCTAAACTAAGAAGGACAATTTGCAGCATCTTTCAGAAAATAAAAGTTATCAACATCAATCTTAGAAGAAATAGAAAAACTGGATGGTCCTTAAACAAGACAATACTGAAAAAGTTGTTAACTAGCCACATTTCAAAGGGCTTGTTCTTCAGGAAATGGGTTATTCTTGTCATAGCTAAACTGTTTCAAAGAAAATAAAAAGCCATTTTTCAACTAATTTTTCAAGGCTAGTGCAAACTAGATATCCAAATTAGAGAAGAATAGAAAAAAAGAAAGAGAAACACAGATAAATATTACTTATGACTGCAGTATAAGTATATAATACTTAATGTATTAATAAATTCAATCCAAACTTCTTTTAATAATAACATGCAATAACTAAACAGGGCTTATTCTGGGATGTTTTAATATTAGAAAAATCTATATGAACAGATTAAAGGAGAAAAGCCAATTGATCATCTTGATAGATGACAGAAAACATTTAATAAATTTCACCTAACTTTCATGAGGGAGGAATTGCACCTTAATACTAATGGATTTTAAAAATACAGGATAAGACATCATAAATGAATCCAATAACAATTTAAATGAATTTGATTATGCTTAATCTTAACAGCTAATTTGATATGGGATGACACCAGAAGCCTCAGCAAACTACACAGTGAAATATTAGAAAGGTTGCTATCAAGTTCAGGAGTAAAGTAAGAAAGTCTTTGAACACCAGGTTGTCCCAAAGTTAAAAAGAAAAGAAATCCCTGAACCTCAATTCCTTACAACAACATAAATTTATCACTCATATTTCATGGCAATCACTTATCAAATTTATTTTTGACCCATGTCCTACTCTGGGGCCCAAAATTTTACTTCTTTGGTGTGTATCATACAAATACCCCACACATAAACAATGATGTGTGTATGAAGATGTTCATTGAAGCATTGTTGATAATAAACACAATTTTGGAAGCATCTTAAAAATCTGTCAGTAGGAGAATAGCTGAACAAACTATGGTAAGTACCTACTATGGATCAAGCAGATTTGTTTCTGTGAAATAACAGAATCTACGAGTACATAAGAAAAAGATCTAGAAGGATGCATAGAAAACAACAGAGGTCATCCCTGGACAGATTGTAGAATTGGGAAGTCAGTGAGGATGTCCTATTTTCTAACTGCATAATTCCTCATTGTTTTTGAACTTATTGTACAATAAGCATATGTTACATTTTTATTTCAAGTTTTTTTAAAAGTTAAATATTTTATATGTTGAATTTTTGTCTTCTGACTTCAAGTATATATTTATGTACTCAATCTTTTTTATCAACTTCTTGTGCTTCTGTGAAATTGTACATGCTTTTGTGGTATGTTGTTTGATACATAAAAGTTTAAAATGTTAACTTCTTTGTAGATTGTTCCCTTAAGTATTATATTATAACTCTACATCCTATTTAATTATTTAACATTTAGATTCTACTTAAGAATTAATATTATCATTCCTGATTTTACATATATTTGACATTAATAAAGCAAAAATTTGTTTTGTTTACTCTTGTAGAAGATGTGAGCATTTTCAGGCAGTGGTGGATTCATACTCTTTTCTTAAGTGGTTATTAAATGATTGATAAATGAAAACATCACAGGGTTCCAATTGTTCATTCAGGCTATTAGGAATAAGAAGCAGCTTACCATATTATAGGGGAGCTTATTCTTGAACTATTTAAACAATAACATCATTTGATATCAACAACATCAAAAACTAACACAATTGATGGATTCTTTAGTCCTGTACTTCTCTGGTAGCATTTAATCAGTTTTCCAACTGCTCACCTGTTTTTGAGGGTAAGGGAGAATTCACATTAATATTATTTGAAAAAATAGCTTATTCTTAATTTTTTTGTGGTTTAAAATTAAACATAGAGCAAACCTCTGGCCATTGGTTATTTTGCATTATTTCATAATGATAAGCTACTTCTGCAATTCAAACCCATCATTTTGATTTCTTGACTTTATAAAATTGATGGTACAATTTCAAAGCAAAGCAAAGAGTTCCATTACTGCATCCTATTTGACTAAGTCCAATTTCATGTTTTTCTCAGCTAAGTCACCTATGTTGGAAGTTAGATACTTCCTGTTCCAAATCAGAAGAGAGTTTATGACAAAATGCTGTTGGATGCCTTAATGACAGTCCCACTTGATGCCATAATCTGTCACATCAGACTCTTATTGTTTTGAGTCTCTCTGTTCATTCTAACCAATTAGGCATTGTCTCCTCTTTTAGGTGTGTTGTTTAGATGTGACTGCCAATGATTTTCTATGTAACAAAATATTTTGTTACTGTTTCTCAATAACAAAATATAACATAGATTCAACTCTTTGTGAACAACTTTCTTTCTTAATTTCTATAAAGCTTTTGATTGTTGGTTTTGCAAGAAGATGTAGAATTGCAGTCATTCTTCCAACAACAAATTTTTGTTTTATTGAGATCAATTTTATGTCCAGTGCTATATCCATTCCTTTCTTTGTATACAATAGCTTTTCATGTCAATGTTGAATCTTCACAAGCAGTCTTCCTGAAGACATTTTCAATGGCAATTCAATTCAGTGTTTATACATTAGTGCACATCACCCAGTGCAATGACATGAACAGCTCTGAGCAAATGTGTATAAGCACAGCTAGAACATGGCTGGCCTATAGCAATTATAAGACACAACCAATGTAAGACTCCCCTTGGGATGAAGAGCCTCCTGGAGGAAAAAAACCCTTGAATTACATCCATAATAGAGGAGTGAGCCCAAGGATAGTACCTGGGGAGAGAATGGAGTTAGGCAGTAGGAGTTGGGTTTCAGGAAGGGATGGTGGAGTCCCTGTGGAGCTTTGGATATCTTCCGTCTGTCAGATGTCCTAAGACTCAGTCTCATTAACAAGACATATAGTTTGGTGGAGAGTTCCCAACATCTCTACCCTGGGACCCCTCCACTCTACCTGAGCATCACACAGAGGAGAGGAGGGATCTGTACTATACTGGGAAAAAAAGTGTCAGACTATGAATGCGAATGGTTTTAGGAATGTTTTAACCAATCCATTTTATATGGCTTTTCCTTCTTAAAGGAAATAGTGATATATTATCTTTATACTATATTCAAATACCTCTAAAAGGACTCTTCAATAGGTTTAAGCATAAAATACAATATTTTTAATCACACCTTTAAACATTTGTGCCATGGTTTAATTTGTAGCATTTTATCTTTCTTCTTGTTTTTGTTAGGTACTGTCGAGTCAGTGTCCGACTCATAGCAACCCTTTGTACAACAGGCAGAACACTACTGTCAGTGCTTCTCTGCTGTTCATAGGGTTTTCAATGGCAGACTGATTTGGGGGAGTAGGTTGCCAGGTCTGTCTCCCAAGCCTGCAGCACCTGGTGTTCCCAGGTGGTCTCCCACCCAAGTACTAACCAGGCCCTGCTTGGCTTCCAAGATCTGAAGGGATCAGATGCCACAGATCTACAGCTGCAGGCTTGCCTTTCTTAGTAGTGTATAAAACTATGATGCATCTCACAACCATGGCACTCAGTTTGATGAAATTCAATACATTTTTGGCTCAATGCTTTTTCAGTGAGCTAGAACAGTTTGGACAATGCTAGGTATATACAATAGGGACAGCCATTTTCATTGGTTGAAGTTAAACTCTAAACCCTCCATCCCAATTTGGTTGAGCCATCCAGCTTCCCTAGTGAGCAAAACTCACTGCCTGTCAAAGTCTATCTCTGGAATTCTCCTCAAAGAATCACTAAGGTGGGGAATATTTAGTAATAAAATAATTAAGTGGCCATTTACATTTATCACTAATATGCCCCAAATAATTGACATTTTTTCCTATATTGAACAGGCATTGTGGAATATGTTAACTAGTGTTCTAGATGCTCCCCTAGAAATATCTCATCATGAAGAAACATACTTTTGGTATGCTCTTGCTCTTTTTAGCCCCTAATTGACCACTGTTGTTGTTGTTAGGTGCCGTCGAGTCAAGTCTGACTCATAGCGACCCTCATAGGGTTTTCAATGGCAGTTTTTTTTGGGATTTCCTTGGGAGTGGGTTGCCACATCCTTCTCTCATTTTTGCAGTGCTGGGAATCGAACTCGGGACCTCAGAGACTGTAGAGCAGCGCTCTACCAACTGAGCTAAATCCCAGCCCATAATTGACCACTAGTCAAAATATTAAACCTCAGGATGTTTAATTAGAGAGACATGTTTTCATAGTCTCATAATCTTTGTAAGCAATATAATAATGTGGAGGCATAACAAAATGTAGTTGTTCCCTCACTGAATGTCATGGTCCTCACAGAAACAGCCTGCTGACAAGCATGAGAGACTATTTTTAGTGCATCACCTTTTTAGAACATTTGTGGTTGTTAATCATGACCAGTTGGAGCTCACAGATGGTATATGAAATTGTAGTGTTCTGTTTTAGATAATGAGGGTGGTAGTAAAATAAATAAATCATTGTGAAATCAAAGGACATAGCTGCTGCAGAGTGTGGTGTGTTGGTTATTTATGACCCACAGTACCTTGGTTGTTAATAGTGCTTTATACTTGATTTCTAGCTACTCTTCCATCTGCCATTCTGATGTCCCTTTTACACGGTTTTCATCATGTTACCTCTCTACTTATAAACTCAGAGTCTCCTTTTATTGCCTATCCCATCAAGACAGCCTTCCCCATCTTGGATTTCAGGGCTCCATGGTCAGACACAAACTTACCAACTGAAATGATTTCCTACAAGTGCCAACAAACAATATCTCCTCCAGTTAGTGCTTGCTTCTCCTGGTTCCTCACACCCCCTGCTCATTGCCTAGTTACTGCTGATGATCTCAGCTCAAGTGATACCTATTCTCCTCCCTTCTGCCTGTCAAAATCTACCAGTTTTGAAAGATACAGCTTAGATGTCAGGATCTTCATAAAGCCTGTGCTAACTTCACCAATTGTCATATTTTTCCCCTGAATTCTAAGTGTAGACACAGAGAGTGCCACATAGCTTTACATCAATTGTTCCCCAAATATGTCCGCAAGTAGGTCCTACCTCAATAAGATGGCAAGATTGCAAGGAGCAGAGAGCCTCACATGCTATCCTTTGGCTTTTCCACCACATCAAAAGGAATTATAGGGGAGCAGAGGAAGAATGAGTGGTTAATAAATAACTATTGGCTATTTCCAGAAAAATGTCCATAAGATAATACTTGAAGTTTCATTTTCTTAAAGTAGAGCAAGCTCAGTCTAGCAGCTGGTATAGAATGTTGGCTCTGATCATATGATAATCTCTCAGAAATGTACTAATCTATAAACTGTCAAGTACCTCTTCAAGCTGCTTGTCACAGGAACCTGAAGTTCCAGGACTCAAATCATCAATTTTATAGTTGGGGCCTTACAACGTGAGCAATACTATGCAAACAAAGGAAGATATCTATTGGTGGGGCTGGGACCATCAGCCTTTGTTAATATATTGAGGTCCCCATTTGTGTTAATTCAAGTATTTGGTGCAGTGTTTCAGTATTTGTTACTCACCCAATACTTTGCTATTACTACTATTGGGATGAATAAGAACCACAGGAAAATGGTATAGAGGAGATTTTAAAAGTGATTTGAAAGTAAATTATTAGGAGGTTCAAGCAGTTATTAAATGATTACATTTGTAGCACTTAAAAACTTAGAAAACAAGTTTTCCATGAGTTAATTCAATGAGAGAGAGAGAGAGAGAGAGAGAGAGAGAGAGAGGAGATAAAAAAAAAATCAAGTTAAAGGAGATCCAAAAATCCTATCAGTGAGATGGGAAGTAATTTTCATATGGCCTATGATAGGATCCACTTTTCAGACTGTCTTTATATATTATCTAACTCAAAGGCCTTGACTCTGTTGCTGTAACAATGACTTGGAGCCCCATAATCTTTGTTGCATGTATGTGCATTCTTAGTGTGATAAATCCAGTTATTCCTTCTGTGATAACCTTTTACTTTGAACCTGAAATAAAACTCTGTACAAAATACTATGATGATGAGATGAAACCTCAATGTGTGGTTTAAATTTGACAGCTGAAGTGACAAGTAAAGTCAGCTCACCCAATGTCCAGTCCCACAGCTCTCCTGCCCTTATGCTTTTTAACACCTTAAATTAGAGCAGAACTGCCAGGGGCCTGACTTTCCAGAAAAGATGTTGGTAGAAGAAGATAGGCTATTCCAAGCACATCTCTCTCCATCAGATTCTCTTTCCCTCCTCTTATTTTCTACTTCTACCTGTGTGGCACTTATTTTTCCAAATAGCATAGGCATCTTAAAATAGAAGCTATGTTTTCTATTTCTATACTAATTCTTACTATGCATACAAATTTTGATTGAGTCTTCTCAATATTCATGTGTTTATTTGGCCTTAAAGGAACATTTATCCCTAGGCATTATGTGTGGCACAGAAGATACCAACTACTGAGCAAAGGATTTTTAAGTATATGCAATAGAACACAAGAGAGTTCTTATGCAGCTGAATGAAAATAGAACCTCTCTTACAGGAAAATATCCTTTTACAGAAGGATTTGATGAGAAGTTAGCACTAGCTAAAGTGCTACCATTTCCCCATTGTCTTCTATTTCAACAAATATTTTTCCCTATCACTCTAGTAATTCTTTAGAAGACAATGGCTTCTATAAATAGAAGAACAGGTGTGTGAGTTCCATGAATAATTACGCCCTAGTAAAGGCTTCCTTTTCTATACGATTTCTAATGATTGAATACTTGGTATGCAGTTTGTTTTCTAATTGCAATCAATCATTTCCCCCTTGAAGTCATTCTGGTGACATATTTCTGCCACTATTTTTAGATCTATGACAAATCATGTATTCTGTATTAATTCAGAAATGATTTTCATTGAATAGTGCTCATAAAATACTGCTTTAAAGAAGATACAAATGGTTGTATGGTCTCAAAGTTTGGCTCTACTTCAAACAAAAAGGAAATTAATCCCATCAGAACAGCTAACACCCCAATGAGGGCTGATCATATCTACATCATTTCTACATCAAGAAGCCATTTGCTGTTTTGGGGAATAGACCCACATCCCAAGATGTTTCTCCCTTACAGTTATTTTTCTTGAATTTCCTTAAACAAAAGATTGTCTTATCTCTAAATTTCTGTTAAAATACAAATAGTTTGGGGAAAGCTAATACACCAATCTAAATTCACACCAAAATAAAAATAACTTAATATCAACAAATATAAACTCTTTCCTGAGAAAAATTGTTCTGTTATTCAAGTTACTACAGAGACCTGGAAAAACTCATCACAAAATAAGGGAAGGACAAAAGTAAGCACTTGAGATTAACTGAGGACAAATTGCTCCTTATGTGCAGTTTTGGCAAGAATTGATTGTGATTTGGGAGATGGCAGAACGTTTTCTACAGACCTTCCCATATTAATTTCCATCCGTCTATCTTTCAATTTCGTGAGTTCTAGTAAGAGAGGATTTTAACTTACATTCAAACTACATATATAATAAAATCTTTATAGAAACCACAATTTTCTGCCTATACTTAAAGTAAGTGGTCAGTAAAATTTCTAAAGTCCAGCTCATGATGCAAACTCAATTGTTCTCAGCTCAATTATACTTTTGGTATACTGGGAATGGGAAAAACAAGCCTTTTCAGAGGGTCTTCAATACTGCTCACACAGGCTGGGTCCTCCAAGCTGTTGAGGAATTGGAATATGTATTGGATGAATGAGAAGACTTGAGACCAGAGGAGAATGATTATGTGGTGGCCTAAGACATTATCTGCAAAGCACCTGTGCTCCATTGTGTTTGCTTTCACTGGGGTGTGGAAAGTTCACAGATGCCTTTATGTGGTGCTTCATGCTTAAACCTGTCATTTCCCAAAATATACATGTGTGGGTTTCAAACAGAGGAGTTCTAGTTACATAAGGGGTAACCACTCCCTATGATTTACCCTATGGTTTATCACGTAAGCAATCAGGGGTTACACTCTCTGTATAACACAAGGCAGATTTTGCCATTGAAATTTGTTCTACACAGGAAGAATGAAGAGGAAATTTAATAGAGTCATGGTCAGAATATTCAGGCAAAACAATTACTTTTGTCTAAATTATCCAAGACAAGAGATATCTCCCCTTAAATAATGGCTTTATAAGGGCTACTAGCCCTATCTGTATTTCTAAGTGAAATCTTTTTGTATAAAATAAAGATAAGAGGCTTAAGGGAAGAAGGTTAGTTTTTAAGTTACTAAGAAAATACACAGTTAATTAAAAAGGATGAGATAAAAATTTAAAACTCACTTATAAAGCAGAAAAACATTAAATGAAGAAACAGATCTTTCAGTACCAAGCAACATAGATTTTTTTAATTCTAATTTACCTGAAGAATCTTTTTGCTGTCACTTAGAAGACTTTCATGTAGTCAAAAATCAATCTCTCACACTCTCTTGGATCATTTTGTTGATTTTCGACATCCCACATATGCAAAAATTATTTACTCAAAGTGACTAGAGAAGTGAGAAAATTAGAGTTTCATGGTTTACGGATTGAAATTTATACAGACTTTATAGCTTTGCTGTTAAAGAAGGGAAAATGTTTTCTGCAGTTAAGAAATCATTCCAACAGATGGGTCTATCTCCTCTATTTTTATTTCTAGTTGGCTTACGGGTGAATTACCCTGGACATAGTTATAAATTTGAAATTATAGGAACTGCTGAGGGGAGGGTTTTTTTAAAATATTTTTCCTAGCTGTAAAATACAATGAGGACACGGCTGTAGCATCTAGAAATCAAGGGAATCTAAAACCATAAAAATAATAGTGTTTCTGCTTCCTTGTTTCAGATGCAGGCTCTGAAACAAGAGTTAAGTTTATCTGGTTTCCCATTATTTATAATGATTACTCTGAGTCCACATTCCCAGGAGAGTAATTAGCCAGTCAATTACCTCAGTGTGAATCCAGCATTTCTGATTAAGTATAACTTTACAATTAAAAAGTGGCCAAACATTCAATAAAGCATAGTACAGGGTATGTTTTTATTGGGGAGGATTGGAGAAAGAGGCAAGGATATAACAGGAATAACTGGTTGATCTAACTTCATTGAAGAAAGGTCTAGGAACAAGTAGGAATCATATTAAATGTGAGCCAGCACAGAAATTCTAGCTACTTATCTTCCAATATATGTGTTTGTTAGGCTTTTACATGATTTGCCTATTACATGTTCAGCCTGTAGCTATCTCATTTGTACATTATCTTTTACAAGTTTTAAATAGTGAACGTTCTCCTGTCTGACAGTTAATATATTTGAGGGCTTCCTCCCCTTCCCCACCATTTCCCAATCATGTCCAATATATTGGTGCCAAGAGCAAGGCTCTGAATAGTTAATTCAGAAAATATTAATCCTCTGCAAAAATCCCTTAAGCACTAATTCCTCAGAAGCCCCAGGATCAAGCAAAAGCTCTTTAGCATTGTGTTCCAGGTTTTCTTAGCCTGGATTATGCCTACCTTTCCAGTATTATCTCCTTTTGCTCTCTTTTTATGCTTTATATTCCAGAAATACTAGTAAGAATTGTAGAAGTAGAAATAGTTAGAGTAGTAATAGCTGGAGTGACCATTTATTAAGCATCAATTGCATGAGAGACAGTATGAAATATTTAATCTCATAAATCTTCATGGCAATACTACAAGGTAGATATTATTTCTATTTTATAGGTAGAATTGAGGTCCTAAAATTGTAATACTGCAATTAGGTGCTACTTTCCATTTTATAAGTAGAAGAACTGAGACTCTGAAATAGTAAGTAACCTGTTGAAGAATATACAGGTAATAAGTTGCAGAGGCAAGTTTCTTCTCTGAATTTCTTTGTTATACCCTGAATATGCCATGCTATTTTGTGCCTCTAGGCCTTGACACATTTTCATTGCCTTGTTCATTTTGTTTGCTTTAAAAATTATACTCATGCTGGGTGTGGTGCCTCACATCTGTAATCCCAGCAACTCAAGAGGTGGAGGCAGGAGGATCGCAAGTTCAAGGCCAAAGGCAGCCTGTGTAATTTAGGAAGACACTGTCTCAATTTAAAAAATAAAAAACGGGCTGGGGTCTATCTCAGTGGCAGAGTGCTTGCAAAGTATGCACGATGCCCTGGGTTCAGCACTCCCATACTGAAAAAAAAAAAAATTCTACGCATTCTTTCTCTATGAAGCCTTCTCTGACCTGCCTCCCTAGGAAAAGATGGTCATTTTCTTCCAATCTTCCCATGATTCTATCCCAGATAAACACACATACACATACACATCCATTATTCTGTTCATCATTACAAAAGAATGTAAGGAAACTTTGGTGAAAGATGGATATTCTGCATTTGTCTTAATTGTGGTTATGATTTCACAGGTATATATATATGTATATGTAATATATATGTATATGTAATATACATATATATGTGTGTGTATTAATGTCAAAATATCAAATTGTACAATTTAAATGTGTGGTCTTTATTGTTGATTGTATCTCAACAAAGCTGTAGAAAGTCCAAAGAACTTATTTTAAGATATCAGCTTATTACTTTTTCATTGTTGTTTTATTTGTTTGTATTTTTTGCAGTACTAAGGGTTGAACCCAGCCAGCCCTTGCTAGATGTATCCTCCACCCCTGATCCTCATCCCGAGACCCTTTTTTTATTTTTTTTAATTTTAAGATAAGGTCTAAATTGTGCAGGCTACCGCTGGCCTCAAACCTGTGATAGTCCTGCATCAGCCTCCCAAGTAGCTGGGAATAGAGATGTATACCACAACATTGGCTGATATAAGCATATTACTAAGAAAAATATATAATAGTTATTTTAAGACTTTACTGTTTATAATATATACATAAAGGCAAATATTTGAATTTTTCCCTTTTTTTTGTGATACTAGGAAATTGAACCCCACCACTGAACTGCAATTCCAGCCCCTTTCTTATTTTTTTATTCTGAGACAGAGCCACCTCTGGCCTTGAACTCACAATCCCCCCACCTCAACCTTGTAAGTCAGTGAGATTATAGGCGTGTGCCATAGCACTCAGCAATGAACAGGGTCTCACTAAATTGCACAGGTTGCCTCTGGCCTTGAGTTCCAGATCCTTCTGCTTTACCTCCTGAGTTGCTGGGATTACAGGTGTGTGCCACATTGCCTGGCTAAATAATTGCTTTTTTTATTGGAAATTTTTAATGTACAACTTAATGTGTTTCATTCTGACATGCATTTCTGTGTGACATTTCCATTTATGCTTTTCATTGTACATTGTACAGATAACTTCCCCCATCATCCTGTGCCCCTCCTCCCCCCTCCCACCCCCCACCAATGACCTCTCTTCTACTTGCATGTCTAATATTTGCTTTTTAAATACATAATGCACATCATTTATTTACCTTAAATTTACTATAAAAATAATAATGATTTATTCACAAATGTAATATATGTCATATAAATGTAATAAATGTCATATTTTCTTCAGGAGATAAATGAAATTTTTCAATGTGAATTGAGGTGTACTTAGTAACAGCATCAAAAAATAGGAAAAAATGTTTTCAGAACCTAATATTGGAGCTCTCTCTACAATGCCTTTTTGGGAAACAATCAACTACCTTAGTTTTACATATATTATGTTCTATTTCTAAACATAATGCAAAGGCGACTGAGTCATGAGGCCTACCTTCAAAATACATCCAGGATCTGACAGCTTCTCACCATCTCCATGGACCCTACTCCACTCCCTCTATCAACATCTGTTCTTTGGATTACTGCAATAGTCTTCCACCTGCTTGCCTGATTTCTCTCTCTTTCTGCTCCTGCCTCCTCTCCCATATAGCTTTGGTTTGCTTGTTTCTGTGGGGGTGTCTGTGTGTGTGATGCTTGTTTTGTTTTGCTGTGCCAGGGTTGGGTGGGAATGAAACCCAGGGTCTGGTACATGCTAGGATAATTCTCTAATGCTGAGCTATGCCACCATCCCATCCCCTCTGGCCTGTTGTTAATATAACCTCAAACCCCTGAAAGCACTCCTTTGCTCAAGATTCTCCGATGACTTCCTCCTGGTGGCCCTTGAGGATTTACCAGGAGTACTGCTCTCCCTGCCTGCTCCCACACCATGCATTCCACTGCAGTCCTACTGGTGATCCTGCTCTTACTCAAAATGGCCACAGCTCTAGCGTCCTTCTATACATTCTTCCTAGAACCTGCATGCCCCAGACATATCTTGGCTTGCACTCTTGTCTTCTGCAGGGATTTATCCAAATATCATCCACCTGCACCTCTCACCCAATCTCTGCCTATTTTCCTTCATAACATTCGACATTATCTGAAATACTGTGTATTTTGCATATTTTTATATCAAAGTGATTGTATTGCTGACTCTCATTATTGCCCTTTATGTGTCTATAACATTTTAATGGAATGTATTCATTGTACAAAATAGTGGAAATCTATGCCATTTCATACATATATAGTGTCTATGCTTTTTGCAAAATGACCAATAGATCCACTAAGAGGAAGAGTCTATATCCGCATCCTTGAATTTAGGATAGATGTGGACTTCCTTTGTCAACAGAATGTATAGGAAGCAACAGTGAGTCAGTGTCAAGTTGAAGCACCAATAAAAATATGCACTTCCATTCCTCTTCGTTTTTCTCCTCTGCTTTTGCCATGAATACAAGGTCAGTCCATATTAGATCCAGACTCATGAGTGCCTCCAAGTCACGTCAGCCAAGCCAAGCTCTGACCATCCTCAGACACATGAGAAATAAGAATAGAGTTGTTTTAAGCTCTTAAGGTTGGGGTGATTTGCTATGCAGCATCATTGTGACAATAATCTGCATGTGTTTATCTATTATCTTTCTCCCCAAGTTAGAAAGCAAACTCTAATAGAGGAAGAAACAGTGACTCTGTTTTGTTCCCTGATGTATACTCAGAATTTAAAACACTACTTAATAAATATTCACTGAATGAATAAGTGAATTTAAATAAGGTGGCCCTAATGTACAAATCAAATGAAGGTCATTTAAAGTGAATATATAAAGTGCACTTCTTTTAAATCATCTTGAACTTGAAAATTTAAACATTAATGTCTCGTGATTCTTATCCTTGATAAGTGCTTTATTGGGGCATACAATATACAGTACATGAGAAAAATATTTTTAGTTTACAATTTGACTGTCAATGTTATAAGAGATGCTCACATAAGAGCACACCAAATGAAAGATGGATTAATGCACTTTGCTTATCTCTTCTCTCCCAACTCGTGGGCCTCATATGCACTATATTAGATATTTATTGCTATCTAATGAGTTACTTCAAAATTTAGCAGCTAAAAAATAAGTATTTACTATCTCATCTTTTCTGTAAATCAGGAATCTGAGACTGGCTTAAGTGGTTGGTTCTGACTCATGTTCTTTCATGAGCCTGCGTTAAAGCATTGACCAAAAATGTTATCTTCGTAAGGCTCAGTAGGAAGGACTCACTTTCAATTTCATTCACATAGTCATCTCCAGACGTCAAAAATCCACTTACAATATCAATCACATGGGTCTTGTGACATTGTAGACAATTGGTATCTTTTAGAATGAGTAATACAAAAGAAAGTACCCAAGGCATAAGCCATAGACTTTATAAACTATTCTAGGAAATGAAATCCCACCATGTTGTATTGTATTCATTAGAAGTAAATTAATAAGTTCACCCACATTGAAAGGGAAATAATTACCCAAAGGCGTGAGTACCAGAAGTTGGGGGGTTCAATGAGGCCCATTATACAGGCTGTCTACACATACACATGTTGTTGTTGTTAAGTGCCATCAAATCAGTGTCTGACTCATAGCAACACTACGTACAATAGGAGAACAGTATTATTACCGCTTCTGTGCTATTCATAGGGCTTTCAATGGCTAGTTGGTTTATGGGAGTGGGTTGCCAGGTCCTTCTCCCAAGCCTACAGCACCTGGTGTTCCAGGTGGTCTTCCATCCAAGTACTAACCAGGCCTGAACTTGCTTAGCTTCTGAGATCTGACAGGATGGGCTGCCCACAGTGGTAGGGCTGCAGGCATACATACACATAGTGGCCCTCAAATTCCATATTTAAAAGGCAATATTTACATCACAATCTCCATGCTTATTTTTTTTAAACTAAAGTCACACCAGATGCTATTGTTGTTTTTAATAATGTTAATCCTCAGCAACTTTTTAAAAAAAATCTAGACACTAAATTTCCTTGCATGCCAAAATTTCTAGAACAAGTATTTTTCAGGGAAGATCAGAGCAGACAATGACATTTAAAGTTACCAAGTAGAATCTCTTGCCAAAAATTGATAGTTAATAATACCATAAAACCTGCAGCCATACCACTGTGGTGTCCAATCCCATCAAACTTTGGAAACTAAGCAGGGTCAGGCATGGTTAGTACTTGGATGGGAGACCACCTGGGAATATCAGGTGCTATAGGCTTGGGAGAAGGACCCCACAACCCACTCCCAAGAAAAAAACAATCAGCCATTGAAAACCCTATGAATAGCAGAGAAGCACTTACGATACTCTTTCACCTGTTGTACATAGGGTTGCTATGAGTCGGATACCAACTTGACAGCACCTAACAACAACAGCAACCGTTATCAATAAGTATCTAGTAACAAATAATAAGTTTAAAGCATTGTGAGAGCAAAAGTATGTTATCATCCTACCCTCAAAAACTTAAAATTTAGTTATAATAAATATGAGTAATTCCAAGAGGGAGAGGGTCTCCCTAAATGACTTTTAGCAAAGCAATTCTTTTCTGCTTAAGAAAATAGATGACTAGAAGAATTACTAAATGTCTACCTTATTTAAAGAGTAAGTCCCTCATATCTCCATTCTTCCTAGCATCATGCTGGACTGCATTACCAAAAGAAAAAAGAATTCATAAATAATATCTCTGTTTTGATTAATTTGCTTTGCAAGAGCAGCAGGTTGTTGGTTCACCATGAGGTTCATGACCTAACATGAGATCCCTGTTTTGCCTTTGCAATTGTCAGGTACACAGAATGCCAAGAAAGTTAGCCACATCACTTTCTTTTTCTTTTTTTCATTGATTATTTAGTAAAGAAACAAACAAACAAAGATTTCTAAGTCAATGCTTGTTGATAGAAAAAGCCAAAGATTCACAGTGCATTTATTAGATAACTGCAGGTCTACTCATGCATTGGCACATAAATTTATAGCTCTGATCAAATAAATGAATCATGATGGAAAGACCACATGGGTATGAGGCAATGATTTCTGAAAAACAAAGCCAGGATGCAGTGCTACAAAAGAGAATTCTGCAGCAACTCAGACTTCTGATACTTAACTACAAGTGCAAGTTTTACATCAAAGGAATGGAGAATTTTGAGTGAAAAAGCTAGAGACTCTAGTAGATGGGAAGAGAGCGAGACAAAAGAGATGGAAAGTAACATCAGTAGAAAGGACTTATGACACACACACACACACACACACACACTTATATGCATACACAATGCTTTTCTGCAAATCAAAATGAAGAGAGAAAAATAATCACATTTATCTCAGGATATGAATGACTTCATTTCTCTTAGCATGATAGAGGTAAGGACTCTGTGTAGAATCATTGATAAACTGATAGATATAGTAGATATTGAGAGCTGAGCTTACTTTCCTACAACTTTGCAATATCAGATTGACATAAACTCAACTAAATAAGTACTTAGTCCATGATATAATAATACAAGCACACCCTCCTTAATTGAACTCATCATTACTATTAAGGTTCTTGCCTTAACAGTATTGTTGGTAGTAGGTCTTATCAAGTAGTGTCCAACTCACAGCTACCATCATAGGGTTTTCAATGGCTGATTGTTTCGGGATTGCCTCGGAAGTGAATTGCCACATCCTTCTCCCATTTTTGCGGTGCTGGGAATCGAACTTGAGACATCAGAGCCACAGAGAAGTGCTCTACCTACCAAGCTAAATCCCAGCCCTTAATAGTATGGGACCTCTGAAATTTTCTCCTTTCCTTTGTAAAGAATTTATCTTATACTTCAAGACAGAATGAATCCATTTCTTGAGAGAGAATAAAATAGAGCAATAAGCTCATTATTTGTGTAATCAATCAAAATTAAAGCAATTTCATATCAATTATCTGGCCATAAATAATTTCCATTCTCCCATAGTTCATACCTGCTGTTGTCTGTTTTACAAGATTCAAATAAATAATTATTATTATTATTAATAATAATAATAATAATAATATAGTAAAGTACTAAAAATGCTCACCTCAAAGGAGTTTGTGAAAATAAATGGAATTTAGTTGGAAGGAATGCAATTAGCCTGACTGGAATTTGGATGGGTCAGCTGAGTTAACATCATAAGTTTTTTTTTAAATGTACCACAAAACCCATAAAACTTAGGGAACACAATTGCTGCTCATGACCTCACATACAAATTGCTTCAAGCAGAGGTCCCCTTGAGTCACATATAATCCTTAGTGGAATGTACATGACCAGTTGTCCGTTACAGGCCACTGGAAAAAATAATCTTCATCTCATTCACCAAAAATTCCTTCTTCAATAAATCAGGACAAATTTGCCAAGGGCCTTGTGTGAAGGAAGCTTGATCAGTTGCATTGAGGAGTCTGCTTGCATGGGATTACTGAAGTCAGCTCAGTTTCTCTACAAATTCTAAACTACACATGTAGAAACTCTGAAACCCTTAATGTATAGATGGATCAGAATTCCATCTGCTTTCTCCAATACTTTTGATCTACAAAGTGATGTTTTTTATTAACCTATTAATCTATTGAAGCATAAAAATTATTAAATTTTCTGTAATCATCCCCGTCTAGCTTAGTAACTGTGACACTCTGAATGCTGCCCATTCAATCTCAAGCTTGGAATTTCTGTATTTGCCTATAACTTTGGAGTTGAACTTGGGTACAGGGTTAAGTTCCACATTTGGGAAGCCAGTCTTTTGCTTAAACAGGGGTTTTTAACCTGGAGTTTCCCAGGTATCCATTAAACCTCAACATTTTAAGCAAAATGTGATTGGACCAATGCATGTTTTCTATGAAAAAGGTTGCTGTGTAATAATTTGTTTGGTCTTTGTTGAGAATTCTTGGCATGGAGCTTACAAGACCCTTGGAATTTCCTCAGTGAAAGGAGTATTGTTGTTCATAGGTTCCTTGGGTCATATCTGAGTTTACATTAATGAGATTACACAGGATGGGGAATGGTGACCAGAAAGACCAATTATATGATTGGAAGGTTGAGGCTTTGAGTGAGACTGTCCTCTGAAGAGAGGAGAAGAGCTAGAGATGGGTTCAGACACATGGCTGATGATTCTACCAATCACACTTATGCAATGAAACCATAATAAAAAAAAACCCTGGACACTAAGGTTCAGGTGAGTTTTCTAGTTGGTGGGCACATGTATACATTGATGGTGGTGGAGTAGGAAGTGGATGAGGCATCCTGACTCCATAGGGAGAGGACAATTGAAAGTATTTTAAATTCTACCTAAGTGTCTGTTTATTTGGGTGGTCCTCATTTATATCTTCTATTTAAAGAAAAAAACCTATAAGAAAATGCTTTCCTGAAATGTATGAATTGTTCTAGTGGTTTATTAAACATGACTGGGTTATAGGAATCACCAAATTTGTAGCCAGAGGGTCAGAAATGCAGGTAGCCTATGATCCTCTAAGTTTGTGGCTGGTATCTGAAGTAAAGACAGTCATGTGGGAGACCATGCCCTTATATCTGTGAGGTCTGCCCGTAAGCCTGGGTAGGTAGCATCAGAATAGCATTGCAGTACACTAAGGGCCCACATGTGTGCTTGGATTTTCAATGGGCCCTTTGACCCAAGTACTAACATTAAGAACCATTGCTCATGCTGGGCACTATCGTGCATCCTTTAATCCCAATTACTCTGGAGGCTGAGGCAAGAGGATCTTGAGTTTGAGGCAAGAAGGATCTTGAGTTTGAGGCAACCTGCACAACTTAGCAAGAACCTGTCTCAAAATTTAAAAAAAAATTAAAAATGGGGCTGGGGTCACCGCTTAATGGTAGGGCATTTGCAAAGTATGTGTGAGACCCCCCAAAAAACTGTAACAAATAAATTAATTTAGTTAAATTTTAAAAGAGGGTACTAGGAAGTAAAGCTCAGTGGCAAAAAACTTACCTAGCATGTACAAACCCCTGGATTCAACCCCTCAGTAGTGGAGAAGAAATAAAACAAGAACAAAAAAAACATTACTCTGCAGAGTCCTAAGCAAAGTGTTTCCCAAGTGACATTAAAGTTCTTAAAGATAGGACTAAGAAAGACACATTAAATAGAAGGAACTGTCAGCTGGCTCCCATTCGCTTACAAAAACGGCTAAATTATCAGACAGAGCAGATGCTTAAAAGGCAGAATAGGTCTTAAATCCTCTTTTACTCTAAATTTACAAAAGAAAGAAAAAAGGAAGAGAGAGAAGATGGAAGAAAAGAAGGAAGGAAGGAAGGGAGGGAGGGAGGGAGGGAGGGAGGAAGGGAGCGGGCAAGGGAAAGAGAGGGGAGGAGAGGGGAGGGAGGGAGGAAGCTCAGAGTCAGCGACAAAAGAATCAATCCCTATCTCCTGCTCTTCCCTTGCTTACCTACTTCCCACTCTGAACCTCCCACTGGTGCCCATCCCTTGCTCCCTTCACAGTCTTACTCAAGACAATGGTTATACCATTCTCCACTTGTCCAGGCCATTAATCTTGGACTGATCTTTGACTCTTCTACTTTCTCATCCCCCTTCCTAAACTATCAACAGATCCTTCAAAAAGTTTTCAAAAGAATATGATCTGCTGGGCACAGTGGTACACACCTGTAATCCCAGCAGCTGGGGCAGCAGAAGCAGGAGGATCACAAGTTCGAGACCAGAGGCAGGATGCATAATTTAGCAAGACCCTGTCTCAAAAAGTAAAAAATGGGCTGGGGGGCAGCACAGCACTTGCAAAGCATGCAAGCAGATGCACTGGGTTCAACCCCCAGTCCTGCAAAAAAAAAAAAAAAAAAATATATATATATATATTCCATATTCCTCTGGCAACAGTTCCTAAATTGTGGCCTATTAACTCCTGGGAGTCCCCAAGACCTTTTCAGGAGATACCCAAGATATTCACAAGAAGGGAGAGGCCGACAAATTAACGCTGTCACTTCAAGGAATATTTAAAAATTCACAATACTCTAATATTCTTTGACTTTTTAACTGAATTGATATGTTCAATGATAGTTTTTGAAAAATGCCATGACAGAAAAATTTTGGTGTCCTAGCACATATCAAGGCAATAGCAGTTTGATGTAACGGCCCTGTCTTAGTCCATTTTGTGCTGCCATAACAAAGTAATTGAGACTAGGTGATTTATAAAAAATAGAAATTTATTTTCTCACAATTCCAGAGGCTGGGAAATCCAAAGACAGGTGATGATGGGTTTGGTTGTCTAGTGAAGGCTGTTCTCAGCTTCCAAGATGTGACCCCATTGCTGCACCCTCCAGAGGGCAAATACGCCATGTCCTCACATTGCAGAAAGTGGAAGGGCTAATGAATGGAGCAAGAAGCTTCTTTTATCCCATTCACAAGGGAGAAGCCACCACGACCTAATCACCTCTTAAAAGTCCCATTTCTTAATACCTGAATTTTGGAGGAGATCCACTCAAACCATAGAAGACACCAAATTGTACCTGTAGTCATATCTTCCCATCTACCACACACTGATATGTGGCAGGGAAGTGAGGAAGGGGGAGGTAGTTTCACATAAAAATGTTTTTAATAAGACAGTATCAATTTTTATTTTATTAAATATCAGCCTCTGAGTGCATGCATTTATAGTATTCTAGGTGATAAAATGGGAAATATACATAAGGCACTTTGTCACATGCTAAAATTTATCTGTGCAACTGTTTGTTTGCAAGTTCAGCCAACCAGTTGGCCCATGGAACACCATTTTTACTTAAAAGAACACCAGATAGACAAGCTATCATCAGTGACATTGTGTATCTGGCATTAACTTCCTTGGTAAGTGAGCAAGGTAAACCTGTCATTTCAAGGCAAAGCAACCACAGAAATTGGCATTAATGATAAATTTCAAGATTTCAAGGGAAAATTAGAATTTTGGGAGACTCATATCCGCCAATGTGGGCTTGACAGCTTCCTAATATTTAATAAAAAAAAACTGATGAGATGGGTGATAATATCAAATGCAAATTTTTGTCTTGTACAATAAAATGTTTCAACATTTAGAAAATCTGAATAACTCAGTATAATATTTTCCAAATGACAACTTCATGATGTTATCAAATTGGTCATAGATAAAGATCTACTCATGGTACAGTACAGAATAACATTTTAGTATAATGCAGGACAAAAGCTCAATAATATATTTTCAGATTCTATGCTCAACTAACATTGAAAATCTATTACTTATAATTTTTGGTAGACTATCAAAGAAGAAAATCCATTATTATCCAAAAACTCCTTTCTTCTCTAAGGACAGATCTCCATAAGAGTAGATTTCCCTTATAGACTTCAACGCAATAATCAACAGATTGATTGGAATACCAGATACAAAATCCAACTGCCTTCTATTAAGCTAAACTTTAAAGATTGTAAAGCAATGCCACTCTACTCACTAATTATTTTTTGAAAATGTATCTATTATTCACAACAAGTTAATATTATAAATATATTATGGTCATTTTAGATGAATTAAATTAATATGTATCTTTATTTCTAGTATATCAAATATTGACAGATATAATCCACCATTTTTTGAGGTCCTCAGTAATTCTTAGTAGTACAAACATGTTCTAAGATGAAATAATTAAGAAACACTGATTTAGCCCTCTGTCCATGCCATTATTGCCACTGTGAATATTTGCAATGACTTTCATTGGTCTCTCTGTTTTCATGTGTTTGCTTCTAAGCAATCTTCCCAGACCACTTTCATGATTCTTTTTTCATGTAAATCAAGTCACATCAGTCCTGCTAAAAATCCTCCAAAGTTTCTTTCCAATATCATTTGGAGAAAAAGGTGACATTCTTAAGAGGCCTCCTAATACTAGATCTGAACTTTACTCATATCCTGCCATCTTCCCTTGCTCACTGCTCCAGACACACAGCCTCTTGCTGTTCCCTGAATAAGCTAAGCACACTCCTCAGTTTTTCCCCTACTTAGGATGTGTTCCCGTCAGGTATCCATATGGAACTATAAGTTGGTCTCCATAGGCAGGTATTGGGCTGGGGTTTAGCTCAGTGTGTTGAGTGCCACTCTGCACTCTCTAAGGACCCAAGTTCAATCCCCAGCACCACAAAAATGGGAGGACCCTCCCAAAGCAACCCCAAAGCAATCAGCCAGTGAAAACCCTATGAGGGTCCCTATGAGTCAGACCTGACTCGATGGCACCTAACAACAACAATGTTGTTGTTGTTGTTAGGTAGCATCCAGTCCAGTCTAATTCATAGCGACCCTATGTACAGCAGATCGAAACACTTCCTGATTCTGTGTCAGGCACACAATCTTATTTATGTTTAAGCCCATTGTTGCAGACACTGTGTCAATCCATTTGATGGAGGGTTTTTCTCTGTTTCATTGACCTGCCACTCCCCCAAACATGATGTCTTTCTCCAGGCACTGATCTCTCCTGACTGCATGTCCAAAATATGTAAGGCACAGTCTGGCCATTCTTGCTTCCAAGGAGCACTCTGGTTGCACTTCTTCTAGGACAGATCTGTTGGTTCTTTTGGCAGTCCATGGTATATTTAATAGTCGTCTCCAGCACCATAATTCAAATATGCAGGTGTAAATATCTGTGACTCAGGTCTTTGCCTATATTCTACCCTCACTGAATTCTTCTGTGACCACTGGGTTTTCTATGACTGTATAAAATCACCATTTCCCCAGGCTTTATTTTTCTGCACATTTACTACCACCTGATATAGTATGTATTTTACTGTTTTTTAAAGTTTTGTGGTCTGTTTCCCCCCACCAAAATATAAGCTCTTGGAAAGCAGGAATTTTTTCTATTTTCTGCTGTATCTCTTGACATGTAATAGGCTCTCAAGGTATTCTGTTGAATAAATGAGTAAATGAATGAATGAGACATGAATACAGAGAATGAAAAATGTCCCCTAAAATTTCTTAAGAATTCTAGTCTAATCAAAGAGATTCCTTGATGGTCTTAGGTAGAAAACTAAGCTTTTTTAGTCTTACCTAGAACCAGATCGAGTTAAAATGAAGTAGATGGTTATGGGCCTCTCTGTACTTTCAGCCTGAGACCCTGCTAGTCTTCCAGGTGCTTCCCTGCAACCAGTTTCCATGGATTTTGCTCACACCTTTCTCAATGAATTTTCCAAGCTATGATCTCTCACATGCTCATAGTGGTTTTCACCTCTCAGTCTATAGTCCTATCCCAAAGTGGTTTCAGAATCACAAGGCTGGAGATGATTATGGAAGCCCTGTGTTTTCACCTTGCCAGGTCAGCTTTTATTTATTCTGATGACTGAACCTTGGTGAACAACAGGTGACAACACTTGCTGGTTGTTTATGGAGATCAATACCTGCCCACCTGGACCACATGGCTGACATAACACCTCTGTTTATATATATACTCAGGGACTTCACTTCTGTTTACATTGGCCAATAATACTTAGATCTCAAGTCTCCCTTCCTTTTGGAAGGCCTCTGAACTTAAACTACTCTACCCTATAGGACTGCTTAGGTCAATCCCCAGAGCCATGTTAGCCAATGGAACTTTCTGCAATGATAGAAATGGTCCATCTCCTCTCACTGACCAATGTGATACCCAAATGTGTCTATTTAGTACTTGAATTGTAGCTACTACAACTGAATCTATTTTGTTTTAATTAAGTGAAATTTGAATAGCCACATTTGTCTAGTGGCTACTGTACAAGACAGTATGGCCCTAGAATTATAGATCAGCCTCACTCTTCAGATACTTTAGACCACTGTCCTGTGGCTGCCTCAAGTCTCCCAGTGCATTAACTCAAGAGGCTTTACAATGGAAAGGTCATGTGCATTTTAAAAGTGGCCTCTTACACAACATTTCTACTGATTTGAGGACAAAGAGAACAGGAAGAATCCTGTTCTTAAACCAAAAAAAGAAAAAAAAAAAGCTTGGCATATTTCCAAACACATTGGAAGCTAGAATTATCAATAGGAATAAAAACTTTTAATTTTCTCCATGACTTCCTTTCTGTCTGAATTCGTTCTTGCATCAGCTTATTGATCACTATCTACACCAGAACAGGTATTTGGTTTATTACTTCTAAATCACTATGCCTTTTGTTAAAGTAACTGACCCTTTCCCTCTAATATTGATGTTTTAATGGATGAATTATTACCACTTTTCCAAAGTTAAAGAGAATTGATCCAAACATTTTAACTGTAAAAATCTAAACATTGGACTGAAGAGATAAAATTTCTATACAAATAATTAAAAATTAATTAACAAAGGCCATCTAAAATCTTATTTGGATATTCAGAGTAAATTCAAGGACAAATCTTCACAGAGAATTTAAATCGTATCCAAAAAGTTGTCATTTATGCTTATAGATGTGTATGCATGTCTATATAAATGGTAAATGGAGAATTCTAAACCAATAATTCTAAAAATCTTGTGTGCTGAATGTTATAAATACAATGAAAAGTTGAGATGAGGAGGCCTAGATATGTTTTCAAAATAAAAAATTAAAAAAAAAACCCCACACCCATACTAAAGTTCATGATACTAATGGAATAGTGTTGACATAGTAAAGTAGTGCACTATATTTACCCAGTGATTATTGATTTGACCATTAGTTCAAGCAATCCAAAACAGTGAGTTATCTGTTACCTACTCAGGACTCTACCCTACTACTGCTGCTACTATAGCTACTACTTCCACCACCACCCCTAGGAGCTCTCTTCCAACCCCAAAGCTCTGTTACTCTAATCTTCCCTGGAACAACAACTTCAGTGTCAATGCATTAGTTTGCATGTTCCCAGGAAGCAACAGTCAGGAACAAGGAACATACTAGGTAGGAATATAAGGCCCAGGACCATTTTCAGGTGGGTTGAGACTCTGTAAGGCCTTGCTGGCTAGCAGGGAATGAGCCCTAAAGAAGTATCTTTGCAATGTGTCTGCTGCAAGAATGTCCTTGAGCATAGCAACCAGATATGCACTGATACTTCTCTATCATTGACCCACTGGCTTCATTCCCATTCATGGAACCTTTTTATGACAAAACATTTTACATCCCTAATCTGGAATGAACTGGGGGCCTCATACATGCAAAACATGCACTCTTCCCCTGAGCTGCATCCCAGGCATTTCCAGTTGGGCCTGGGGTTTAGCTCAGTTGGTAGAGCACTTGCTCTATACACTCTGAGGCCTTGGGTTTGATCCCCATCACTATAAAAACAGGAAAGGGACCTGGCAGCCCACCCCCAAAACAATCCCAAAACAATCAACTACTGTGAACAACAGAGAAGCACTGACATAGCACTGGGCATGGCCCAGTGTTGGGGAGTGTTTCCTTCTATTGTACATAGAGTCACTATGAGTTAGACCCGACTCGAGGGCACCTAACAACAACAACCTGAAATTATCCTCACAACAGCTCAGGAGGTAAAAATGTTTATCCCCATTTTACAGAAGCATGTGGAGATTAGGATACATACCTAAAGCTCCCAAGTTAGTAAATGGTGGGGTCAGTTCACAGAGCAAGTTGAGTGACTCAAAAATTTCTTCTATGCAGATAGCAGGCATGAAGATCATTAGGAATCATCTACATATCATGCTTCATTGTCTGCTATCTCATAGTCTGCCTGAACAAGAAGGAACAGCTGGGTTCATTCCTAGGCAGGAACACTCAAGAGAGCTTTCAACATAAGTTTAATTTTAAAGGAAAATGCTACAAGATCACTTACAACAGAGACAACCCACAAAGGAATCCATCTTAAAGTGAACACAGCAGCAAATTATATTCATATTTAAGGGAAGAAGTCTTGTAAAGACACACCCTAAAATATGCCACTGCATTTCTTTGGAACATATTCAGGAGGTGAAAATAACTGAAGAAATTGGCCAGCTTTCTTATCACACAGTATTCCCAACCATCTGGTGCATGTGCTTATGAAGACAGTGTTCAGTGCTTAAAATTCTCATCAAAGGAAATGCAAATAACCAATTTACAACCTGTGAGGAAAAGGGAAGGGATGCGCCCTTCCCCTCCCCACAGTTCAGATTTACAGTGAGCACGTGCAGTTGTAGGTGGCTTTGCTTGTTTCTTAAAAGAAGATAATTACACACACCACCAAATAACAAAACAAAAGGGGAAAATGTGTGTGGGAGGTGGGAGTGAGTTGGGAGAATAATTTAATTACTGTCAGGTGTTTTTCAAGCTGTAACTAGGGGGGAAAATGCCTTGAACATGATCTATTACCCAGAAAACAAATTGAGTTTCTATCTCTGCTCATTTCTATCAAATGATCTCAAAAGTTTTCAAGAATTCAAAAGTTTAAGGTTGATATGTGAATCAGTTGCTATTTGCTCGAAGCACAAAGCTAAGGAAGTCAAAACCTGCAATTCAATTAAGGACTTCAGCCAGGTGCCATGGTGCATGCCTGTAATTCCAGCAACTCAGAAGACTAAGGCAGGAGGATTGCAGGCATGAAGCCAGAGGCAGCCTGCACAACTTAGTGAGAAACTTTCTCAAAAATAAGAAATAAAAAAATGGCTGAGGGTGCAGATCAGTGATAGAGCACTTGTCTAACATGTGTGAGGGCCTGGGTTCAAACCTCCAGTACTGAAAAAAGAAAATTAAAGTTTTCAAGGTCAATAACTTTCACCCTGCCCCATAACCACTAGCTGCGGACTACACAGTACTGACCATTGAGTCTGCACTATAGCCTCTAGACTAACCCAGTGTCACATTACCACAACTTTTTAGTATCCCATGAACATTATGTGTGGCCCAGGGCTCAGCAGATACTGGAAACTCATCACCTATTTGTGTGATTTTGGAAGAGATAGTTCATGCTACCGGGGTGTTACAGTTTGGAATGGAAAGGTTCCCCAAGCACTATGTGCTAAAGGCTTGGTCACTAGCCTGTGGCCCTGTTGGAAAGTGGTGCAACCTTTAGGAGGTGGGGCCAAATGCAAGAAAGTTAGGTCACTAGGAATGAACCCTTAACAAGCCTATTGGGACCCTGACTCCCCCTATCCCCACTTCCTGGCTTCTATGAAGTGAGCAGCTTTGCTGCGCCACAGGCTCCCCACCATGATATTCTGCCTTACCACAGGGCCAAAGTGATGGAGTTAAGCAACCATAGACTGAAACTTCTGAAACTGTGAACCCCCCCAAAAATCTTTCTTCCTTATAACTTGATTATCTCAAGTATGTGTAGTAACAGAAGGGTAAGGAGTCATAAAGGAAGCATAAGTGGCTACTACAACAAGAAATTTTTTAAGGGGGGGAGGGGAATACATGTTTCGTTGCAGCCTAACCAGGACCTATGGACTGTGCCCTACTTTAGTGGACATGAGCTTTAAAGATGGCACTAAAATGTAGCACAGGCCAAACATATGGCAGCCATGATCTGCACCCAGCAATGAAGAGATACAGCAAGTAATATAGCACCCAGGGTACCTTGCCAGGCCCAGCTCTGACAGGAGTCAGAAGAACAACCAAGGAGGGATCCTGTGTGCCAGAAGCATACACACCTGTGAGCTCTGGCAGTGAAGGCATCTCATGCTCTGGTGGTTGCTTAGAGCTGGTATGGATGTGGACCTGACAGATCCATGATAGTGACAAAAACTGTGGCAGCAACAGCTGTGGCAGCAAGGCTCTGGAGAGCTCAGGAATTGTCAGCCTAGAATAGCAAGAACTGGACACAGAGATGATGTCATATTGGTAACTTGGACTATCCAGGGCAGGCCTTAGCAAAGGAAGTATGGTAGGTCAATTCAAATCGTTCTTGGGATGATATCCATATAGGCCAGCTGTGCTGAATTTGACAGTACTGACATGATGGACCACCCATCACTCCCCCTGACTCCTCTACTCCCCTCTCCACTATCCCACTCCTCAGCTTTGCCTCTGACCTTGGAACCACTGAAAGATTAAATAAGTGCTTTATGAAGTGTGATAAATACACCTATCACTGTTAGCTATCAACATGGTCACAAATGTTGGCAGTGACCATCAAAGTATTGAGGTGACATCACATGACTAGTTAGAAAGAAAACTGAAGTCCATGAGCATCTCTGAATGAAGAGTATAACTGTTGTCTTGACACACTACAGAGTTAATTATACACTGATAAAAGTCAACAACTGTTAATACCATTACAGTTACTGAAACTCAAATGGCACTGTATGGGAATTAAAGTTCTTGGGGCCAGTGAAATAATCCTTGCATTCCTCCTCTTAGGCATAGCACAGAAAAGTGTTTGTTAACTTGGCATGCTCCATGTTAGAAACATGTGCTTGAGCTGAGTTCAATGCCTTGGTTACAAGTACATCAGCAACCACATTTTAAGCAGGAAATAGAGGACTTAAAGGAAGTGCACTTGATAATGAAGCCACTGTTAGCCAAAATTAGCCAATAATTCGCATTGCTGTTCATCCTGAAAGGATGCAACCATGATTCATAAGGCGGGTAAAGGACTATCTAAGGGGGCACATATTAGTCCCCTTCCCTAGCTTTGTCACCAGCTTGTGATTTTAGACAATTAGGTTTTAATGACTTCCCAGTGGTTTTATCTTCTCTTTTACAAAGTCTCAGAGACCGCCATCAGGGGTAGGATTTATAAGTTCATATGGGGCAAATTTACTGGACTATGAGCTTTTTAATGCCAAAGACAATGTTTCATCCTTCTTTATAACCATTGAACACAATCCTTGGCAGTAGCCATTCAATTAATGTTTGCTAAATTATCAACAATTAGAAAACTAAATGGTAATTGAAACTTGTTTGTCTCCAGCTGCTTAGACAGGCTTTCTTGCTGCCCACTGACACTGTTAATCAAAGAGCTGGGAATGAGTAGTCCCAGATCACTTACCAAGTCACATGGAAAAGCCTGGTACAGCATTCCAGCCTCTGGAGCCATACAACCTGCCTTAGCTGGGCTATCTCGGTGCTGTGGACTTTCCTACCAGCACAAAAAGAAAAACAGCTTTGTGAAAGTCTCAGGATTCTAAGGCCAGCTTATTTCTGGTTCCTTGCTTTTGGCAGTCACTGCATAAATATCAAAGAAATGATACTGAAATGGAAGAGATTTTTAATTTTTATTCCTAGAAAGTTCATAGGAATCATGTCTTGTGGTAGATGAGCACAGCTGGAATTCCCTTTATCTTGGAGAAGAAAAACGCAAAGCAGACAAAGGTACCCAGAAACCATTGCTCAGAGAAAGGAACTATAAAATCTTGTTTCTATTGTCTAGTGATTTGCAATCTGACACCTTAGTGATTCCTTAAGGAAAGAACATCCATGTTTAGCATTAGGAAACTGTTAGTAAGCATGGAGGGTGGAATGGGCTCTGCAGTGAAAAGAAGTGGTTTTGAGATTTGTCACTACCTGTGTGACCTTGAATACATTACTTAATCTCTCTGGGCATCAATGATCATAGCTATTCCCAACTATCAGCCTTCCTGTGTGACCCAGATGAAACCAATTTATGTTCTGAAAGGCTCTGCAAACCATAGTACATGTTATATATGTTGGTCATTATCTTATAGATGCTTCTTTCTGCTTATGTAGAAGGAAGGTATCTGAAATTCAAGGAAATGCCCAATTAAAAAGCGGTAATTCGGAGAACCATCAGTAAAACCTTGCAGTGAAATTCAGCTGGTTGGTATGACCAAAAATCAAATCTTGGATCTAGACAAGGGCCCAGAGATACCAGTGCACACCCTGGAGGTAATAACATCTTTCCATACAACTCTGTTTGGAACACTAAAGAATGTGGATCTTGGTTCCAGTGCTTCCAATATCAGAATGACTTTTAACATCTAGAATTTATAAGAATTTATAATTTATTTTTGCTTCTGTCTACCATGCTTAATTTTTTCCTTTACACATTAAAACTATTATCTATCATTTAGTCAAGTTGAGGTTTTTATTCAGATCTAAAAGTGCAAAGATAAAATTTTCCAGCTGTGCTTGCACAAAAATATTTCCACTTGGTAGAAACAAATTAAGTGGCAGAAATGTCAAAAGTGCGGGATACTTCCCAATAGGCTCTCGACAAATTTATGCCTTCCTATATCCCCATGTGCTTGCTCTGTAAAATAAGCAAGTTATGACATGTTTTAAAATGGCCTAGTTTCTCTAGTCATTAGCAAACAAAAATATTAGGGGTTTTGGGACTTTTCTATTCAGAATAATTGTGCGATTAACAGAGGAAGATATACCTAGTTACCATATATTTCTCAGGTTTCTAGCTAAACTTTTCTCTGAACAGTTGGACTGCTGATGTAAGTGTGCAAAAGAGATGCTTAATTTTTCATTGTTCTCTTCTGTCCCTCTCTGGCCTTCGCCTCTGGTGGCCGCTCTCCTAACACAGAAGCGAAAGAAACCACGCGCCCAGTCTCTCCTCTCAAGGTTTTATCAAACTGCATCTGCAGGACCACAAAGAGAGAGGATTTCGGGTCCCAACATATAGTTGCTTCTCTAAAGATGACGTACTTTCCCCTTTCCGCACTGACTGCCATCAAAGACAGGCGGATCCCAAGGAGGGTTGGAGAGGCTCTGGCCAGAGACTGCGCAGGGCTCCGCCCTCGGACCTGTCTGTCTCCATGGCGACCGACGCACGCGCAGCAGAAGAAACACTGCCGGCCAGGTGGAGCCAGCAGATGGGGCAAAAATAAGGAACACTGAAGGGGAAACTGAATTGTTAGGGTGGGAGAATTTCCTTTCTAGCTGATTTTCAAAATATCTCCTCATGAGAGACAGAAAGACGGCAGAGAGAAATATCCTTAGATGAATAATTTAATTACATGTAATTTCCTCTAGGTCAGAATGTTCTGTAATCATTTCAGAGCTTACAATTGTGGATCTGCTCAATTTCATTACGGAGGAATAGCGAGAAAGTAGTTGATCATGAAAACTATTGCCTATACTTAGCAAATAATCAGTCCTCATTTAAAGCCGTCATCAAGCTGTACACATGGTGTAAGCCATCAAGCTCTTGGCATTCTCTAGCATCTCATTAATTTCAGAGGGTGATTTCTTTTTTTTTTTTTTTTTTTTTAGAAATTTTTAATGTACATCATAATGTGATTCATTTTGACATGCTTTTCGTTGTGACAATTTTCATATATGCAATTTGATAAGCATTATTCATATAGGTTACCCCTTACCCTCCTCTATGTTTCCCCCCTCCCCCCTTCCTATCTAAGTTTCCCATCCAAGTCTTCTCTATCTTTTA